>CM021102.1:274814284-274889167 GCA_007115665.2 Sequoiadendron giganteum
CCTCCTCTCTAGCTGACCTTTAGCCCCACCCTCATCTGCCCTACCACTCTGAGGCCCCGCACCTTGCTGCCTCTCAACCTCCTCCTATCCCCTCTACTCCTATCCCCCCTCGTCTTGTCACCTTTACTCCTTTCCCCCCTCCTCCTGTCCCACCTTCTCTAGCTCATCCTCTCAACCCCACTCCACGGCTCCCACAATAGGCTCCTCTAGTGTAATCCTCTCCCACTGGTGGTTGCGATACTACCGAGCATACCGATCTATCACTCTAGCATCCTCTAGACCCACCCCCCTCCCTAGATAGGGCACCCCACCTACCATAACCCACTCCTCCCTTGTTTCCCTCCCTGACAACCTCGCTCTCCATGGTACCTCTCTGGTGAGACGATGAAACATAGTCGGTGGTCCTGAAATATCTTGCATAAGTCCAAACTACCTCTCCACCCTATCCGGTCGATGCATTTCCACTATGTGCGGCTAACTCCCAATCAGGACATATCTATATATAAAGAAACCCTGATGTCTCTCCTCCTCGACCCTCCATCCCCTAAACTGTCGATACTTATATGGCCACCATACTATGTCATCCTCCCATACCTCATCAAACTCTCTCCTCCACTGATCCATCTCTCCCTACGTCTTATACCATAGGACATATCCCCTGGCTCCCCCGTACTCCCACACCATCGGCTCTCTCTCATCCAACTCTCCTCTCCTCACCACTATGGGTCTCATCACCATAATATGCTCCCAACCCCACACCTATAATAATGTCCTATGCATCATGCTCTCCATCCCCTGATAAAAGATCAGATGCATTTCTCGATATAACTTTTCCAATACACAATACCCCTAGGAAAATTGTCCCTCCCACCAATCGACAATATGTCGAATCACCTCCATATACTGTAAGATGTAGAATCACCTATTACGATCTTGAAGTAGTATCCCATTAATCAGACAACACAAATACAGTGGTAATGCTAGCATCCCCAAGGCTAAGTATTTGTCTACATCTATTTGACCCCTTTGTATCGGCAAATCATCCCGCCCAAATAACACTAGGACGGTCTCATCCAACTGTGCTCCTTTGGACACCATCTCGCTCATTGACCACCCTATTATGGGAAGCCTCAAAATCCACCACACATTCTCTAGTGTCACCATCATCTCCCCTGTCGGAAGATGGAAGGTCGATGTCACTGAATTCCATCTCTCTATCAAAGCTGTCAGCATCGCCCGAAGTGCTCTCATCTCCAAAAATTGCACTAAGTGCAGTAACCCCCCTGCTCCAATGTTGCATGGTCTACCCCAATCATGGCCTCTATGGTCACCTCTAGTGCCTCTGGCCTCCGATCATGTGTCCGTAATCAACCAAAACTATGCAATCATAACATTCACCTTGTCAATCTCTTTTATGGCTCTAGGATTTTCTCTTTCTTACCTTTTCTTCCCCTCTCTCTCTTCTTTCTCTTTTCCTCAACCTTGGCCTCCCTCCCGAGCTGGGATGGATCCACCCCCGACTGCGGTGCGAACCCGCCCTGTGTCGGGGTAGACCCACCCCATGTCAGGGCGGACTCGCCCCTGGCCGCAGGGTGGACTCGCCCTGAGTCAAGGTGGATCTGCCCAATTCCAGGGCAGACCAACCTATCAGAGGGCATATTCGCTCCTCTACGGGTGAATCGCCTTTTCCCCCTCCCTCGATTTTTCAACCCTATTTTTCTTATTTTCTTGTTTACCTATTTTTCTTCCCTAACCCGCCCACAAAACCCATTTCTTACATTTTCAATAAAAAATTTAAAATGTGTCAAAATTACCAAAATAATGCATAGTGTTTTGTCACTAACCTCGTGGGTCCCACCTTGCTGACTGTAGAGTCGTCGAACCTCGTCCACTCGGTGGATGATCTCGGTTTCATTATCCTGCATCATCCTCGCTCCTTGTTTACTTTCTCTCCTCTCCTATTCTCTCAACTACTATAGTGCAATTGAGGTGAGGTAATTTCTAAAATTACCTTATATTCATTTTCCCCCCTTTTTAAGAGGTATTTTTTATCTCTTATTTACCCTTTTTTCCTCTAACTAATCCTTTCCTTCCCGGGGCCGCCATTTGCAAACCGTTTGTCCGATTGACTTCATTCAAAAAGAAAATTTGTCTAATTTTTTGCGATCTTTCCAACCATAACATCCATTTCTTCCTATTGAGAAGTCACCTGGGACCTCTCTTTTTCCCCCACCATCCTCTTGAGGGGGCATACCCTTCCCATTTATCTATTTTTCCCTGTCATGGTCATTCCCTTACAAGATTGGGGCATCTTCATCCACTCCCCTACTAATTGGACAGTGCAGGTCCTCCTCCCCACATTGGGGCATCATTTTCTAGTTACTTCCTCTATCGAGTCATCTGCATTTTCTTTTTCTTTGAAACACTATTATCCTGACAATACTTCAAAGAGGGGCAAAATGTAGACATCTAAATTTGATCACTTCCACATGATCAAAATCATCTACTCTATTCATCTATTTCATTAATAGTGATTAAATAATTTATTTAATCATTATTTCATTTTCTTCTTAAGGTTCCTAAAGTATGTAATTGAATAATTAAATACTTTACCTTCGACATTTTCTTCTCTAAATTAAATAAATAGGACAATTTATTTAATCTAGTCATTTGACCTATTTAGATTAAAACCAATTTTTAATCCCTCTTTTTCTCTCTTTGTCACATTCTCCATAATCCTCTTTTAATCTGGATCAAATTAATTAATCTATGATTAGGATGTGCACCACTTAATCAAGATTAGTGTCACATCCTCCATAATCTCCCACTTTCCTCTAATCCCTCATTGATTATCCTAATTTTGTGTTTGGACAACCTTAATCAAAGTCATTAGCCACATTTAGTATACCTTTCTTAGCCTTGACTCTCTTTCCCATGCGAATTTTTAATTCACATTTATTCACCCAAGGCTCCTCTCTTCCCCATGTGAATTTTTAATTCACTTTTATCTTTCCAAGGTTTACCTTATCCCCATGCAAGTTCTAGAAGACTTGACTTGAAACTTTACATGTGTCAAGGACTTCTAGAACCTTTGACTTGTCACATCACTCACATGTGGAAAATTCCCAAATTTTTAGAAACCCTCTCTTATCCAATAGACTCTCTTAAGCATGTGAATTTTTAATTCACATTTATTTTTCCAACCACTTTCCCATTTCCCATAGAGATTTTTGAGGAATTCTAAAATTTTTCAAATGTCTCTTTCATTCTCATTTGGGGAGAAGGAGTTCTTTTTTGATGAATATTCTCATCCCCCAAGGTACCTACAAGGTACTTTCCCTTCTTCCACATCATGTACCTCTCTTCCACCTCATTTCCATCTTGACCTTGTTAGCTTAATCTCAACCGTTTAATTCTCTAGATAATTCAAATTGTTCTATAAATACCCCCTCATTTCTCTCATTTGAACAACGAATCTTTTGCTATCAAAACTCTTGCAAATTCTCCATTTGAGCCTCTCTTGCATTTACCATAGCATTTAGCATATCACCATTACCTTTCTTTCACTCATCTTGCATATCACTTTGCATATTTGATTTAGCTTGACATCCAAAGAGCACACAAAACATCCAAAGATCAAGGGCCAATCAAGGAAGAAGCAACATGAAGGTATAATCAATATTAATTTATTTCATCTTGCTTTCATGTTTATATTTCCTTAGGCTAATCATTGAGGTGTCCTCTTTGTGTTACTTTCCTCTTATTGCATTAATAGTTATTTAGCATCTTATATTAGGACATAACATTTTAGGGATCACATTTCTGGCACATCCGGTGGGACCCACAAATGGGTCTCTTTGCTTTACAGTTGTTGTTATTTAAGGTGTGTGCAAGTTCAGATCATAGAGGGGCAGACGCTCTCCCATGTGTTGTAGGGGGGCGGACTTTCCCTCTAGTCTACTACAGCAGGGTGGATTTGCCCTCTTGTTTTAGCATTTTTAATTGTTTTCTGCAGAGGGGTGGATTTTCCCTCTTGTTTAAGCATTTTTAACTATTTTTTCTTCAGAGGGGTGGATTTTCCCTCTTGTTTCAGTGTCTTTAATAGTTTTCTACAGAGGGGTGGATTTTACCTCTTATTTCAGTGTTTTTAACTATTTTATGTAGAGGGGTGGATTTGCCCTCTTGTTTCAATATTTTTAACTATTTTTTTTTGCAGAGGGGTGGATTTTCCCTCTTGTTTCAGTGTTTTTAACAATTTTCTGGAGAGGGGCAGATTTTCCCCATTGTTTCAGCATTTTTAACTATTTTTTTGCAAAGGGGCAGATTTGTCCTCTTGTTTCAACATTTTTAACAATTTTCTATAGAGGGGCAGATTTTCCCTCTTGTTTCAGCATTTTTTAACAGTTTTCAGTAGAGGGGCAGATTTGCCCCCTTGTTTCAGTGTTTTTAAGAGTTTTTTGTAGAGGGGTAGATTTTCCCTCTTGTTTCAACATTTGTAATAGTTTTCTGCAGAGGGGCGGATTTTCCCTAAACAGCATATTCAGGAAGGTAAAAAAGTGACATTTTAGCTCTGTTTTTGTCTTAGTTTGTTGTTGTTTTGAAGTTCTAACCCCCTAACTTTTCTTGTTTGTGGGTGTAGTTGGATTTCTTACTAATACTTTGCAACATTTTATGGTTATTCACAAAATATGAAGGATAAAACAGCTAACACTTGTTTGTAGGACCGTTAATTTACGCAGATTTTAAGAGTCTTTTATTGTTATTTTCATCTAAGCACTTAGTATAATAGGGAGGAAGTAATAATTGCTGTGTGGTCTATCTTTTTTTTTTTCGTGTTACCCTAAGGGGGCTTTAATTTTTTTTCACCTTCCCCTTGCACTTTGTAAGGACTATGGGGGTAGTTGGAAATGATTAGTGTCTTCTTTTTAGAGGGACTTTCTTGGGGATTTCATCACCCCAAGGGACGATCCCAACCACACATACCAGCGGGTTATAAAAAGGGGGGAGAGCCAAAGCTGTACGCCAATCCAGTCACATCATGTCTGGTGAAACGTCGAAGCTAGGGTGATACCTAGATAGACGTGAAGAGTTGGTCTGACCCTTTTAGTATCTCATTGGGGTTCCCAACTCATACTTGTGATGGGCTGGTGTTCACGGTTGTGCCTCATGTATCGAGAGTATATCGAGGAATCTCTAGAAACCTTGTACATCCTAGATTAAGACTTTTGTTGGCCATACCCCTTAATACTAATCATAGGATTGTGCTTGTTTGAAGTGTCTTTCTATGAGAAATCAATAAATCTTGATAAGTCAGCCTCATTGAGTCATTTCAAGTCCTTGCCATAAACCAAGTCACTGTTTTTCTACAGAGCAGTGGATTTGCCCCCCTGATCCACTATTTTTCTCACTTTCATGTTTATCTTTCCTTAGGAAAATCATTGAGGTGTCCTCTTTGTGTTACTTTCCTCTTATTGCATTAATAGTTATTTAGCATCTTATATTAGGACTTAACATTTTAAGGATCAAATAAACAAAGGTTGACTAATCCAATAGTCAAAGCATTGATGGCACAAGATCTGAAAAGATTAATCGGGTCCAAAATTATATACCCAATCAAGAATTCTACCTTGGTGTCTAAGTTGGTTTTGGTCTAGAATAAAAATTGTAATATCTAGCTTTGTATAGATTTATTGGACCTAAACAAAGCCTCTCTAAAATATCATTACCCTCTTCCTTCTATGGAGCATATCATACAAACTATGGTGGGGTTGGAAATGTTCTCACTACTTAGTGGTTTCTGGGTTATAACCAAGACAATGTAAGTGATGAGGACCATCACAAAATGACATTCACCACCAAATGGGGAAGGTTAACCTACACAAAAATTCCCTTCATCCTATCAAATGCAGGGGCCACTTTCTATCGCATGATGGATGTTGTGTTTAAGGTTCTAATCAATAAGATTGTCCTTATTTATCTAGATGATTTGACTATATTTTTAAAATGTAAAGGTAACCATTTTGATCACATGGAAAAAGTCTTCTAGAGGTGTCAATAGTTTGAGGTTTCTTTAAAACCCAAAAATGTATTTTTGGGGTACCACAAGTCAAGTTTCTTGTCTTTGTGGTCTCTAAAGAAGGAGTAGTTATTTATCCCGAAAGGGTAAAACCTATATAAGATAATTGTCGATACTAGTCAACCAAAACGGGGTTCAATATTTCCTAGGAAAGATTAACTTTGTTAGCAGGTTTATCTAAGATTTTGTAGGAATTGCAAGAGCTACAACATTAATGTTGAAAAAGGGTCCAGATTTCAATGGAATCTAGAAGGAAAAGATACTTTTGAAATGATTAAGGTAGCTATTTCCATAGCTATAGTGTTAGCAAACCCAGATATTTCAAAAGATTTCATTTTATATGCTTATATTGGCAAGCATAGTATAGTCATCATCTTGGCATAGAAGGACAATGAAGGAAGTGGATAACACCCCATCTCTTTCCATTCAAGGAATCTAAAGGAGTATGAGACGAGATATAATTTTGTGGAGAAGCAAGCCTTCATAGTTGTGATGAGCCTAAAAAAGTTCAGACACTTGGTCTTAGAAATAAATATTGTAGTCTTTGTTGCTCACCCTACTATAAGGGAATACATAATGCAAGGAGAAACTACTAAGAAAAGAGATAATTGGATCACCAAGATCCTAGAATATGACGTAGAGATCCAACCCATGAAACTAGTCAAGGAAAGAGGAATGTACAAATATCTTACTAAAGAGATAAGGCCTAGGATAGAAATGGAAAATATTGATCATGTCATCACATATCAATTCAAGTCAAAAAAGTCTTGGGTGACCAATAGTGAAAGGTGGAAAATTGTCATTGGCTATGGTTTAGGACATAGAACAATAATATTCTTCACTCTAATTCAAGGAAACCATGGAGATATCAATCCAAAGATGAAGTAGGGGAAAGGTATCTTGCAATAGGGTTTCCTAGGGTTTGATTAGAGACTAAAGAGGGGTTCACAACCAAGCTAGGGCTTGGAAAGACAAGAGATGCAAGAATCATGCAAAGTACCATGCAAAACATAACTAGATGACCTAGGAAATGAAATTGAAACACAAAATATCAAACTAGAAATTAATAGAGGTGCACCTATAAGAGTGATGAGATCAAAACAATCTCTAAAACCTTGAAATATTGTTATTAATGTACACTAGGACTCATACGCTAGTCTAGGTGATTTAGTCCCAGACTAGGGTTTTTGTGCCAAAACTAGAATTTGATAGTGTATGATCTGAAACAACTAAAATTTGGAAAATATGCTATACTATGACTCATACGCCACAAGTGGTGTATTAGTCCCACTATACATTTCTAAAGGGTTAATGCTTGATTTTTCTCTCCTATCTCTGCTCTTCCTTCCACACATATTTTTCGGGTCTGAAACCTTGATTTGCAACCTGTAGGTGATTTTTAGTGAGGACAGCAACCCTGTGACAACTTGATGAACTTCTTCAACCTTGCAATTACACATGTAGAGGGAGAAAAACTTGTTGACTTGTTAGTAAATGGGGGTTTTCCTTGGTCAAACCCCTTTTAGATAATTAAACCAAATGATGAGATAATGAAATAAGGACATGAAACATGAAACATGAATAATTATACCTTGAAATATGTCTTGTAAATCTGCAATATAACATGAAGTGGGCATGAGGGATGTTGATCTAGATCTTGAAATAAGTGTAGAACAATGCTTAATCTTGGATCTTGAACACAACATCACAACACTAGCTCAACAACATGTTTGATTCTTGATAACCTTGACATGATGATGGATCTTGAATCACTGCAACAATTATTGAAAAAATCTGCCCTTGAATGCTATATAAATTCTCTTGTAAACTCTCTTGATGCTCTATTAAAGTCTTGGAATGCTTAAATCTTGAGTGCTAGACTTAATATCATGAATTCTTAGTGAAATAATAATTTGAGAGCTTTTTTATATAGGACATCCATCTAATATCTTTTTTATTATATCCCAGAGGTTGACATACATGAAATTTGAATTTAAAACCTTGATTTCCCACTCAAAACCCTAAAAAGGGGCCAAATGGGACTCATACTCCCCTTGTGGTGTATAGGTCCCATCTACATGGGACTCATATGCCCAAGGTGGTGTATGGGTTCCACCATTCCTTTTTAGATTAAAAAAATCTTGGGGAGTTAGAAAATGAAGTTTATTTGATGTTTGTGTCGAGATTGAAATATGCCTTAGGATGCATAATATAGGGTCTTAGGGGCCTATTAAAGATCATATGAAGGTCATAAATGCAAGAGGTCCCAAAAATCAACATGATATTTTAAATAATACACTTTACAACATTAAACTAAGACAAAATTAGGTCTATTTAGCTTAAAATGGTCGTAAATCCAATGTGAATGTGGAAAACACATTACAACACTAGGTCAAGGTGACATTAGGTCCATTTTAATGTTAATAATTCCCAAATTAATTCATAAATTAGGTTCATTTAGTTCCCAAGGGCCCAAACAAGTGTGAAAATGTAACGAATAATATTTTTCTATAGTACATTTAGCCCCCACTTTAGTGAGAGGATGAACTTGCTTCAAAGTCACACTAATGTAGACATTCAAGATGGGTCCTAGTGTACCAATGTGGATGGTCTAGGATAATAAAGGTTGAGGAGGTTGTCAAGCCCCCAGGATCCAAGATCCTATGTCAAAATTACATAAGCATAAAAGGACACATACAAGGTGCACGTTATGAAAAAAAACAAGATACACAAACATGCAATGTTAATAACTAAAAGAAAGAAAAACAAAAATAGGAAAAAAAAAAAGAGGTGGATCAAGCCTCGACCATTTGTCCAGTGAGATGTGGATCAAATATAAGTTGTTTGTCCAAAGATGCACACTCACTCTAAGGTAATGGAAATTTGAGCTGTCCAATGGATGAGTATCCAAAGGGTGGCTTAGTGAGAAAGTCATGCCTCTATATCATCTTCTCACCATACAATGAGAAATTCATTCCCACATTTAGGCTTCTCATCATACGCTAACCATACCAAAGCTATACCTCCTGATAAATTTGACAAGGAACCACAAAATAATGAACTTTGAGATTCATGAAGAAAGAAAAGCTTCATATTCTTGGTACTTATGAACAAATAGGATGGTGGTACGTTCAAAGGGATTTTTATTAGTTCATGTAAGGTCTCTTCTTAAGGAACATTGTGCCTAATGTCTCTAAGAAATGAAAAGTCAAAGAAGTATCATGCTCTCGAAGGAAATCAAATCTAGTGACACCACGAAGAAAAGGATGCATCACAAGGATAAAGAAAATTGCACAGTGAAATATGAATGTCAATGTATGCCCCCACTTTAAAGCAGTTGCTAACACCCTTACTATGAGAGCTTATTCGGAAATCCCTATGCCAATTCATATGTTTCCAATTTAAGCTACGCCATGAAAAGGGAAGGGGTTGGTCCCAAAATTTATAAATTAGTATGTCACATGTGAGCCAACTTAAGGCATGTCATCCACATCCCGCACTTTCTCATATATATACATGGAATGTAGTCAACAAGTCAAATGAGACAATCGACAAGTGACATACAAGGAAAAGGCTAACTTAACCCCTTTCCCCCACTTAGTGCAAGAAAAGGGTGAGTCAAGATGATTGATGAAAATAAGTATCAATTAGAGGAATTAGGTGCCCCAACATAAGAAAGAACATCACACTCCTTAAGGTGTTGAATTTAATCACTTAAAGCATTACATTCATTAGTAGAATGACCATGAAATCTATGATATTCAAAAAATAAATTCTTGTAGTAGAATTTCTTTCATGTTCTTGGAGGGAGGGATATTAAAAATTCTTGGAGGAGTCTCAAAAAGCTGCCCTCTTTATTAGAATTATAATATGTTACTTTATTTTGTGACAAAGATATTTCTTGCTTAATATTAGGTGCCATACTTATACAAGACTCTTTAGATTGTGAGATTTTGTACTCTCCTTTATAGGAGGGTGTAAAATTTGTCGAATTCAAATCATTAGTGTTTCACATGATTACTTTAACATTAAACAATTTTTTTTTTGTTTCTTTCATTTCTTTCAAAGGATAACAATTAAGATTGCTAGTGTCTATCAGTTCAGGATTCACTAATGTTAAAGTTGACTTAGGATAATCTTTTGTAAGAGTGTTGATATTGAGTGAATTCTTTCTTGTTTCTTTCAAAGGATAATAACCAAGATCACTAGTCTTTTCTTGCATGTTAAGATCTATAGGGACATGGATACCTTGTTTTCTAGCACCACATCCTTTTCCATTATAATTGAGTTGTTTCATAAGTTCATATCCTCTTCCATAAAGCTTTTTCATTTCTTTTGGATTCAGTGGTTCTTCATAGTCAAGTTTATCAAAGTTTGTTGTGTAATTTGTTTCTTCTTGTAAAGTGTTTGAGGTGGATGCTTTTGATAGATCTTCTAAATTTTGTGCTGACATTACCATTTTTTTTTCTCTTTTCAAAGTATTTGTTTATGATCTTGTATTTTCCCATGAAGTATGTGAAATCTAAGGAACCCTAATCATCTTCTAATAGCTTCATGAATTCCTCATTATGTTTTTGTTTGTCTTTCTCTTGCATGAGTTCTACTTGTGTAGTTGGTGTTAATTTTTTCAAATGATTTTCCTTTTTTTTCTCAATGTTTAAACAACTATCTAGTTTAGGGTCATCTTGAAGTGTGTACAATTTGTTGTTGTAGATATACTTCATTATATGATGAAGAGTAGAAGGCACCCCATTCATTGCATGAATCCACGGTCTACCTAAAAGAAGGTTGTATGAAATATCATGACGTATAACATAGATTGGTGTTTCTAATGTGGCCTTTCCAACTGTAATAGGCAAAGAGATCACACCAAGTGGTCATTTTCCTACATTGTCAAATCCTTTAAGGTTGAATTTTTTATTTATCGATGTCAATTTTATCCAAAAGGGTCACACTACACACATTAATGGAAAATTCATTTCCAATGAGGGTTCTTTGTATTCCAAAACTATTATAGATATCTATTATCATGAAAACATCATTTTATTTTTACACTTCTAGAGGAGGGGTCTCACTTTGGTGGAAAAAAATATCAACATTCATTTATTGAATCATGGCTACTATGTCATTTGGTTTCAAATTAGGAGGGGTAGAAACTTGTTGTAGGGAACTTTGAATCATGTTATGATAATGAGGGGATGTTTGAATAAGGTCCCATAATGCTATCCTAGAAGGAGTATTCTTTAGTTCAACAATATTATACTCCTTTCCACTTTGTGAAGGAAAATGAGGGGTACTAGGAAAGATAGGGTTAGGCAATGGGAGTGATGCTCAAGGTTTTTTTCTTGGTTGTGGATTGTTTCTAGTGTTATACATATGAGCAATGGTATTATAACTCAGCTACTGCAAAACATTATTCTTAGGTGGGTAAAGGATAAGTTTGGGTTTGTTTTGAGTTTGTGGTAATTGTGAAGGTGGGTAAAGAATTAGGGGATTCTTAGGATCTCCCACAGGGTATGTAGGAGGTCCATTAATAAAGGGGGGTCTAATGGACACTTGTGCATTCATAACCCCAGCAATTTCGGTGTGATGGATTTATAATGAAGGGGAATCTAGTGTCATATTTTCACCATCATCTAAGGAAGCCAAAATTTTGTCATTTTCTTCCATGATGATATCTCCTCTACTAGGAGAGTTTTTAGAAGAACTAAAAACTATATTTTCATGACACTCAAAGGTTGGTTCTTCTAAAATGAATTCATCACAAGTAAGAGATTTATCAATGGTTGGATTTTCTTGTTTATCAATGATGTCATTATCTTGTTCAATAATTTTTACCATAAGAGAAGAGAGACACATAATATTCTCATGACTCATCAAGTGTATTTTCTAACAAATTATCTTAATCACAACTAGGAGAGATACTAGGAGAAGAACTAATGTGATTGTCATGATTTTCCATAATTTCATCCCTTTGTCCAATAATGTCTTCTAAAATAGGATAGGTAGGGGAAGAAACATAAATAGGGTTGTCATAGATCTTAAATATTTGATCATCTAACACCAACATATTCTCATCATTAAAAAATTATCACAAGAGGGGAAGATGTTGGGAGATAAATGTGGACTAGTTGAAGTGTTATGTAGGTAGGTTACAATGTTATCTTGTTGTGTTATGTGATCATCATGATTACTTATTATTATATCCTCTAGTTCATCAATGTATTTCCCAATAAGAGAGGTATGAGGAGAGAAACAACTAGGACTCTCAAGAATCTCATTGATTGGTTTCTCTGATGCCAAAATATCTTCTTGATGAATATGAGAGATATTAGGAGAAGGAAAATTATGTCTGTTATGATTTCCAAAGATCGTATTCTCTTTCACTAAAGTATTCTCATAGGGAGGGTATATGAACTTTTCTTAGCATGCCTGGATAGGTAGTATACTAACATTTTTTGACCAAGAATGAAAATTACTTCTAACCATCATATGCAATGTTTCAATAGTGTAAACAATGTATATGTAAGATGAAAAATAATTTTATCCAATGTATGAAAAGCTTTATGAATGTAAAAATTAAGTATCCAAAAATGAAAAGAAATTTTATCAAACTTATGCATAGCTTTATGAATGTAAACATTGTGTATGCAAAAGTGAAAAGTACTTCTATCCATATTATGCAAAGTTTCAAAAATGTGATTTTTTTTAGATCTGATTCTTTTTGCTAGTGAAATGATTTAGGAGGAATTAAAAAATAACTACCCTAAATTGATGTTTTTGACCTAGATGCATAAAAAAAAAGTAGTTAAAACTTTCCAAATTGATAGAATAGGTTACTGACAAGCTTAAGAAGCACAAAACCAAAGTTTTTAATGTTGTAAAAGGCAATATTAGGCATAATATGAGACTAGATCATCTAGAGGGATATATGAGTCCCAATAATGGAATTTTAGGGATTAAAATGTTGAAAAATGAACCACATACAAATCCCAAAAAGTAGGCAAAACAACCTGTATTGGGACTAAATCGCCCAGAGGGGCGTATGAGTCCCAGTTTAGGGTTTTTGCACCAATTTCAACAAATTATGAGTTGTTTCTAGGTTTTCTAGTTGGGATGATAGCTAGGATAATTGAAAATGAAAATTTTCAAATGAAATTCAATAATGCAAGATGTAAAAATGTAACCTATATGTACTTTCACTAATGCAAGATTTAGAAACCCTAGATGCCAATTAACTAATGCAAAACCTAATGCAATGTTAATGCAAGGTAGATCTAGGAAGATGATGCACTCCAAATCAGAATTAATATGTTCTAAATGTAGGTTCAACAAAATTAGAGGTGGAAATTTTTTGTTTCTTATGGTTTAGGACATAGAACAACAATATTCTTCACTAGATCATTCAAGGAAACCCTAGAGATTTCAATCCAAGGATGAAGTAGGGGAAAGAGATATACAAATAGGGTATCCTAGGGTCTGATTATAGAGTAAAGAGGGGTTCACTACGAAACTAGGGCATGGAAAGATAAGAGATGAATGAATCATTCAAAGTACCATGGAAAACCTAATTAGCTGACCTAGGAAATGAGACAAAAATAAAAAATATCAAACTAGAAATGAATAGAGGTGCATGTAGAAGAGTTACGAGATGAAAACAAGCTCCAAAACCCTCAAATATTTTTGTTTAATTCCCACTAGGACTCATATTCTAGTATCGACAATTTAATCCCAAACTAGGGTTTATATGCCAAAACTAGAATCTCACAGTGTATAAGCTAAAACAACTAATGTTGAACATCCAGAATATTGAGAGGGATGGTGAATCAGTATTCCAAAAATTGATAATAAAATCCACTTAATCATTATCACAATTTTGATTGAATCAACAAGAGAGAACATAAAAAAGTCAATGGAATCATACACATTAACACCAAGATTTTTATGTGGAAAACCCATAATTGTAAAAACCATGATGAGGGTTAACTCACAATATATTATATGTAGATACAAAATATTACAGGGCTTAATATCGAGACTCACTGTCCTTAAAAGGATCGCAGCCCAAGTACAAAATATGGCTCACTTCCAAGATACAATGATAGTGGCTCACTACCAAAATAATGAACTGATGGAATACACCTTCAATGTGTAGGGTTCAATTCCACTGAAGCTCAAAATATAAGTATTGTATCACTCAAAAAATATATACTATTGATAAATCATTTAGGTTCTTATCTTCTCCTTTGTTCACTTGCTTGCACACACACATACACCAACTCATTTCTACTCTCTTTTTCACTTGCTTCTATCTTATATATATAAAAGTATAGCTTATTCATAAATTAGGTTGGCCTAATTGGATGAGTAGAAAGTAAAGAAAAACCTTTCTTCATCGACACCATATAATATTTGAAAATTTTAGCCATGTAGTGCATTATGCCAAGTTGGCTATTAGTCTTCATAATGTATTGCATTCAATGAGTCAACCAACACTAAACCATAATTATTTGAACCATCAAATAATACTCAAAGCACACACCTTATGGATATGTGAACACATTAATTTCCCATCATACTACTAGTCAAGAGACTATCAACAAAAACACAATATAAGAATGTTTACTTTAGTAGAATGAGGAGTCTCTCATACAATAAACCTCAAACAGAACAATAGTAGGGTACAAAGTTAAACTTTGTTAGAGATAACTTTATGTTCATAGAAAAATATGTCTCAAGATCTAGAAAATAGTAGTCTAAATGATTCAATAAAACCTGGTCAAGATAGTAGATTCATATTAGATCTTGTAGTGATTTTTAGACTTAAATACCAACAAATTGATCCATCACAAAGGAGTATTACCGATGGAGAAATTTTTTTGATAAACCAAGAAAACTTCCCATATAGTTATCATCATGTAGTTATTACCATGTTAACATCAATGAAAAAATAGGAACAACCAACAAAACCATCCATACTTCATGCTCATGTTGCAAAGATTCCAACAATATCTAGCTTTTGCATTGATGAAAACATGCATGATTAAATGTTTTGACTACTCCCTCTATCAAAACTATTCTTCACAAAAAAAATTTCCTCTGAATTTTTATCTCTCCATCTCTTTATCTCTCCCCCTTTGACATCAATGACAAATGAAGGGGTCTGGTATAAATGTACAGAAAAAAGTAATCAAAAAGATATGAACACTAAATTATCCTATAGAAGAACCTTTGAGACTGTCTATGATAACCTTCAATGATGCTTTAACTTCTTTGAATGAACCTTTTGCACTAACTAAAGTCTTGTAGAATAGCTCAAGTTTAGCTAGAGACTCTATACCATCTGTTAAAGTATTAAGACTAAGAATGATCTATGATAATTAACCAATAAAACCAAGAACACTAGAAACATAAGTATGTATGAGTTTAATAATGTCTATAAATGCCACAAACTTCTTGATAAAATTTGTCATAAAGCTACACAATTTAAGACCACCTCTAATTATCTTTATCTTTTGCTAATTTGTATGTATCTACCTGAGTTCTTAGTCAAGACTCACTCATCCTTATCTCATTTCTCATATTCAATGTATTTCTAGACCAATCTAAACAAATGGAAAGTAGTTCCTATGACTCTTTTTCACAACCACATACACTCTCCAATTCCTTCATTGCTCCATGATGTGCATTCACACATTTTAATTTGATATCATTCAAATATAATTCATCAAACCTAATTCTAAAATACATTTCAAGTCCAAAGATGTAGACTTTCAAAGAATTAATCATGCCACAAATATTCTCCACAACAAAAATAGATGAATGAAAATTAGAATCGGGAATAACCTTCTGCAAATATTCCAAATCTCTCTGAATATTCATTATTTCATTCTCATGTTAAATCTTAATTTCTTCTATACCTTCTATATTCACTACACTCTTCCTTTTCTTCCCCATTTTGTTCATGCTACTAGAGGTACACTTTCTTCATTGAGATGCTTAGGGATTTCCAAGAGAATTTTAGCATATTTATCAAAATCAACCTCTGACCTTCATAATCCAATTCAAATATCCAAACTAACCTTGATTCAACTGCTTCCATGTGACATAAATCTATAGACACAAGAAAATTTATGCTTCTGGAGTATCTTTCTACAACACTTACTGGAATCCTAGACCTTTTATTCATCCTCATTTGAAATGTTCCAAAGAATGCATAAAGGTTCAATTCTTGTGTATCCAAACTACCAAGATTTATCATGAAGTTCCTAATTCGATAGGAAATAGACTCTAAATTTGACCATTCTAATCTTCCTATTATAGGTAAATCTTTCAAAAATTAAAAGAGTAGACAACAACCAAATTTTCATACTGAATTGTATTCTTTAGTCTCTTCTTGATCTCCTTTAAATTATTCAACATATGTATGCAAAGTATTTCATACAAGTCATATTCCCTACCTCTTATTACCATATCAATAACAATATTCACCACAATAGTAAAAATTATAGAGTGATTGTTAGGGATACAAAATTTATGACCAATGATCATAGCAACATACCTTATTACCAAATCAATAATAGATTTCAAACCAATCTCTTTTCCTTTAGAACTCACACCTGTAACCTCAATTATTTCTTTCTCATTCATATTCTTTAGTTTAGGAACTAGTCCTGAGGAACATAGACCAGTTACATCTCTAATTGCTTCTTGGGTGACTAGATGTGCTTCATCAATCCACAGAGATTCATCATTAATTTTTCTCAATACCATCTGAATATACTTCTTCTCAAATTCAAACAAAGGAACTTTCCTCCAAACATCCAACTTTTTCTCAACTAATACTCTATAGGCATCATGATTCTCTTTCAATTCATTTTCCCAAAGCACATTCAACTGAACTGACAAAATTTCTTTAATCTTACTCTAAAAAAATGCATAGATATATTTTGTAGGAAACACTCTTAGAGGGATGCAGGAGAATGCACCAATAGATTCTTCTGACACATTCGTTATATATCTATTCAACCTAGCTTTATCCACACAATTCACAATCTTTGAACTATCCATCAATAAAACTGAAATATTGTGCAAACAACAATACCTCTAAAAATGTCAGCCAAGAAATGTATAGACGTCTTGTCTCTAGCACTCACTTTGAATTCATTTATCATCTTCTTCAAATTCTAAAACACTGAATTCCCTTCTAAATTTCCTTTGCACACTTCTCTGAAAAATACATAGGCCTTTAATTTTATCTCAACTTATTCCTTTCATTCGGAATGATTTTTCAATAAATGTTTCAACTTTCAGATAGATCCATTCTTTCAAATTCTATAGACCTCATTCTTCACACATGCAACTAATAAAATGCCTTAATCGTGTTACCACATTAAATATACTTTTGTCATGATATTACACAAGTACCAATGAGGGGGTTTATTAGATTTCCTAATGATTGGTCCCCTTAGCCACTGCTTTTACTTAGAAATTGATGGGAGTATCTATACTGGAGGTCGACCCAGATAAGACTAATGATTCCTTTCTCTAAATATTTTCCATTTCTTTTATTTTCTTTCCTGGATCAAAGGTTTGATCATTATTCTTTTCCAGATAGATGTTCTTCTTTCTTCTACTGTTATTACCAAGATTTCCTAGTTCTCTACACTTATAGGATGTAACTTTCTTCTTACCATTCTCCCTTTTATCCAACAAACTATCTTATATCCATTCTTCTTATGCTTAGAATAATTCACATTAATTTTTCACCCCTTTTCCTTATGACCAAATATCTTGCAAGAATGACAAACACCAGGGTGATCCCACAATACTAGTTTACAATTTTTGGCCAAATTGGACACTGAACTGATCTTTTCTAACTAAATATTAACTTTTGGACACATATAGAGACTAAACTGTGAGGAATTTGAAGATGATGGAAACTAGTGATTTATGACATTTTATCTGTAGATTATAAATATATTTTTTTTCAAAAATTTTGGAATCAAATTTCACTTCTTTTTCCATCTCCTTCGAAAACTAGTTTTTTTCAGTAAACACCATTTTTAAGGAGTGACCCTCACAGTATAACACATAATTTTTCCATGAAGGATAAAATTCTATTTTTTAAAAATTTAGATTTGTAACTACAATATCTAGTACTTCTAATTGGTTTCATAATGTTCTATTGAATATTTTTTCCTTAATCAAGTTTTGAAGTCAAACCAGTTACAATTCATACATAGGGGGACCATATAACACAACTTTATTTGTATGTATCGAAATTCAAATTTTTTTATTGGATCAAGGACTTCAATATCTATTGCACTCATATTTTTCATTTTTTTTTAATAATCTTCTATTTTTTCATGTGTGTAGAACAAAGAGCTTGATTTTCGATGAAGAACCTATGTTTAATAAAACTAAAAAATAAATACATAATAAAACCAAAAAATATTAAAATTATATTCATTGGATAGCTCATTATGAGGAATACCATGATCATTTGAAATAAATTTTACATGAATTCATTTGATCCCCAAAAAGGTAAATCAAAAGTGATTTTTTATCAGCATTTTGATAGGTGTAAAGGAGACTCTATTATAGGTATGGTTTAAAGCTAGTGATGTTCTATCCAAGGGGGTTTGATCAAACCCTCTTCTATTGGAATCCTTAAAATGAAAAATTTTAAGGCTTAAATCATTATATTTTCTAAAAATATGTGATTTCAACAAAAATCAGAATCTCCCAAAAATTGTAAACCAGCATTGTGGGATCAGCCTACATTGAAGTATAAATACCTTTTGGCATCATGTCATTTGACATGAATTTTTCTGGAATTGCTTCCTCGCTCTTTGATTTGTCTATCTTTGTATTGTGTCTTTTTACTAGTGAATTTTTTTGCTTTAGAACTCTAAAAATTTTCAAACCCTAAATCGATCTTATCCATTTCCAATCTTTGAGAGGTAATCAATTCATCAAGCATCACTGAGCTTATCTAAATTTTGTCTTCAAGACTCTTTTCCCTTTCTAGATTAGATCTTAGGATTTCTACTTCTAATTCAATCTTTGTGCATTCATCCATCCTCTTTTGAATTTCAATTTCCTAAAATTCTTCAACTCTTTTCTTCTCATCCAATTGTTCTAGTAGGCTAGTGATGATTTCTTCTCCTTGAGTCAATAGATCACATGCATCCATACTTGTACTTCGCAGATTTTTAATATGCTCATTTTCTTTTATCAACTTGTCCTTCAAATCTTCCATTTCTTCTAAAAATTTGGTAGGGACTAATTCTAAAGAAAAAATTTCTCATGTTCAAATTTTGGGACCTTCCACAAGCTATTAGGATTCTTTTGAGGAACCAAGCTCTAATACCAATTTTTGAACATCTGGAATATTGAGAGGTGGGAGAATCAGTATTCCACAAACCAATAATAAAATCCACTTATCCATTATCACAATTTTGATTGAATCAAAAACAGAGAACATAGAAACAAGTCAATGCAATCATAAACATGAACACCAATATTTTTACATGGAAAACATAGAATGGCAAAAACCACGATGAGGGTTAACTCACAATATATTATATCAAGATACAAAATACTGCGGGGATCACTTCTAGGATTCACTATCCTTAAAAGGATCATAGGCTGAGTACAAAAAATGGCTCAATGCCAAGGCACAATGGCAATGACTCACTACCAAAATAATGAACTGATGGAATACACCTTCAATATATAGGGTTCAATTCCACTAAAGCTTAGAATATAAGTACTGCATCTCTCAACAAATCTACACTATCGATAAATCATTTAGGCTCTAATCTTCTCCTTTGTTCACTTGCTTGCACACACACATACACCCACTCATCTCTACTCTCTTTTTCACTTGCTTCTATCTTATATATATACAATTATATCTTATTCATCAATTAGGTCGACCTAACTGGATGAGAAAAAAATAATCAAAGCCTTTCTTTTTCAGCACCATATAATATTTGAACATTTTATGCATGTAGTGCATTATGCTAGGTTGGCTATTAGTCTTCACATTATATTGCATTCTCTGAGTCAACCAAGACTAAACCACAATTCTCCAAACCAATAAATAATCCTCAAAGAAAACACCTTCTAGATCTGAGAACACATTAATTTCCCATCATACTACTAGTCAAGAGACTATCAGAAAAACCATAGTATAAGAATGTTCACTTTAGTAGAATGTGGATTCTCCCACACTGAACAATACTAGGGTAGAGAGTTAAACTCTATCAGAGATTATAAAAAATAAAAAAAATCATAGAAAAAGACATCTCAAGATCCAAAAAATAAGAGTCTGAATGAGTCAATAAAACATGGTGAAGAGATTAGAGTCATATCAGCTCTTGTGGTGAGTTCTAGACTCAAATACCAACACACAGATCCATCACAGAGGAGTATTGTCAGAAGAGAATAAATTTTGGTAAACCAATCAAACTTTCCATATAGTTATCACCATGTATCTATTACCATGTTGAAATCAATGAAAACATAGGAACAACCGACACAACCATCCATACTTCATGCTCATATTGTAAAGCTTCCAACAACTAAAATCTAGAAAATATGCTAATACTAGGACTCATACGCCAAAATTTTGGCATCAATCCTACTCTACCTTTTGAGAGGGTTAAGGCTTGGTTTTGTTCTCCTATCTCTTCTCTTCCTTGCACACTTTATTTCCAAGTTTGAAACCTTGATTTGTAACTTGTAGGTGACTTTTATTCAAGATATAAACCTTGTGACAACTTGATGACTTTATTTAACCTCGAAACCTAATCTTCAAAGGATCTTCAAACTTCAAGACATGTTGATCTATAATTACACATGTAGACAGATAAAAACATTTTTAATTGTTAGTAAATAGTGGTTTACCTTGCTCAAACCCCTTTTAGGTGATCAAACCAAATGATACATTGAATGATGTCTTATAAATCAACAATCTAACATGAAGTGGCTATGAGGGATGTAGATCTAGATCTTGAAATAAATGTACAACAATAATTAATCTTGGATCTTGAATGCAGCATCAAAACAATAGCTCAACAACATTCTTGATTCTTGATAACCTTGACATGATGATGGATCTTAAATTTCTACAACAATTGATGAATAAATCTTCCCTTGAATTCTTTAGAAATGCTCTTGTAAACTCTCTTAACACTCTTGTGAAGTCTTAGAATGCTTAAATCTTGAGTTTTAGACTTTATATCATGAATTCTTAGTGAAATAATTATCTGAGACTTTGTTTATATATGCCATCCATCTAATATCTTGTTTCTTAGATCCTAGAGGCTTACATACATGAAATTTGAATTTAAAACACTGATTTATTGCTCAAAATCCTAAAAAGGGAACAAAATGGGACTTATACACCACTTGTGGCCTATAGGTACCATTTTAATGGGACTCAAATGCCTAAGGTGGCATATGGGTCCCACCATGCCTTTTTAGACAGAGAAAATATCAGGGAGTTAGAAAATCAAATTATTTGATGACTATGATGAGATTTTAGTTGAAATATACCTCAAGATGCATAATATAGGGTCTTAGGGGAATATTAATGATAATATGAAGGTAATAAATGCAAGAGGGCCTAAAACTCAGTGTGAAAGTGTAAATAAATACACTTTACAACATTAAATTAGGGAAAAATTAGGCCTATTTAGCTTAAAAAGGCCCTAAATCCAATGTGAATATGGAAAACACATTACAACACTAGATCAAGGTAACATTAGGTCCATTTTAATGTTAATCATTCCTAACTTAAGTCATAAATTAGGTTCATTTAGTTCCCAAGGGGCCAAACAAGTGTGAAAATATAACAAATAACATTTTTTGACACTACATATAAAATAAGGTTCATGCAAATTGGAAGGTACCCAACCAACACTCCTACACATAAAAGGAGGTATTATAGGCTACAAGTCACTAGTTATGTATTGATTGAAGGACTCATATTTAAGATAAATTTTGATGGTGTCCTCCTCTGCTTCACAGATAAAGAGAATGTGTAAAGAGTTTTGGGTGAATTTCATAGTAGCCCAAAAGGAAGACATTTCTCTGCAAAAACTACTACTCTAAAGATCATGCTGGAAGGTTATTATTGGCCCACCTTATTTTTAGAATGTCATTCCTAGGTGAGGAAATACTTGTAATGCTAATTATTTGTCGGCAAGCAAAATAATTATGTCATGCCATTTTTCCCAATCATGGTAGAAGAACCTTTTACATAGTGGGGATTGGAATTCATCGAGATGATAAATCTCATCTCTAGCTCAGGAAACAAGTGGATATTTATAGAAATAGATTATTTAACGAGATGGATGGAGGTGGCCTCTCTTAAAATGCTATTGAATCCAAAATTATAAATTTTCTAGGTGAACTAATGGTGAGGTTCGACTCTCCCAAAACCCTCATCTCCAATAATACACGAGCCTTTGTAGGGATTGGGATGCCAGAGTTTTCCCTCAAGCATGGATTCTACCTCAAAACTTCATAAAATTATTATCCATAGGGGAATAGGTTCATAGATTCTACAAATAAGAATTTGATCCAATTGATCAAGAAATTTGGTTTAGAACATCAAAGAGAATGGCACAAACACCTATGAGTGACCTTATGGGTAGATTGCATTACTCCAAAAAAAAATTAAAGCCTTCCCCTTATGAATTAGTGTATGCAAAGGAGATGGTTCTTCCTATCTCTATGGAAATTTTGGCCTTGCAGCTTTTAAAATCTTTAGAGGTCGAAGAGAATGGCGGTATGGAGGTAATACTAGCTGAGCTAGTAAACCTTTAGGAACCATGAGAAAATAAATTTGAAACCATGATCAATAATCAAGAGGTGGTTAAAAGGTAGTTTGATAAAAATACTTTTGACCTAGGTTTCAACGAAGGAAGCCTAGTCTTGAAGTATGATGAATGTGCCGCTAAACTAGGGAAGCATGCTAAATTTGACTCTTTGTGGAAGGGACCTTTCTGCATTTCAAAATGTAAAGAAAGAAATTCCTAGTAATTAAAAGATATGGATGGAAACACCATGGTAATAAGGGTGAATGGTATTCATTTAAAACTATTCAATTAAAAAAAAAACCATGGTTTTTTTCCTCATAAATTTTATACTTTATGTACTATACATATTAAATTTGTAAAAAACACTACTTTTGTGAGCTAGACACAAGATGCGAAAAAGAGAAAAAGATTATATTTATTTTTAATTAAATATTATTTACATATATTCATATTTTCTTAGGCCCATTTTGGGTACAAATGAGAGCTTTGGGAATCTTTCAACATAGGAGATGAAAAGACCAATGTTCTTTTTCACTACAAAAATAATTGAGAGAAACAAACTGATGGGAAAAGACTTTGGAATTCAGGTCACGATAGGTAGGAAAAGGATGAAATTCACTTGAATAATTCTAGGAACACAAAAATGAAGACTCTAATTGAAAACATGCAACTCTAAAGAATCCAATGAAGCGTCATTATTCAATCTCTATCACGGCCCTACCTAGATGATACACTAGGTTTTGAAAGGTAGTATACCAATCCACATCATAAATGGGTTCAACATTATGCACCTTCATCAATAACGAGCTAGTAGGCCTAGCCCATTGGCGATGTTACTCCAATATTATAGTCTGAAATCTAGAAAGTAAGAGTAGCCAAGGAAGCAGTTTGGCATTGTCAACATGGCATGTAAGGTCCATAGCTGAAGGAATTCCAAGGCCTAGGACCACCATCAAAATGATCTCCTCGAGTCCTATTAGATAATCCTTGCAAAATATACCCTTGTAGTGTACCACCACCCATGGCTTGGGAATGTTTATGTCATGACCCTCTTTTTGTTAAAACTTTAGACATATTATAATTTTGTGTGGTAATATTATGTAAGTGGTTTTATATAATTATTTTATGTGTGAAGAAGGTAGAGATTAAATAAAGAACAAAAAAATTATTGAATTATTAAATACACACTCCTAAAAAGGAACAAATAAAAGTTAACAATATTAATAAATAAGTGTTTCATTAATAATTTCAACACATGGTGTTCGAGAAATGCAAAAATAAGGAATAAAAGAATTTTGAATAAAAATTAAGTCATTATCTAACAAGTGTCCCCATTCTATCCTAAGAATTATTAATTAGCACAATCTATCATTATACTTAATTAATAAAATTAGCCACTTTCCTAAGTCACATTAATAAAATAATACATCATTTAATCTAATTAATCAAGATTAGGGAGATGTCACTATCCTCCATAATTAATTAATCAATTAATCCTATATTAATTGATTAATTAATATTCATTATCATTTTATCAAATTTAAAATTCATTATAATCTCCCTCACATGAAACTTGCATGCACAAGTTACTATGACATTACAAGTCATCCCCGCTCACTCTTGTGTGGGAGTTCACACCATGCATGTGACCTTTCTCTTTGAGCCATTTGGATTCCCTCTATGTGCTCACACATGTGTGATCACACATGGTCAAACCCCCCCTCTCTTACATGTCATAGACATGTCATTATCAAGCCAACCTCTCTCTTACATGTCATAGACATGTCAACATATCTAGTGTAGTCATGGTGGGAGGGTCCTCAAGGAGAACAATCTGAATCATGTAGCAAGAGTTACACAATAGAAGCAACGCAAAATATGGAGGGAAATGAAAATTCAAAACTTCTTATTACAAAATAAATCAATTACATACAGTCAGCCACATCCGAGCATACAGATTCGGCTCACAGGCCTGATGCAACATACATGCTCCTATATGAGAGCAAAACTCCTATAGATCAAATTATATACATCTTAATTTAATTGATCTCGATTCACTACTTTTCCAATGATCTATTACAAGATTTATATCATATCCATAGATCTAGAAGCATCTGTGTCGGCCAAAGATCATTACAATCTCCGATGAAGGAAATGTAATGTGTGCATGAACAGGTCGGCCTCAAATTTGATTTTCTTCCATGACACATGTGCATGATGAAGTGTGGACCTAAAATTAAGGTCAGGGACACTCCATGGAACCATTTGAAACACCTTGCAAAGATCCGCAAGCTACGAGAAAGGTCCACGAGTGATCAAACTAGTCGTTAAATTTGAAATTATTCTAGGGTGAGTTCCAAAACTATCGCTTAATCAAGAAAAAGATCCAATCAAGCTGAAATCTTGGATTAAGGAAAATGAACATGTCCACGATGAAAGCATAGATCTATAGGATTAGGTTAGCAAACATGACAAAACACTGAATCTTCCAACTTGAACAAGAACAAGAACTGGACAAGAACCAAAACTGAATGAAAATATTTTTGGTTGATGTAAGATTTCCAAGAACCAAGGATGATCCTGCATCAGACATCTGGGGTTAATGAAAAGTGACTCCCTCATTTTTTTGGGGCTAAATAAAAACTAATGCGGTCTACCTCAGCCTGAGAAATCCAAGAAGAATCCTCCACTAGTCTACCCTTCCACTTCACAAGATATTCTGTATGCTATCTTCCACAAGTTTTCCTCCCATCTCTAACATCCAAAATCTCTTCTATCTCATCTGATTCTTGTTTAGGAAGTTGTTCTTCCAATTTTTCTTTACTATCTTCATTGAATTCTACTTCATGGTACTAATGTGGATCTGCAATATTGAATGTGGGTTATATACCCATTCCATCTCATAACTCTACTTCATATGTATTTCTTGAATCAAATTTCTTCAAAATCTTATAGGGTCCAAACTTTCTCATTTTGAGCTTATCGTATGTGCCAGCTGGAAACCTTTCCTTCCTCAGATACACCATCACTTCATCTCCAAATTCAAATTCCTTATGTCTCCTCTTTACATTTTCTTGTTCCTAATACTTTCGATTCATATCTCCCAACTATTTCTTTACTTGAGTATGTACTTTCTTCGTATGTTTTGGAAATTACTTAGCTTCAACACTTCTCTTATCTTCCTTATTGATGTCTCTCAATTATGATATACCTCTTGGATGAACTCCAATAATAATCTCAAAAGGTGTTTATCTAGTACTCCTATTCACTGAGTTATTGTAGGCAAACTCTGCTTGAGCAAGGATTAAATCCCAACTTTCGATCTTCTCTCCAACCAAACACCTTAGAAAATTTCCCAAGCTATTTACTACCTTTGTCTGTCCATCAATCTATGAGTGAAAAGTTGAACTGAACTTCAAATCTATCTTCAAATTCTTCCAAAGTGTCCAAAAGTAACCAACAAACTTTGTATCTATGTATGAAACAATACTTCTAGGTAATCCATGCAATCTGACCACTTCCTTAAAAAATAAGTCTACTACATGTACTATATTTGTTTTCTTCTTACAAGGTATGAAATGTTCCATCTTATAAAATCTGTCCACCACCACAAATATAGAATAATTACCTCTATGTGTCTTTGGAAAACCAAGTATGTAATCCATGCTGATATCCTCCCAAGGTCTTTTTGGAACTATCAAAGATTTATACAATCCAACATTTTGACTACTCCCTTTTTCAACTTGAAAAAATTCACAACTTTGCACAACTTTCCTGACATCCTTATGAATATGAGGCCAAAATTAATTCTCACTTACCAATGCTATTGTCTTATCCACTCCAAAGTGTCTTGCCAATCCTCCACTATGTTTCTCTTTCACCAAGTTATCCCTCATTGAACTACGAGGTATACACAAATGATTTCCTTTGAACAACATATCCTCTTGAATGAAATAATCCAACCACTGACTCCTATCCTTCAAGACTGGTTCTTTACAAGCTCTCCAAGGTTCTACAAAATCTGGGTCTTCCTCATACAAGTTCTTCAATTCATCAAAGCCTAATATCTCCACTCTCATTCTTGCTAGTAAATTCCTTCTCCTACTCAAAGCATCAAAAAATATATTTTACTTTCCACTCCTATGTTTCAAAACAAAATTATAACTCTACAAGAATTCCAACCATCTCATGTGTTTCTATTTCAACTTACCTTGACTGTTTAAATATTGCAATGGTTGATGATCTTTATACAGCACAAACTCCTTAGACAACAAGTAATGTCTCCACTTCTTCAAGGATTGAAATGTGGCATAGAACTCCTGATCATGCACTGAATACCTTTTCCTTGCATCATTCAACTTCTCACTAAAATAAGCTATTGGTCTTCCTTCTTGAATTAATACTACTCCAATCACATTTCCACTTGCATCACAATCTACCTAAAATACCTTATTAAAGTTTGGTAAATCCAACACAGGCTGCTCAATTACCTTCTGCTTTAACAACTCAAAACTCTTGACTACTCTAGATGTCCACCTAGAATCCTTCCTATCTCCTCTCATTGTTTTTGTCATATAATTGAAAATAGAATTGAGACTCCTAATGAACATTATGAAGAAACTAGCCAATCCATGAAATGATCTTACCTCTCCAATGATTTCAAGTGTAGGCCACTCAAAAATTTCTCTTACCTTCTTAGAATCCATCTTCAATCCATCCATTGATATCTCAAATCCTAGATATACCAATTCTTCCTTCATGAAACTACATTTCTTGATATTTATCAATAGCTTCTCTTCTCTCAAGCTCTACAAAACTTGTCTTATATGCAACAAATGTTCTTCTCTACTCTTACTAAAAATCAATATGTCATCCAAATAGACAATCAAAAACTTACCCAAGAATTTATTCAATACCTCATTCATCAGTCTCATGAAAGCACTAGGTGCATTTGTTAATCCAAAAGGCATCACCAACCACTCATACAATCCTTCATTTTTCTTGAATGTTGTCTTCAATTCATCCCCTTCTCTTATTTTGATCTGATGATATCCACTCTTCAAATCTATCTTTGTAAAGTACTTAGCTCCACTCAAATAGTCCATAATGTCATCCATCTAGGGCAAAGGAAATATATACTTCACTACAAAAAATTTTATGGCTCTAGATTCTATTCACATCCTCCATTCTCCATCCCTCTTAGGCTCTAGCATAGTAGGTACTACACAAGGACTTAAGATTTCTCTAATCAAACCTTTTCCCAACAACTCTTTCACTTGTCTATTCAGTTCTTCATTTTCTGGTGATGTCATTTGGTGTGTTGCTTTATTAGGAAAACTAGCTCCAGGAATCAGATCCATGCAATGACTAATACTCCTCACAAGTGGAAATTCATCAGATACATTATCTTAAGTGATAGCTTCATATTATGTCAGCAACTCTCTTATCTCCTAAGGTTGTCCTTATACATTCCTTAAGTCTTCAACCTTCTTAGGAACCAAGGCATAAAACATGCTCTCATGTCTCATTCCATCCAAAAGTCTCCTTCCATCAACCAAACAAATTATAGCATTCATACAAATCTCAGTTTTAGGAACATCCTCTAATGGAAACAAATTTTGTTTCATCCCATTAGCAACAATGGTATATATGTTCTTCTTTCCATCATGAATAGCCTATCTATCATACTGCCAAGGCCTTCCCAAAAAGACATGGCATACATCCATAGGCATAATATCACATAAAACTTCATCATGATAATTTCCTATCTTCAATTTTAACAAACATTGTTCACTTACTAGTATCTTATGCTCATCTTGAATCCAATTTATCTGATAAGGCTTCATGTGTTTCAACCTTTCCAACTTCAATTTGGTCACCATTTCTTCAGATGCCAAGTTCTCAGAACTTCTACTGTCAACAATCACTTTCCAACATTTACCAACTACCTTACATCTGGTCCAAAACAAATTCTTTCTTTGCAATGGTTCCTTCTCTAGTTCACTTTGACATAATACTATCCTATTCACCAATACTTCTCCTTCTTCCATTTGATTAGGTGATCCAACATGATCATCTTCAAAAAGGGTTGTTCTTCTATTGTTCTCAAATTTTCTGCTTTCTCTCCCTGTTTGCATTCAAAGGCTCTATGTCCTTCACCACATTTAAAACAAGTTCCCCTGAATACTCTTTTCTCCTATCCTCTATCATATTTTCTATAGCTTTCATTTTGGTAACCACCATATCCTCCTCTTCAGTAAGAGTTTCCATCATCTCTTCGATATGAATTCTCATTATTACTAACCTCCTTATCCTTGTTTTGATCTAGAAAAGATCCTCTTCCACCTCTTCCTCTTTGTCTCTACTCATTTCTTTTATTTATCTTCTCTTCTTATTTTAGGGCACATTGATATGCTTCTTCCACACTCAACAATTTAATCAGACTAATCTCATCTTGTATAGATGACCTCAAACCATTTACATATCTAGCTACTTTCTCAATCTCATCCTTTGAATGTCCAAATCTGATGTTCAACTTGTAGAACTCCTTAGTATACTCTATCACACTTGATTCCTTTTGCTTCATATTTTGCAACTTCTTGAACAAATTAATTTGATAATCTACAGGCATAAACTTTTTCTTCAACTTATTCACCTTTTGATCCCATGATCTTCTCTTTTTCTCTTCTTTTCTTATCTATCTATAAATGTTCCCACCAAAGGGATGCATGTCCTCTCAACTTTGTACAAGCAAATTTCACCCTCTTATCTTCAGTGGTACCTTCAAAATCAAAATACTTTTCCATCTTTGTTATCCAATCTATAAATTCATCTGAATCCAAATTAACATTATAATCCAGTGGATTGAAATTGGGTTTAGTATTCGCTCCAGTTAGGGCTCTTATGAACCTCTCTTCCCCCTGATCAAGGACAGGTTGATCTTCTCTTTCCATTTCTTCCTGTGCTTCTAATTTTTCATCACTCACATCATCAATTAGTCGACCTCTCCTCTGGGCCATTTTGATTACTTCTAATCTAGTAGCAATTCCTCTCAACATCTCCATCATAGATGGGTTTGTATTTCCACGTGCTCCATTTTCTCTACCATTTCTTCTTCTCGCCATCTTTACACAAGTCCTTTGCAATTGCAGATCAAATCCTTAATCTACCACCCCACAAAAAATCTTCAACATGACTTCGCAAACTCTGACAATCTCGCAAGGAATGAATCTCACTTTGATACCAATTTGGTGCAATCATAGTGGGAGGGTCCTCAAGGAGAACAATATGAACCATGCAGCAAGATTTACACAACAAAAGCAAGAAAATATGGAGGCAAATGCAGATTCAAAACTTCTTATTACCAGAAAATTCAATTACATATAGTCAGCCACATCTAGGCATACAGATTCGGCTCACAGGCCTCATACAACATACATGCTCCTATATGCGAGCAAAAATCCTATAGATCAAATTATATACATCTTAATCTAATTGATCTTGATTCACTAATTTTCCAATAATCTATTACAAGCTTTATATCATATCCACAGATTTAGAAGCATCTATGTTGGCCAAATATCATTACAATCTTCGATGAAGGAAACGTAATGTGTGCATGAGTAGGTCGGCCTCAAATTTGAGTTTCTTCCATGATAGGTGTGCATGATGAAGTGTGGACCTAAAAAGGTTGGGGACACTCCACAAAACCATTCAAAACACCTTGCAAATATCCGTAAGCTATGAGAAAGATCCACGAGTGATCAAACTAGTTGTTAGGTTTGAAATGATTTGGGGGCTAGCTCCAAAATTGTCACTTAATCTGGAAGTGATAACTTATCGGAAAAAGATCCAATCGAGCTGAAATCTTGGATTAAGGAAAATGAACATGTCCATGATGAAAGCATAGATCTGCAAGATCAGGTGAAAAAACATGATGAAATACCAAATCTGCCAACTTGAACTTGAACAAGAGCAGGACAAGAACCAAAAATGAATGAAAATATTTTTGGTTGATGCAAGATTTCCAAGAACCAAGGATGCTCCTACATCAATATCCTCTACCCAAGGTGTTCTCACAAATCAAAATTTGTATTTTAAAATTAGAATTCTCTTGCATAAGGTTATTTGGGATTGTTTTATTGACTTTAGGGTAAAAATTAAGCCCTAGGGTGAGTACCTATGGGGTGGGAGCTTATTGAGAACATAATATGACCTTTTGGGCAAACTATGAACCCCCAAAAAATTCACTTAAAGAGGAGTGACGAGTTTTATAGTCTTGGGGAAGGGGTGGGGACTTGTCATATCCACGTCTCCCAAGGTGTTCTCACACATGTGTGAGCACCCTTGGCTCCTCTCCCCATGCCATGTGGGTCTATTTTTAAAGCCTTCTCCTTGTGACACTTGTCACAAGGTGAGGCTATCAATCCAAACCGCATCTTCTCAAATAATCCTAGCCATTGAATCAATATTCAATCTTGGTCCTTCATTTACCTCCCCTCAAGTCTATATATTGAGGTCATTTCTTCTCTCATCAACAACACATGAATGCTATCTTTATGCTATCACTTTGAAGAAGGATTTTAGATTGGATTGAAGGAAGGAGAATCAAGTTGAATAAGGCACAAGGAGAAGATTTGGAAAGAAGATTTTTTGCAACTCCATCAACATCCAAGTTCCCTTTCTTTTGATTTTCTTTTAGAAAACTAATTAAATCTAGAAATTAGTTAGAATCAAGCTATTACTCTCTTTCTTATCCTTGTTTTGTGAAAATCAAATTTTAAAATAAAGTTAGAATCAATCTATTATTATTGTCCTTACCATTCTTTGTTTTTCCAAACTAAATCTAGAATGAAATTAATTTCCTATTTTCTTTCCATCTCTAAATCAATATATTTAAAAAATATGTATATAAATAAATTTATTCTCATCTATGTTTATTTACAAAGAAATAATTTTTCTTTTAATTTTTTAATGTCATTATAAATATAAGTTATTGTTTAATAAAATAAAATTTACAAATAAATAAATGATTATTTTATTATTGTTAAAATAAAATAAAATATATAAATTAATACATATGTTTTATAATATGAATTTTTATATTAAATTTCTTTATAACATTTAATTCTTCTAAATTAAATTTTTAATATATATATATATATATATATACAAGAATAAATATTCTTTTGATTTAGTTAAGTCATAAATAAAATAGTTTTTATTTATTTATTTTGAAATTAGATTGTCCTTTGAAAATAAATAAATTGATAGAATTTTCAAAAGGGATATCAAGTAGATAGATTAAATAACAAATTATTTGGTCTAATTAACAATCAAAGGATGGACTTATTCAATAAATGAATTTATATTCCATGAACTTCTTATTTTTAATAATGTTACCCTAATTTAGTAAGACACCAAATTAACTAGCATCTATGATTGATGAAGATTTGGTCCAAACCATGGTTCTATGGGATAGTTATTAATTTCCTTTGAATAAAAGATGGAAATGATTACTAGCGATTGTTGAATATAATTAATGAACGTAGAATATATCTCTCTTTTTCATAAAATGATGATAAACTATGAGTATGGACCTAGTTATAGAAGATTTTAAAATAGAGGAATGACAACATTGATATCTTATGACAACACTATTAATTTATGGCAAAAATTACAATTCTATGATAACAATTATGATTATTAGACATTAAATTTTAAGCTTAAATATATGTTTCATTAAATGAGAAGTTCCTTGTTTTACCAAATGGTAAGTAGTAAAATTGAATTCATGCAAGCAAAATACCATCTAACTTAAGGCATTAATAATTTCTCTTTAATAAAATTTATTTCTTGTTATACCACAAACTTAACTCTTAGATTTATTGTTATTCTTCAAATAAACTTTCTCTCCATGCAATAAATATATTTCCTTGGGATTCAAGGTTTATAACACAACATCATAGTTATCATTTAATAAATTTGCAATAAACTTAATCCTTCAACATCATGGTTATTCTTTAAATTAATATTCTCCCTTAATATACAAGTAGATTCAATTCTTTTTAAAATAAGGTCGATTCATTTAATTACAACAAGGGAATAGTGTATAAATCATTATGTAATCTCTAGCATATTATCAAGAATAAACTTATGAAAATTAATGCAAACCTACTTTAGATATATCATCAATCTTGAGGCATTAGTAGTATAACTTATACAATTAAAATCAAGGCTCTTATTATATTAAGACATTATATTGGTTTATCTATCTTAAGCCATTAGTGAAATAACTTATGTAATTAAAATCAAGTCTTCTTTAGTTGGATTATTTATTCATGAAATTTTAATTCAATAAAAATTAATTAACCTTTTGTCTTGAAACAAAATATTATGCCATGAAGTCTCCTTGAGTTGGAATTATTTATGCTTTCTTAGATGGATATTTATCTTAAAAATATTAGTGTTATGCAATTTAAATCAAAACTACTTTAATTAGATCACTCTATGACATAGATTATGCAAATAGATTCAAGTTTATTTTCTAAGGAATACTAACATTGCAATACAATTATATTCATACCATCTCTAAATTTGATCACCCATCTTGAATAATTTAACATTATGTATAAGTGTTTTTATTTCACAAATGGATTTGACTATTTTCATGATTCAATTCATTGTTACAAAAAGTTTTAATTTCATAGGATGTAAGTAGATGCAATACTTCTTTCTAGAAAATGTACTTTGAATAAATAATTTTACTTCCTTAGCAAGAAGGTATAAAGTTTTTATATTACAATTTATTTTATGTGCACAAGATACTTTTCTTATTGTTGATAATGTATTTAATTTCCATATATAGAAAACTTAAATAAGAGGAGGAAAACAAAAAAACCAGTAGCGTTCGATATTAATGATGCCTCTGACTCACGTTTATAGGTAATCTCGTCGTGCTTGAGTTACTATATTTATAGCCTAATAAAGTTGCAACAACAACATCTATGGCATCATCCCTATAAATCACCAGGGAGTAATAAGGAGAATTTTTGGATTTAAAATCCAAGGGGTGGGAAATCCCTCTTGGATTGATAATCTAAAAAGATAATACTATAATGGACTTACATCTACTAGTGAAAATCATAGAAAACCCCAATAGGGTTTGGGCATGTGAATTGACTTTTTAATTATTTTATCTTTGATGATTTTTTATTTAACAGGCAAGGGTGACATGACTTATAGGAATTTAGGACATAGATGAATTAGGAAACAAGAAAAAGGTCACCATGAATCTTTATGCTTTATATGCTCCCTTATGTGGGTAGCAACTGAAGAGAAATTGTTCGGGGCAATGGCCCTAGAAAGGGTCGCATACCCACAAAACAGTTTACATCAAACAATAGATTAGAAAATAGAACTACATATGATACAGGCCTTGATCCTGTGCTAAACGGTGTATGTAGGCAGTCTAGGGACGAAGTTGTCCCTAGTATGCAAGCACTCGAGATGGGGATTTAGGATTGGTTAAGGGTGTTTTCCTTATTGGTATTGCTAAGATACCTTGAGTTAAAGAAAGATGAATAAGTATTACAACTGAAGTTGGAAATTACTTGTTATACTCATAAGGAATCCTGGATGGATTCGCTTCATTCCTTGAGTCTTTAGGCCAAATTACGAGGTGGGACTCAAGATTTTATTATTATCTCACATACTCCTAAGGATGTCGACCTCGGTGCACTCCTAGTAAGGGAGTGTAGTCTTTAGAGAGTGACTCGGGACTTGGATCTAGTATTGATGAGTCTAAGTCTCTAGCCAGAGCATTTTCTAACCCATGTGATTAGATGTCTAACTTATTTGGATAGATAAACCTTGGTCATGTATGGATATTAACCTAACCAGAATAGTTAGATGCCTATCCCACATGGATAGATGAGTCTTGGTACCATATGGAAATTAACCTAATGCATATGGTTAGATGCCCATCTCAAATGGATAGATGCCTATTCTGTATGGATAGAAGTTCCTGAGTATATGACTAATTGAGCAAGACATTAAGAGATTTACTTTGTTTAAAAAATTATTAAAAGACTAGTGAATTTTTGGATTAAGGAAGTGTGGGTCTCTTACAGTTTAAATCCAATAGAGAGGCCATTAACTAGTTGAAATAATGAAGAAGAAACCCCCTAATGTGTTGTCATTGATGCCAACATTAATTTCTGATATTTTTGTCTAATATGGTAAACAAAACTTGTACACTTTAATTTGGTATTTTGGTCCAAAATTACTTATCCTACAAGATCAGCTCAAGAGGTTATAATATATTATTCCTTACTACTAAATACATCTATGATCTAGATTTCATTTATTTTGGTTAAGCAAGTTGAAAGTTACAAATGACAAAAGTTTGACATTCAGTCTTGGCTTATACTGTGTGATTGGATAGATATAATCTGGTCCACATTTCTCCAGTGTTGAGAACCAATCTTAGCAATTTTGGGAGATTTCTTAGAGGTGTCATTACTATATATATCCTAGACATTGTGTAATTATATGATCATTTGAATCATTAGTTTGTGATTAGTTGGATTATTTTGTTATTAGGCCTAATTCTTGGCTGACCTAATACATGTTATGTGTTGTAGTGTTGTAGTGTTGTAAAAAGTATCCCTTTTCACACTTAATTTGGGAATAATTAATAAATTAAAATGAGCTTAATTTTTCCTTGATTTACTGTTTTAATGTTCTTTACACATTCACATTAAGTTTAGTACCCTTCTTAATGGACTTAATGGTGGCTTATTTAGGATTTTGTAAAGTGTACCTTTACACTTTCACACTAACCTAGGGCTTTATTAATTAATTGAGATTAAATGGCCCTTTTAATTCAAATCCAAGCCTAATTAATTATAGATTCTAAGGGATAAATCTTGATATTCATAAAGGATATTACACAACACTTAATTTTGCAAGGTACATGTCCTAGGTTAGTGACTTTGGACCCATTCACCACCTAGTAAATGGGTCCTCATAAGTCCTAGGACCCTATTTTCACATAAAATTTCACAATCCCTGAAGTGTGTCCTAGCTAAGTGAGCTAAGACCCATTCACCAATGGAAAATGAGTCCTCACTTAGATCTAGGACCCCCCTTGGGATATGTTTTTGGAATTATTTTGATGGTTTCAAATCCTATATTTGATGTCAGCATGTGGTATTTTAATTTCAAGAATTAAGGATAAGATATGTAAAAATACAATGTTATCTCACTTAGTTTCACCTAAGATTTTTGAGATACCAACCTAATAATTTCATAAGCAATCAAGAGTACATTCATAAGATAATTCAACAACGTTTCTAAGGAATTCAAGGGAAAATTATTAAAGTTTATTGTAGCAATCAATATTTAGTCATCATGTCAAAGGCATCATGCATAATGCATGTTGTTGATATAATGTGTTGATGTAGTATTGAAGATCATATTCAAGAATTATTTTTAATCAAATTTTCATGATCAAGATCTACATTCATTGAGGCCACTTCATGCAAGATTGTTGATTTATACTCCAAGGTTTCAATTAAGGATTGGTGAGTTGTTACATATTGTTGTTCATTCATCATTCCTTTATACATTGTTTCATTTCAAGGTTTAATTACCAAAATGGGGTTTGACCAAGGAAAACCCTATTCCCTAACAAAACATTTTTCTTCTCCTTTGATGTGTTATTGTAGGTTTTAGGTTGAAGATCAATTAGAGAGAAAAAATGCAAAAGTTGCAAAGCTGTCAAAGTTGCCACCTTTCTTCCAAAATCACAGAAACTCAGCTACATGGTTTATTTCCAAGTTTTTGATAGTCTTCCAATAGGATTTTGAAGTGTAGAAATTGAAGAAAAGAACCCAAAAATAGATTTTCTAGAGCCCTAGGCAAGACCTAGTCACCATAGGGAGAATGAGTCCTCAATGAGGCTTGAAAATTCACATTTTCCAATAGGTACATAGAATTTAAATTTTTTAAAATTTCCTTTTTATTGGTGTTTGGGTTAGGATTGATTTTTTTAACTCATTTACACATGATTACCCTCATAACTGAGTGAAACTAGGAAGATATGTGCTTTGTTCATTACTCCACATTATCTCAAAACCCTATTTTTCTTAATTTCAATTGCCAATGATAAGTATGTACTAAGAATGTTAGTAGGACCTATTTTAGGTCCATGCCAACTTAAATCAAGTATTCCACACTTAGGTTTAGCACGAAGATGTTTTTCAATCGTGTGTGGAGCCAACAAAGCTATTTTGATTTAAAATAAGGTTCAATCTAATTAGGCCAACATAATTGATTTATTAAAATGTAATTGGGTATATATGTGAGATGCTTTTGAGTGGTAGAACACAGATGCTTTACAATATGATGTGCAAGAGATCTGACATTGTGAGAACATGTGAATTTAGATGTGTGAGATTATAATAAGTTTAGAATTATTGTGAATATTGAGTGACTGCTAAGTTGAGCAGTATTTTATGTTCAAAGCTTCAACAAAATTGAAGTCAGAACAAGGAAGGTTCAGTTTTTATTAGTTCAAACTCTTGTTGTGAAGCCATTTTTGTTTTTGTGTCTATCCCTGGTTGTGAGCCTTATAAGGAAAATGTGCCCTAGTAGTGAGCCTCAGTAATAACTTATAACTAGTTATAATATATTGTGATCTAATCCTCACCGTTGTTTTTCCCTCTTTGGGTTTTCCACTTAAAAATCCTAGTGTTCATTTGTTATGTGATCTTGATATTCCTTTCATACTTTTATTTATTGTTGCAGTTAGATACACTTTTTTAATTTGATGGTTTGTGAGTAATTGATCATATAAAATACTGATTCATCCACCCTCTCAGTATTTTGGGTGTTAAAAAATTGGTATCAGAGCTTGGCTCCTTCTAAGAAGCCTAACAACTTGAGGAAGATCTTAGAATTTGAACACATGGCTAATAAAAGGTGTCCTCTTCTTCTAGAAGAAATATTTGCAATTGAACATGTAGAATATGACTGCATGTTTGACAAAGAACTTAAAGCTTCTCTTGAAGATCTTAACAAAGTTGAAGGTAAAAAAAAAATCCTCAAGGAAAGCCCAGAGGAAGCAAATGAATGTATCAAAAAGTTTAGATAAAAAATCAAGAAGTTCAGAGAAAGACACGGAGAATTCAACAAAAAATTGAAGTAGGCAAATCAAGATATCACTGGACTGAAAGTGCAAGTGGAAGAAAATAAAAAATTTGAGGACTATCTAAATGAATCTATACAAAGAAATACTATTGAATGTACAAGACTTGAAAAAGAAGTAGTAACCCTAAGATGAAATGTGGAGAAAGTAAGATATCATGAGGAAAATTTAAAAAAAAATATTATAATGCTTGATGAACTAATTGCTGGAAGGAAATATTCTAAGGACAAAGTTGGTTTGGGACTCGAAGAAGGAGAAATTTCAAAGGAAAATCAGACACCTAACAAGGGTTGAAATCAAAGGAAGAATCAAGGTAATCACAAACAATTCAAAAATCAAAGAGCCAATAATAGGAGACCTCCTATCAAACAACCTAATGCAAAAAGGTACACATATTTTAATGGAATTTTATTTTCTTGCTATAAATTTGGACATAAGATAGTAGAATGTAGAAGTATAATGAATCAAAATGTTAGATGCTTTTCTCAAAAATATTTTGCATTCAAGAAATTTGGACATAGAGTTATTGAGTGTAGAAGTCAAATGATGAATAGATTTAATACTAGTAAAATGCTTCAATATTTCAATGGCTATTGTTATACATGAAATGTATTTGGACATAAGGCTAACCAATGAAGATCAATATTGAATAAAAGTCAGTTTTGTCAAAAAAAATATTATATGCTATAATTCAAATAAACTTGGACATATTTCAAGATTTTGTAGAAGTAAGGTTGGAAGGAAGACTAATCCTAGATAGAGGAATGAGACTATAAAGAAAATTGATCCCACTGAAGTAAAAAAGGAAATAGAGAAAACTTGGAGAAATAAAGAGGAACCTAAGAACAAGGATGACTCAAATACATTGATACTTCCCTTCGATACAGATAATTCCTTTGGAAAATAAACCTAGGCATGGGCTTAGGGGGAGCAATGATAGAAAAATACAACCCCATGGAAATATGAAGTTTCAAGGAGTGACATGAAGATATATGGTGTAAAATAGCAAGCTTAATCTTTTGGAAAAGAAACTAGTAGAAAATATGAAAATCTAAAGAAATGTAGTGATTTTTAAGGTATTTTGGTATATCAATGAAGTATTTACCAAATTTTTGAAATTGAAGCAATAAATGCAAAATTAGGGTAGATTAGAGAAGTATAAAGTAAAATTCTAAGGTAATTCTAATCATTTTTACACATTTGGAAGAAAGTAGAGAAAATTCAAGAAGGGTTGAAGGTGATTTGAAGCAAAGTGGTGCAAACCCTAAATTTTTTCATGCACATAAAAGGTATTTATAGCTATCTATGCTTTGTGGATTTGGAATACAAGTTATTTTATAAGCATTTGAGATCAGTTGAAGATATAATGGCTACACTGACCATAGTCAACATTAAAGAAAGACCTAGACCTATGTTTAGAAGATATTAATGGAAAGTCTTTGAAAATGACCTTGAAGGCACTTTTTCAAAAATTCATCGTACGGTTTTACCCATTGATGACATAAGGGTTTACATTCATGGAAAATTGGATGAATACAATCACCAAAAGATCAAGGATCTATTGTATATAGATTTGATTGGAGATGATTTTTTGGTAAAATTAGAATATGCTAACCTAGTATGAAAGAAATTGGATATTTGGAACTAGTTTCCCAACTATAGTAGTAGTCTACATGCAAAATATGTGAGGATTGCGTTGAGTAGAATTCATGATAAATTTGTGTGGATAGACATGACTAGACTCATCTCGAAGGAACCAATGAAATCTATAATTGGATCGTGTGATACCAAAACCGTACCATTACTACAGTATTTGAAGAATGAAGTAGTTATGGAGTTAACCAATGCTACATTTGATAGAAGAGAACTTACCACAAAACCTATCACTAATCCTACTATGAAGTATGCATTGATCAATCATTATAGGAAACAAAATTTATTTCACAAAAAGGGATAATTTCTGATTCTACAACTATAATATATGTTGCCGATGATATGGTGGTGAATGGAAAGGACTATGAACTATGCAATTTTCTCTAGCAACAACTCTTGGAGAATCTAAAATAAACCAGGGAAAAGAAGCATGCTTTCAAATTTTAAAGTCTAATTGTGTGCTTATTATTTTACATTTTCAGGGAGCTACCTGGAAGAAGAGACATTGTTTGGCATAGAAGTAGACTAGCAAGCCATACTTTTTTTGATTATATGCATAATATTGGTGAATACAAGGCTCAAGATAATGCATTGACTATGTTCTGAGCTATATTTCAAATTAATATGCATGAGAAAGAAAGGATTCCCTAGAATCTTATACACAAGTATGCAAATGAGATCACTTTTCTTGTTTCTACAGATGAGTTTATAATAGAGGCCATTGAACCTAGGACAATATGGATTTATCCTCTTAGATATGAGTTTACTTAGAAATATGTTGAAGGAAACATTGAATTAGTATTGAAAATTCTAATGGAGCTCTCCTTGCCTATACATGGTACATTTGAGGAAAAATCAATTGAAGTACACTTGGAGATATCAACTCTTGCAAGGCATAAAAGAGTAAACAAAAAGGTAGAATAATACTTTGATTTGCATGGTCTTTCAAAGCAAGAAGTAGACATTTTAAGGGAAATTGCTACAAAAAGGGATGCTAAAGCACCTAGTACATATATTAAGTCCTCTGAACCTCAAAGATCATGAAGAACAGCTTCCACCTATACCTCTGCACTACCAAAATCATCTAGTACAACCACCATCAATGGAAATAAAGTGGAACCTAGTGCCCCAATAACATAATTTTCAATTGCACCCTTCAGACCTAGCATCAAGACCACAAAAATAAAGAAAATGCCTCTAGTAGAACCCCCTACTACCTTTGGAAGGAGAATGAAACAAAAAGATTATAGGGAAAGAAACTTGAGTGTTGTTGTAGATGAAGATATTGAATTGGGACTTGAAGAAGAACAAAAGTTGAAAAGGAAGAGGAGAAGTAGTACCACTACAAGCAGTGAAGGTGCTTCACATGATGCAAGCATTAGAGGAAAGAATTTTAAGATTGAAATCATGGACACTTTTGACAAAGAAGAGATAAGAAATGAGAAAGAAGCATTCATTATTCATATCCACAAGATATATCTGAGAAGAAAAAGGAGAAGAAATCAAAGTTAGGCTCTTCAAAGCCTGAAAAGAAGAAGACAAAACCTACTTCGGTAAGACATCACTCCCCAATAAAGTTGGATGCTTTGGTTAATAATATGATAGAACATAAAGGTATATTAAAAGCAACTATAAAATTGTATGATGAAGTATATGAAGAAGACAAGAAAGTAATAATTGAAGACATCATAAAGTACATTATGTTAGAAGCGGACATGAATGACATTAGGAAGAAGGTACATAGTGTGGTATGGGAAGCCTTAATAGAAAGAAGGTGAGAAGCAATTGAAGCTGAAAGTTGGTGCTCTAGAGGAAATTGGATCTTCTTTATCTAAAAAGAACAAAGCCACATTGGTTGAAGTACATACAAAGGAATTCAAAGTGAAGTAAATGGTCATCATTATATGGGAAGAGAAAAGGATAGTACATAACAGCTAAAACAAGAAACAATTAACATTATAAGAGACATAGCAGAGAAATTTTGGATGATTGTAGCTTCATCATCTAGAAAAACTCAAGACAAGGAGCCTAATAAAGAAAAGGTTATTGATGTAGAGGAAAATATTCCTCCTACTAATTTTCTTATTTTAAAAGATGTTATAGAAGAATTAAATGATCATACTACAAAAAAAATTTCATATTTTGATATTTTATGGAGTATGGTTGATGATACAAATGTTCCTCTAGAAGACATTGAAACTACCATTGGAACTAACAATGAAAGTCAAAATATAGAGAATGAGCAAGAAAAGGGAAAGGAAAATAATGATGATAATGCAAGTAGACAAAATGAAGACACCAATGAAAATGATCAAAAGGAAGAAGAAGGATAAGGAGAAAGAGAAAAGAACAATAAGAAATACAATGAGGAGAAGAAGAATAAAGGTAAGGACAAGTAGAAGGAAAATCCCTCCAAAAAAGAAGAAGGAAAGAAATAAGAGAATAAAGAGGAAACCAAATTTGAAAGAAATGAAGAAGAATCCTTAAATAACACTCTCAAGGGTCTTCTAACAAAGAAAATAAGTATTCAACCGACTATACCATGATAGTTATTACAACTCCACATGTATAAAGGAAATGTGGATCTTGAAAATATCTCACCAATTCAAAGATTGGATCTTGGAAATTTCTTCCACACCTCCAAAAGAAAACTAATCTTAGAGACTCGTCAAAAGGGAATATGGTTGATTAACGAAGCCATCAATTCTATAAAGTATGTTACCCCTAGTGATACTATTGATAACTCTTTCACTCCTATTGAGAATTTGAAATTTTTGGTTGATTCACTTAGGGAATATACCTCTAGTTTGAAGGAGAAGAGTGAGAAAGAAGTTGAGTCGAGGTTCGTTGAAAGCAAATTACTTGTGTTATAGGAAAAATGTGTAACTGTACACAACAAGGTGATGGAATGTTTGAAATCTATACAAAAATGTGAAGATGAGACCAAGATATTGTTCTTGTATTACCTAAGTTGGTCATATGCCACTCATGGCATTAAGGAATTGTTGGACTCCATAGAGACATAAATTTCTAATGCCTCTAGAGCTTATAATCCTGCTCAAGTCAGAGACTATGCCTATTTGACTTCCATCATAGACTTACAAAATAAGTTTATCACCTTACAAAGGAAGAAAGAAGATGCTATGAGATGATTTGGATAGCTTGGAGACTTGGTGAAGTGAAAGCATATACAAATATCAAGTGATCTTGCTGAAGCTAAAAGACTAGCAAAGATAAACCCAAACCCAAGTACTCTAGAAGATCATGAGGATAAATGTAGTAAAGTTGGAATCATTGTACAACTCACTTGCTACTTCCAAAAGGATTTGGATTGAAGGAAAATGTGCCTAGGAAGAAATAACTAAAGATCTAGAAGGTGCCTCCTCCTTTGGTTGAACATTTCATATGAATGCTTCTTTCATTGTTTCAATTACTTTTAGTTTTCCATTGTACATATGGTCAGATCAAATTTTTACGATAACTCCCTAAGGGGGGGTTAGTACATTTCCATTGTTTTCTTTACATATGCATTGAATTTTGAAGTCTAAAAGTATTTTATAACACACCCTTTGTCCTTGATATCAAAGGGGGGGAATTTTTGAGAAGTAATGGAGAAGAAGTCTACAATTCTTGAATAATATAGAGAATTTTTGAAAAGTTGGGAGAAGTTTTGGAGAATAATTTTGGAGACTCATTTTTGGCACATGTTTCCATCAATGAAAAAGGGGGAGATTTTTGAAAGAATGAAGAAGAAACCCCTTAATCTATTATCATTGATGCCAACACTAGTTGTTGATAGTTTTGTCTAATATGGTAAAAAAAATTGATACACTTTAATTTAGCATTTTGGTATTAAAGTACTCATGCTACAAGATCATCTCAAGAGATTATAATATGTTATTCCTTACTACTAGATGCATATATGATAAATATTTCTACTATTTTGGTTAAGTAGGTTGAAACTTACAAATGACAGAAGTTTGACATTAATTTTTGGCTTATATGGTGTGATTGGATAGATATAATCTAGTTCACATTTCTCTAGTGTTGAGAATTAGTCTTGAAATTTTTGGGAGATTGCTCATAGTTTTCATTACTATATATATTCCAGATGGTGTGTACTTATATGATCATTTGAATCACTAGTGTGTGATGAGTTGGCTTATTTTGTGATTAGGTCTAATTCCTGGCCGACATAATACATGCTATGTGTTGTAAAGGATAAGTATGTACTATAAATGTTGTTAGGACCTATTTTAGGTCCATGCTAACTTAAATCAAGTATTACATTCTTGGGTTGAATGTGGAGATGTTTTTGAATCATGTGTGGAGATGACACAAATATTTTAAATTAAAATAAGGTTGCATCTATTTAGGCAAAACTAATTGATGTATGCAGATGTAATTGGGTATATATGTGAGATGTTTTTCAATGGTAGAACACATATGATATATGATATGATGTGAAAGAGATCTGACGTTGTGTGAACATGCATATTTAGATGTGTGAGATTAGAATAAGTGCGGAATTGTTGTGAATATTGAGTGACTACTAAGTTGAGCAATGTTTTGTGTTCAGAGCTTCAACGAAACTTAATTCAAAACAAGGAAGGTGAAATTTGTATCAGTTCAAACTTTGGTTGTGAATCCATATTTTTTTGTATCTATCCCTGACTATGAGCCTTATACGGATAGTGTGTCCTAGCAATGAGCCACTGTAATATCTTATAATTGGTTATAATATATTGTGAGCTAATCCTCACCATGGTTTTTCCCTCTTTGGGTTTTCCACATAAAAATCCTAGTGTTCATGTGTTATGTCATCTTTTGATTCCTTTCATGCTTTAATTCATTACTGTAGTTAGATACACTTTGTTAATTGAATGGTTTTTGAGTAATTGGTCATATAGAATACCGATTCACCCCCTCTCAATATTCTAGGTGTTCAACATAACTGAGATATGACATCCATGTTCGTACGATAGTGGTTCACATATCTAAAGAATTATGTTCCTAGCACCCACTTAAAGGAAAGAATGATTAGGCAACTCTTATTTTTCAGTAGTTGTTTGATCCTCTCATCAATAATTTCCCTAAAAAAAGGCACCAAGTTCTTCTTTCTCAAGGTTCTCATGGGAGTACCCATGCCTATTAGAATGTAGAAGATAGAATTTTCAAACATGATAAGTACTTTTTGAAACAAGGTAAGCATTTTTTTATAGATAAAACCGAGTCAAAAATCTCTCAAAGGGAAAAAAATTCTCTGATGAAATAACAATGAGAAATAAAATTTGGCATTGCAATGTAAGAAAAAATCATATGAAGAGGATTTGAAAGACTCTATATAATTAATGTAGGTGTTGGCATTTATGTTAGGAATACAAATTTTTTCCATGTATCTCGCCATTTACTTTATCGATGGCTATCATCACCATATGAAAAGATTGTTTAAATGCCATGTATCCTACTTATTTAATGCAAACGTATTTTTTGATTATGTCTCTCGTTCCATGATACTATACCATCTTAAAAATGATGTATAAAATTTACTCAAATTCCCTTCCCAAAGTGGATTTTGCACTTCCAAAAAAAGGTAGGCATTTATTAGGCACATATTTCCTTCATTGGTCAAATTCAAAATGTTAGTCATACCATCCATGCATTCACTCCAAATACGCCTTAAATGAGAATGGAATAGAAAAAGTGCATAATCATTCTAAGTGTGAGATCTTAAGGAAAGGGTAAAAATTCTCTAATGAAAAAGTAGGTTGCTTGTACGATCCTTTGAAAAACTCAAGAAGCTAAAATGCCATCCTTTGGTAGGGGCATTGCAATTCCTTTTTCTCCTCCAGGCTATGTCAATATCTTTTAAGAAATTTCCTATGCCAATGCACATATGTCTAAGGGATGAAGTTTTCCTTACACTATATTCATAAAGCCTAGTGACCCTATTGTGCTAGAATTGATCAAAGAATTCATAGATAATATCATTGATCCATGATTACACACAAACCCAAAAGGTTTATAAGAGGTAGCCTTGTAGAGGAGAACAAGAAAATTAAAAGCTGGAAATATCAAAACTCTTGGAGTATGACTATGGCAGTGTGGTTTTCCTTAATATATGTTGCCCCAAATGCACCCATATCCTAAGCTAGTAGATATTTGTGTGGAGAAGTTGGACAAAAAAACTAGGGTTATTAGCAGTGAAATTTCAAATTTCACTATTAGTGTAGAAGCCATTAGAGCTATCTTATGTATCCCATGTGGCCTTTTGGTAGATACTTTCTCAAGAACATGATGAAAACACACCCGGGTAGAAGGAGAACCTCCCTATATTTTTATAGTTCTGATACAAAATGCAAACATAGTAACTTGAGGCCCATTTTCCCCTTGGAATATAGTGAATCTAACTAAAATTTGCAAGTTGTCTTCACAATGCTTGCATTTGTATATGGCATGGATCATGAAAATGATGTTTTTGAATATCAGGTGGACTTAGCTTTCATGCTCAAAAATGAAAGGGGAAATCTTCAACTCATTTTTTTTAAAGCAATTGAAGAAAGGATGCTTTATTAGCTAACCTTATACATTCATTCATATAAGTTTAGGTATTCCTATTTTCTTGTAAATTTGATCTTGCATTAAAAACCTAAGTTTTTTTGGGAAGCATTTTCCGCTTACCATCTAGGATGGATTAGTTTTAGTCAAACTAGTCTTAGTAAGGACCCATGTAATTTTAATCACACATTATTATATGCATTTTCCAATTATTTCCTAAACCTACTCTCCAAGATCTTGTTCAAAAACCTATGCATAGATTCACTCATGAACATTTGATTTGGATGAGGGAAATAAACCTTCATTCGAATTTTTTTGTGTCCTTAATTTTAATTTATTAGGTTATATTGGTTTATAGGAGAACCCTTAAGGTTTCCAAGATGTGTATCAGGCAGGACACTCATCCTAGAAATGTATTGGCAATTATTAGTCACAAATAACACCTATGGTGCCAAGAAGCAGAAAACAATGATTTATCCAATCCCCATCACTTTTGGACATTACAAGGAAACACTCATAAAGAGGGAAGCATAGGATAAATTGGCTGCCAAGTTATCCTACCTTAGCCCAAGTCTCATCTATGATAGATGGAAATACAATCTAGAGGGGCACCTATAATTAAAGCATGAACTATGGCCATAATGGGAGGCAAACTGAAATCCAAAGAAGGATACAAAGGACATCCATGTCAACTTGGACCAACAACCATTTTTGTAGCCCCCATGGCTCTTGTTCTATCAAATCTTGGTAGAATTCAAATCAAGCATTCAAATGGACAAATCCGTCAAGAAGTAGTTAAAGAAAAAGGGGTGGTCTGAGAGGAAAACAACCAATTTCAGGATGTATCAACATGAAATCAAGAACATAAATGCACAATATGAAATGATTCTCAGTGATGAAAAATTTGAAGATATTTATGACAAAGAGGTTGGGTCTAATTTCAATCGAAATTTTGACCGAGACTCTGCCCAATATTCTAACCAAGGTTTCTATTCACCACCCCGGTTGGCTGAAATGAAAAAAGGGAAAAGAAAAGGAAGCACCACAAGGAAAGGAGCCATAGCTCTCCTCATCTACCAGCATTCCGACAAGGGAAAAGAAGACCTGAAAACCTACAAGGAAGTATTAGGAAGGCTAAGGAACTCAAGGTTTGTTAGAGTCAATGATGAAGGGATCTATGGAAATGAGTGAGCCCTCCGTGAAGAGGAGGAGAACCCAAGGATTAAATAAGAAAAAAATTTCAAAAAAGGATGATCAGGAAGTAAATTATGTTGTGAAAGCATCTACAACTCCCGTGGTTCAGGTAAAATTTTCACCTACTATTATTTCCTCTACTGCTTCATTGGTGCCTCCAGGCCTTCCATCCCAAGCACAAAATTCTCCATTGATTGATATCGACTTGCTAAATATTTTATTTTTCCCCTAACTTTTGTTGCTAATGAGCCTCATTTTGAAGTCCCAAGCACATAACATTCATCTTCTATTGCATCTATGGTTAAAATTTTAATTGGTGTGTCTAAGGCTCAGTGTTGAAATAAGGTAGCATTGGTTAGATATAAAAGATGATTGAATATATTCAACATCATCTTTTATATATATCGAGATCTACATCCCAAGTATATTAGCGATCTGCAATTAGAAGTTATTACTTGTAGATTATTGGCTTTAAATTTTCTCCATTGAACTCTGATCAAGCATCATTATCGCTGATCTCTTACAGATTGGATATTATTATTTATTTGTGCAAGTTAAGTTCAGATCGAACTTAGTAGGCATGTACATTTATTAAGTGACTAACCCCGATTGGTAATCAGGTGGATAGTTAGGCAAATTGACACAAATCATGGGACGTGTCTCCCATTAGATATTTAATATAGATCTGATCCTCAATTGAAGACATCGAAATAATTAATGTTCTGCTCTTGAGGATTGAATACCACAAAGATAAATTCAGACTTGGAGATTCATGATCAATACTCCCAAGATTTAAATCTGACATCAACTTCCTAATTTCAAGTTCAATATTCTATTTTAATCTAATTGATTTAATCTACAATAACACTCAGGTTTCAGCCCCGAAGAAACCCATGTAGGTTTCATCACCAATGCCCACTACCAAGCTATGCCTCTATTCTCAACCAATACTCATCTTACCTTGATAAGCACTCCCCACACCACACAATATTGGCAAAGAATTCTACCTTTATTTCCAATAGATTTTCCATTAGTCTCTTCCCAAGGCCAAGAAACTAGAGATACACCTTGTACCATCCATTATGGCCTCCCTCCCAGTGTCCCTATCGATGCAGAAAGTATCAAGTCTCCTCAAAACCTTTGGAGTCAAATGGATTTATACAAGAAAGCTCGTAGGGAGAGAAAACAAAAGCAATTAGAAAAAGCTATAACACCTCCAGCCACCCCAAAATTAGAGACATTTTTTGATGAAGAACAAAATTATCTCATGATTTTGGCCATGATGCCTCTAGTCTCCAAGCTTGAGGGGGAAATGAAATATGAGGATCATGAGATCTAAATTGTATGCCTGAATCTGAGTGAACCACTTCCTTATGACATGATAGACCTCATGAAGGCCACAGAGAAGGTAGTATACACTGACTACTTGAAGTTGGAGAAACTTTTAAGAAAGAGAGAAGCATAATTGGTAAATGTGAAGGTCACAATAGATAGGCACCAAGTGGAGATCAAAGAAAAAGATATAGAGATTTACCATTTAAGGAAAGCACATGATCAATGAAGTGAAGTGGATATCTCGCTTGAAATTGTTCAAATATATAAGGATTAGATCTCAGCCAAGGTAGAAAGGATGTCACTCGAGGTCTAGACTGAATGTAAATAAAGAGAAGATTTAAGGACCCAAGTGCAAGAAGCTATAGATGAATGACAATGACAAAAAATGGAGTTTACTCACAAATCAAGCCAATAGCATGAGAAATGTGAATAATTGCAAAAGGATTTCTAGGAAATACAAACCAAATGGTCTAATGCTATGGACCAAAAAAAGAAATTGTGTGAGAAATTTGAGAAAGAGAAGAATGAAGTACAAGGAGAACTAGCTAACACCTAGTGCTAAGTTATGGATGAAAGAAGAACAAAATAAATAGTGGGGAAACAACTTGAAGAGAGAATGTGAGAATTAAAAAAGGTACAACAAGAATTATCCACCATTTCGAGTCTCTAGGAACAAGGCCAGATGGATCTCCAACATCAATATTTAAGCCAATTCGAGGAGGAACTTTGAAGGGCCAAGATGGAAATTAATATGGAGAAGCAAGAGAAAAAAAATTCAAGTCCAGTCTGAAGGCCAGCAACAAAGAGGTAGAATGGTTGCTTTCTAAACTTTAAGGTGCCCTTAAAACTATTGATCAATTGAATGAGGACATAAGGACTAAACATTCCTAGTTTTAGCAAGAACTCGCAATGGCGTGAAGGGCTAAATTTATCGCTATATTGCAAAGATTTTTTTCCTCCTATTGGTAAAAAATAAAATTTGCAATGACATCCATGAAACCAACTCTAAGGTTCCTAGAAGATGCGCAAGAGCTTAACACAAAACTTGGTCCGACAGTCGACTAGATTCAACATATGATCACTTCTCATTCAATGGAGTTAGGAAATTTAATAATCAATCTCTATAGATTTACTGAAGAGATTTTTGAAAATGTTGGGATTTCAAACCAAAGAGGAGTTGTTAGAAAGGGAAATGAATTCATTGGTTGCAACCAGCCGCCCAAATGAGTAGAAAGTACAAGATTGCACTGACCAAAAAAGTTAACAAAATGAAAGAGGATTTTGAAGGTTTAATTCAATTAGGATTAACCTCTCCATTCTTTCCTAATGGAGCAGAGTTAACTGAGGATCAGATCAGGGAAGTGTTGCAAGGAAAGCAACAATATCATTCGACACTCCAAAATTTGAGACCATCACCTAGCATAGAAGAAATTTAAGAGATACTCCTTCCCCTTGCTTGAATCTACTTTCACATTGCAGGAGCATAAGAAAATTTAGGAGAGGTCTCCTTTAAGGAGATACTCAACTTGGACCAAGCTTATGAAATGTTGCATTCCCTAACTCTATCATCTGATGAAGATTAGGAATATTTGCATTTCACTTTCCTCGGGCTCTGAGGATTGCATGTCTCTTTTTTCTATTTTTCATTTCTCTAGGTTCATGCCTTCATAAGCACATGCCCCTTATGAGTCACTAGAAACTATAGAGCTATTTTTTTGTCTAAGTGTATTAGCATATTTTTCTTTGTTCTTTCGGCCCCAAATGTTTTCTCATTTTTTACCATCTTTCAGCTTTTGGTGTTCGCCTCACCATGTGTCATGTTGGTGTATCTTTTTGGGGGTCACGAGATTTTCCTTTTGTCTAAAAGCATGTAATAGTGCCATGGAGTGGCTATGCTGCTTTTTAGGATATCGCACAAAAATTGGTTTCGAAGTAAGACACATGGCCGCCCTGCGGGGTTTTTCCACAAGAAACTTGAAAGAAGTTTGAAGAATCCCTATTGTCATGCTAGGTGGCCTGATTTTTTTTTGGTGAGTTTTCTTCACTATCGGGAGTGGTGTTTTTGTGAATGATGTCGAGTTTTGTTGTTCTACTCCTTCATGATCTCAAAAGCCAATATCCATTCAGTGACACCATTGTTTCCTTTAGATGATCGAATCATATTCCGTTTTTAAAGAAAATTTACTCTTCTAACAAGAGTGATCTTCTCGCGATTCTTGTGGCATCCAGCTCACAGGTTGTTATGTTGATTATCATTAATGAAGCAACTCAATTTTTATTACTCAAGTTTTTGTGATTGGATCTGATCTTTGATAGGATATTAAGGAATTTTATTTGATATAGCCTATTAGGGTTTTTATTAGGGAAATAAACAATGTTATGTGCTTGTTTTCTTCCATTGTTCTATAAAAGGGAATTTTCGAGCCTCTTCTAGGGTGGAAGATTTATTTACAATACTTTATTTTCCTATATCAATTTTGTAATCAATTTTTGAGATAGTTATCTAAATTATTTATTTGACCTTAGCATACTTTGTACTGGTTTATGGATCAACTAATAGAATAAGGAAGATTTATTAGACTATGCCAACATGAACTTTATCTTGAATTTTATTCTCTATTCATACATGTAAATGCTCTATGTCAATTTTAACCTTTTGAATATAGTATTGATAATTGGTTCATAGTTCTAGATTTTATGTTTATCTAACTTAGACCTACAAATAATTGGACCATGCCTTGATACTCATTCATTTCCTATTAAAAATATGTTAGATCTCATACTATGTTGTTTTGTCAAAATAGTTTAGTAAGGGTTTGAAGCATCAGTTTTGGATTCATCATATTTTGTCAAACCTTAATGTGTGCTTTCCATAAAAGGATTTGAATGACTTCTATGTGTTGGTGTAGGCCTTGGTTGTTAGTCCTCCTTTAAAAAATGTAGGGTCTCTATCATTATGTGTTCATTTTATCATAATTGCAAACTTTTTAGGGTTTTGAAATGTTTTAAAACCTTTTGTTGCATCACCTTTGTTAAGTTTTATTTCTACATTTTCTTCTCCATTTTCCAAAATAGGGAGGAAGAGTCATCTTCTTTAAAAATATCAAAGGTTATTCAATGAAACACAAGTAGGTCCCCCATTCACTGAATTTCCCATAAGGTTATTTGAAGAGATGGAAGCTTTTATGATCAATGATTCTATATTTGGAGTTTTTTGGTTTGGATCATTGTGCAAAAGAAGTTGTGTTCATAAGTGTGTGACCTGTATTGTAGTAGTGTTTGGGAGAAATGGTTTTTCTCCAGATTTCTCTATAGTTTGGTTTTTGGTATTGCGATTCTGAAAGTGTGTTGATAATGATCATATTTTACTATATAGTCAAAGTTTTTTAGGAATATGTTGGATTTCAGAGTGTTTGTGGAATATTCTAGATTGTGTTCAAGTGATGTTTGGTGTCCACGATCCATCTTTGGATTTGATGAAGTTTGTACTTAAATTTTAATGGTGTATACATAGGTTTGGTAAACCTTGGGTGTTTACACTAATTGTGGATTTTCTTTGGTGATTGTGGAAGCATGGTGTTGTATGTATGAATGGATTTAGGTCCAATTTAAGGTGTGATTTGGTCCATCTTTATTCCTTTCCATCATGGGAATGTTTCGGTGTTGGCCTAATTTGAATTTGCATGGTTGAGGTGCATAGCCGACATTGGAAAAAAATTCAAGGTTGAAGAAGGCATAAATGAGGGTTGCATTGATGGAGAAGTAAGTTATGTGTTGATTATGATGCAAATTGTAGAGGTTTGAAGTGCAAATTTTTGCAGTGCAGTATGAGCTTAATGAGTTAGACTATTGGAAGCAGTGAGTAGAAGGTGTCTACAATCTTTAGAAGGACTACAAATGTGTTAGTGATCCTATGGTGGATCTTTTCTATTGCATTGAGATGGATTTCTCCTTTTAACATTCTTCTTTCTTCTATTTTATAATCTGGTAGTGAGCAATTGGTAGTGAGCCCTTCTTTATTCTAGGAAGTGTTCCCTCCAACAATGAGTCTTTTGTATTTGGTGTTGCAATTAATTTATATTGTAAGCTAATAATCACTGTGGTTTTTCCCTTCTTTGTTTTCCGACATAAATACACTTTTCTATTGTGCATGGTGTTGATGTGTTTCAGTTTTTGTTATTTTCTTTCACGCTAAATCATTCTAACAAATTAAGGGTTAACTAAGTTGATGTGGGTCAAAATTATTATGATGGTTTTTTATGTTCTAATGTACAACTGATTCACCCCCCACCTCTCATTTGTCTTGTGTGCATTTAATGAAATTCCCACAAAAAATTGAAGAAAACCAAAATTTTGCAAGGAAAGTTCAGTACCAACCTGAAAGTCTAAAACTAGTAGCAAGAAAAAATATTGCAACACCATAACAGTCAAATCTTATCTTGTCTTCATAAAATTTGACTTGCAAATACACATTTGGATCTTGTAGAAGGTGATATCAGTAGATTTCCCAAATTAATTCTAAAAATCCTCCTAAGTTCAACTAATCAAAACTAATACTATAAGAAACCAAAAGAATCTATACTAAATAAAAATATTTTTGGTTGATGCAAGATTTCTTATGGATTGAGATGCTCTTGCATCAAATAGTTTATGAAATTTTATCAAATAGATTATGCACTTAATGCATACATTTGAACTACATTTTCAAAGATGTGTGATATTTAAATTTATGCATTTCTTGCATATAATTTATATATGATATGAATTCCTATTTCTATTTTTATATGTATACCTATTGATAGATGTATACTTATGTATAAAAGAATTTACTTTTGTGTGTGTGAATATATATTAGTTTTATAATGATGTAAATATTTGGACAATACTTATTATTATTTTTATCTAGAAATATAATATATAAATATAGATGAACAAAAAATATTCATATTTTATATGTATATAATAAATTGATTCTCCTTGTTCTCTTTTCTGCAAAGTAAAATTTTAATAAATAAAATACATAAATTTATTAAACCAACTTAATGGTGGGGTATGTCAAGAGTATGGTAAATAGTTGATTAATTTATAAAATTAATGTGTTCATTATACATTATGTTCTCTTTGAGGATCATTTTTTGATTAGTCAAGAAAATGATAGTAGTATAATGAATGGATTATCTAAATTTAATGTGAATTATAATTAAAAATATTTTTTCAAAGTGATGTTATAGCTATATACATTATTAGTTTAAGGTATAACTTAGGGTTGCATGTTAGTCAAAATTCAACAATAGCTATAACATATATAGGATATATATGATTAGCAACCTATGATAGTAAATATATATTTATACACTTGGTTCTTTTGTTTGGTTTTAATAAAAAATTCATTATATAACGCTCTTGTGGAAGGGTTGACCCATTTCTAGTAGGAAGTTGAGTGGGAAATAATATAATTTGTGGCTAGAAATAAAGTTATAAAATAATTATCTCCCTTAAAACATCTCGATAACCATATTACTCGAACTCAAAAAAATTAAAATAATCAAGGACCATTAATTTATACTTCTATAGATTGATATGTATATTCATAAAATACTAGGAAAATAGTCCTTATTATGGTTTTAATGATTAGTTAGATTAAAATAAAATTTATAGTATTATCACATATTTCTTTTAATTATTTAAATTTTTAAATTGTATACTTATACTTGAAATATAAATTTAATATTTATTAAATAATATCATTTTATTTCATTATTAACAAGCGCTCTGCATGAGCCGGAGTCCCTACCCTAAGCAGGCCTGGGTGTAGGAAGAACAATGTTATGTGTATTTTGGAGTTGGTTTTTATTGACTACTTTTTGGTTTTTGCTATTATCTTCATATTTGGCAACTTAGTATGAAATCTACAAATATCTGATATCAAATGTCAAAGTCAAGTGTTCTTTTAGGCTATCAAATAACTCATTTTGCAACTTGAAATAACATGATCAAGTTGTCAAAATACTTCACCTAGACAGTAATAAGTTAGTATTTTGTTTATAATTTTCTTTGAAGCTGGTTGAGCCTCTTTCCTCCACTAAACATAAAGGATTGCATGTTCTAGATATTGAACTCGCCTCTTGCAATAGATCCCAATGCATTTAATGAACTCCATGTAAAAGACATGTTTTCATTTATTTGGACTAAACGTTTGTCTGTATGTGATAAGAGTCATATGAGTTGCTGATATTGATTGAAATCATGATTTTGTCAATAGTAGTCAAAGATAATAATTTACATGGATAGATTTGGATGGAGAATTAGACAAGGGATTATGTCATTGATAATTATTGTTGTATGGAAATTTTGATCTGTTATAGCTTACAAGTATAGTATTTTGTGCACAACATCCAAAATTATTGAAGAAAAATGCACTACAATCCCTTGTTTCAGCAAATAGTTAATTCGATGCAATATTCATGTCATAAACCTCCTAGTGTCCTAATACATTTCCAATAATCCCATATATGAGTGAATAATATATGTAACTCAACAACTTATATGATACAAGACACCATGAACATTTAATGTTTTACTTTTGTTATGAGCTGCATGATTTTTTGAAAATCTGGACTATTGCTAGCAATGGCTATTGTTTTGTTGTTAGTGTAACCATAAAATGCAAGAAAAAATGAGTACATCTCTTTCATATTAAAATCTATACTCAAAATTGAAAGAAGATCCATGCTTCATAACCACTATTACTTGTCAAAGATGAACTGCGTATCCAAGATACTCAACACAATCACATTTCTTGGCAAAATTATTCTTATCATTGGGTGTGCCAATAGTTTGCACAATAGAAACCATACATCTCTATAGCTAATTTAGAAAATTTGAATTTAAAATTTTAACTCATAACAACAATGTGCACTCATAGAAGACACAACAATATAGTATCATTATATACAATAATAGTCAGTACAATTTTATATTCAACATTTACAATTGGGAAAATATTTTGATTTGATATTTGATTTAAAATTGTTATGTTTACAAATATGTTGACACTGAACAAGAAAGAATCTCCCAATCCTATTGGTCTATGATATGAAATATTTATCAATGCCCTCTTTTATGTCCACTATAACAAAAATCCTTTAAAATGTTATTATCAATTTCTGAGCAGCTTTATCGTCCAAAGCCTGCTCGCCAAATTTATTCAAGGAGGACATAGAATAAGCCATGTTGAGTGCAAACATGAAGAATTGAATCAAAATATGTGTCCTGGCACCAGAAAGATGTTTTTATTTAACCAAAGAAAATTGAAACCAGATGAACTGTAAAAGTCAAGTAATTATTTTGTGCAGAATAAGTACTTGTGTCAAGCTGCAAATCCCTTTTTAGTTGGGTGGCGGTGTGACAACCTTGTCTTGTTTGAAAAATGTTATGATAAAATTGTCCATTGCAAGTGTAAATTTTCCTCCTAATTGAAACTTGCATAGCATAAACATTACTGTGGACATGTATTTTTTGTAATTCAGAAAGGGTGTTCTTGCAAGTTGAGGGAAGTTGTTTTCTAGCAATTGTTTGTGTAGGTAATAGTATAGATCTCCATCTGTTGTATGGATTGTGCATTGGAGGTATTGCATGTATTCAAATTTTGTTGTTGTTGTGCATGTTGTGCATTGAACAACATCATTGTTTGATGCTTATGTGGGGAAAACTCTTTGTCCACATGCCATGCACATAGGTACAAATGGTGGAAGGTGGAAATTCTCTAGCTTGAGGGTGCTAGTTACCTAAAATGGAAATAAAAATTTGATTAGAAAGCTTGGAAGTGGTTAGATGATAGATTAGATATGGTTTAGAGAAACTTTTCCTTTATAATTGGTACATAAAAAATATTAAGTCATAAAAGAACAATAACACATAAGACACATAAGAGGCTAATCTAATGGAAAAAAAGTAGGGTGGCCCACCTCCCACTCCCCCCAAAGTCACCAATCTCCCCTCCACTCACCACTCTCCCCTCCTCACTCACCACTCTCTAAGCATTAGTGGTTTCAAGTAGAGGAGAATTTGAATGCACTTACAGGCCCATGACTTCCAATGGGGTAGATTTGGAGCAAGAGATTATATAATTAAGATGGAAACATGATAGTAGAGGTAGGGTGCGGCTTTGGATAAAGCATATTAACCACTTTGTCTTTCATTTTCCTTCATTATTCATGTTATTCAGAAACAAGTGATGCTCAAAAACATTAGTCTCTACCTAAAAGGCAAGGGAGTTCTAAAAACCCTAAAGTAGTTAAAAGCACAAGTGTGAATTATTCTTCAAATTGTCATACCACATAATAGAACTAGGGAGATTGCAATAAGTGCATAATTCAAGGGCAAATTCTTGTAGACCAATAGAAATTTTTTTCTTCCTGTTTCTAATTTGTTGGGCCCATAATTTCAAAATGCAAAAAAAAATCACAGGAAAAAAAAGCTCCAATGAATCAAAAATTCGCAAAGACCACCATAAAATTTTGCTTGTATTAAAAAAATTCCACATACCATAGGTTAAGCAATTATATTATCACTCGACAGGAGTCCCCAAATAGCTTAATGATCAAAATCAAGCATTGGAAAATATTGGTCCCCGCCTAAAAGGCAATGAAGTTCTCAAAACCTTTAAGCATTTATAAGAACGAGAGTGAATTATTTTCCATATTATCCTAGTACATAACATAACTAGGGAGATTCCAATAAGTTCATAATTCTAGGGCAGATTCTTGTAGACTAAATGTAGATTCTACATAAATGAATACAACCATCCAAAACTTAACATAGATTCTGCTCCAATTAAAATGGAAACATATAGTTATTACAAGCACCATTTAGTCTAATTTTAAGGTCTCAAAAGAAGGGAAAAATGTGATTAGACAAAACATCATAAGCATGTGACAAGTCTCATGATAATATTAATGATTCATATTAACATTAGAAAGAAGGTAAAACATCATAGACATAGTAAGAGGTCTCATGATATGAGGAAAAAAAAATTAGGAGTAAATTGGAATTTTATGTTGGAAAGCAAGATCTCTCAGATTTTCAACATATTGGAAATATTTCCAATCATGTGTGAAGTTGAAATTATACATTTATATCAATTGATGTAGGTTTTTTAAATCTATGTGGTATCATTTCTACATTTCTTGAAAATATTTCCAATCAATTTTGGAGTTGAGATTATACATTTCTACCAATGTAGGGTATTTTAAATGTCTAAAATATTTTCTACTTTTGTCTCATCTTCAAATAAATTATGAGATTACCAGGCTCTGTTAATTTTTTTTATTAATAGTTCTTGCTTTTGGGGAGTGTATTCTATACCAATAGCTTAAGACTTTAGCATTGTTCCTTTTTAGGTGGGTCGTGGCTTTGTTTTTTAGGCTATGGTGTTATTATTTGGATTAAAAGAGCTTGAAATAGGTATACTGTAACAAAAACTTAAAAATTTTGCATTGTTTTTCATTGGGGAGGCTTGGAGCTACGGCTCTTCAAAGGTATTCCTTTGAACTTGCAATTGCCTAGGACTTTGGCATTGGTTTTTTTTTTGGTTGAATAACTTAAGGTAGTTCTTCGTAAGGTGGAGTCATTGCCACCTACGTAACCATGATTTCATCATGGAGATTGCCATCTACTTTGAATATGATGGATATTAAATTAAACTACTTATCTTATGTGGTATTGAGGAAGATGATTTGAAAAACCATAAAATATTGTAATATAAATGAGTTCACAAGAACTAAAACAAGAGGCAGCCCAAAATATCATGGCAACCTGGTAGACAAGAGAGATAATTGGAACACAACACTTCTAAATCTATTGTCTTCCATGACACAAATCAGATTTATATAAGAAAGATCCGATCAATTTATTTTGCAACAAACCCATAGCAACATTTATCAGGTGGTTGTTGCAATTTGTTTTGCATGAAGCCTATAGATATATTATGGGGGCTTCTTTTTCCCCCAAAGAAATGAAAATTATTGTTAATATAATTTTTTTTTCACCATGGCCATAGAAATTTTATGGGGTCTTTTTCCAAGAGAAAAAGAGGATGTCTTAGGATGGTTTTCTATAAGATGAAATAGAAAATATAATTTGGCTGTTTTTGAAAATTTTGTGCCAGACAATTGGAAATCCTCAAGATCTATAGGTGTTCTCAAAGGGATACATAGTGGCCATCTTCTCCATCGAACAAGAAAAGGGCTTGGAAGACAAGCATTGGACTTATATATTCAATCCCATAAAATATTTTGTGAGCTTCCTCATTAGATTTTCACTAATGGAAGATGAATTATTGACTTTACTAAAGTAGAGTAATCAGAGCTTTAACATGCTTAATTCAACCTAGTTAATTTTTTTTTTAACATGCTTAATTCAATCAGATTAAAAATGTTGCAATGCATGTTGCTACCTTAGCATGTTGCTACCTTATTAGATGTCAAACACCTAAGGTAGGAAGACTCTGTAGTAAAAAAATAGAGAAACTATCCAAAGAGTCAAACCTGAGTTTACAATGGCATTAGATGACAACAATTTAGAGGAGGCTTGGGTTCTCCATATTAAAAAGAGGAATTGATATGGTAGGAGCTCTACTTACACCATTGTTGGATGTCAGGCCATTTATAATGTAAGTGGATGCCTTTAATTCTCAAGACAAAAATTCTCTGAAACATTAGAGAACATCTAGAAAACCTGGCATCAGAACGGGTTCAAGACTACCCCACAATTAAATGCTCAATTCATGAGGTAATCTACTAAACAATCCATGAATTCATCCAATATCTTGACCTCCATTTATAGGAGGCTTGGGTTATGTGTTTCTAAATAATAGGAATTGATATAGTAGTGGGCTCTACTTATGCCACTATCGAGGTCCAAGTTGTTTATAGGATAAGTGGATGCCTGTAGTTCTCTGAATAAAAAATTCCCTCAAGTTTCAGCTTGGAGAAGGTCTAGATGATGCAAGTGCTCAAAACCATAGTCTCCTATATGATGGAGGATGTCAAAAGATGCCTTGAGTCATGATTGTGATGGAACATCCAAAATGAAAAACTTTAAACACAATCTAATTCATCATCATGAATACCACTACCATGATCACATTCAATATGATCAATAGGTTTTTACAAGCATGCTAACTGGAATTTTTTTTTTACATAAGGGTTGATATTAAAGGCAATATGTTGACCAGACATTAATAAAGTGGATACGGAAGACTGAGCCATATCAACCCTTGAGCTTCAATCAAACATTGTTATAGGTCATTTACAGGTGAATGAGACCACAATTAAACCTAGATCTATTTAGGAAGAAACTAGATGCCCATGCCATCCATCTGCTATTGATCAACAATTATTTTTTGATAAAAAATATAAGAATCAAGTGGCTTTGGCACATAAAAAAACTTATATAGGTCACCTACAGGTGAATGGGACCACAATTAAACCCAAATCAGCCTAGGAAGAAATTAGATGCCCATGGTATCCATCTGCTATTGATTAATAAAATTCTTTTGATAAAAAATATAAGAATCAAGTGGCTTTGGTACATAAAAAAACTTAGAAGGGATTAATATTAGTTTAAGTGTAAAAATTCAACACTTGAAAAGATTAGGCGGAGTTTTATATAACATAATTTCAACCACAAGAGATGCAAAAATGGACTTCCTTTAAAATGCCATGACTGGCTACCAACATCTTCCTGGTCCATGCGAAAATGTAACATTTGGAACAGAATATGCATAAAATGGCCTGTTGAAAAGGATTTAGAAACTTGCAAGCCAATACAAAGGACAAGTGTAAAGCAAAATTCCTATAACCCCAAATAGACTCCGAAAAAAGTAGTGAGGGAAAATTGAGTTGTCTTTAGACCAGCAAACAAAAAACCATTTTCAACATTTATAAAAAAATAATTGAATCCCCATACACCAAACTGGTCTATCTTTGCAATAGAAAACACTTATAGAGATAGGGAAAGGCCATAATGAATAGAAAATAATATTAGTCAAACTAGATTTTCTTGAGACATTCTCCCAAATAGTCCATTTCTTTGTCTATGCCACCACACTCTCCATACATCTATACCAAAGCTTTTTATCAAAAATCTCAATGCCTTGCTGCCATGGCCAAAAGCCTAAAGCAAATGCTTTCGACCAAGCCATGGAAACTTGAAACAACATTGATAAAGCAGTAATTATTTTGAGGAAATGCATAAAAGAAAATCTAGTCTCATGGCTTTGCTTGTTCCTTCCATTAACCGAGACAATACAATAAAAAAGTTGAAAAAAAACCGTGAGCAAGAAGAAATTAATGTAATATTTTACTGTCAAATTCTTGCTACCTTAGAGAAGAACACTAAAAATTCTTCGAAACCCTAGCTCCAATTCCAAGCCAAGGCACATGAATGCTAGATGGTGGTTCTTGGTGTGGGAGTGGAGACTTTAGAGCGGTATTTCGTGTGGGCCAGTGTTGGATGAAGCAAGGCAGACAGTGGCATACTTCCCATGAAGAATGACACCTAACATTGATCCTCCAACTATGAAGAATGCCACCTTCTCATAGGAATGCAACAACAAGACACATCCATAGAAGGAAAACCTTAGAAACTAATACAAAATGCTTTTCTTCCCTCTATTCTCATTCACTAGGCCGATAATTTCAAATGCAAAATTTAAAAACCACCAGAAAAAAAACCCATAGCCAATCAAATATTCACAAAGACAACCACAAAATTCTACAGTTTTGGAAAAATGCCACAAACCATAGGTTAAGAAAAAATATGATCTCCCGATGAGAGTCCTAAAATAGATTAATGCAAAAAAAAGGGTGCTCGAAAACATTAGTCTTCGCCTTTAAAGGCAGGGACTAATAAGTTTATTTAAAATATTCAATTTTTTGAAGTGGTTTATTACATATATGTAGTTCCTTCTTGGAATTTTTTCACAAGAATACTTATTTCCTCCAACATGGAAAGAATATTACATTAGTTTAGAAGTGTCTTTATATCACTTAAACTACAAATAAGGTTAAGATATTTTCTGATGTGATGTTCATACATTACTCCAATCAAGCATCAATATTTTACAGGATTTATTTGTAGTGACCCATGAAATGATTTCTATCTAATATCAAAATCCTTAAGAAACATGCTTCCTATGGTTCTTCCCTTAGAAAAATGTTAAAATTCTAAAAACCATCTAGGACTTTGACAAAAGTATGAGTGGAGATCACAAACTATATATTCAACATTTGATAGTATAGAAAACATGTTCATAATTTTGAGGCTAAATAAATTATGTGGGTCATGGAGTAATAACAAGAATATATGCTAAGTAAGAAAATTGTAACTTTATACAAATAATGTTCCTATGACCTTGTATTACTAAAGCTCAATCTACCCCTACACACAACAAGTATTTTACAATTATGTAGTCATCCATACATTCATTTTCATTCATAAATTATCTAATTAGTTCACTTTGGGTGTGTGATTTTGTAATCTCTTTTATTTTATGAGAAAATAGTAGATGAGATCATTGGTGGACATGAATTTAGATAGTATAATCATGCATGCATACCCAATAATCATTATCTATAGTTTTAACTTTATCTAAATATAATAAATAAATGTATCATATTTTGGGGTGGTGGGCATAGCTCAATTGGCTAAAGCATCATAGTTTGGAACCTTTGGTTATGTGTGTGATTATATGGATTTTGTTTTATGAGTTTTGCTCCAGAGTAAGCCTAGTCTTTGGGGAGAATGTAATACCCCTCCATTTTGATTCTTGTTCAAGTTGTTTTATGCTATGTTTGGTTGCAATTACTTTGATACTGGATACAATTTGTTATGATGTTTTGATCGTTACATTGAGTGACAACTATTATTGTGGGATGTAGTTATCTGATTTTGTTTCACATGCATTATGGATTAATGATGTTGTAGAGTTAACATGAGATGTTATTATGAGATTATTAGAATTATGATGGAAGTGTCAGTTTCGATGAGTGTATTGGTGAAGAAGACGGTTCGCATCACTCGCTTGCGAGCGCCCTGCGAATTGTAATTCCTTCTTCACGGTGTGTATTATATGCTGGATATATTGTATGATGTTGTTTACTTGGTTGCAGGATTGCAGGTACATGACATCGACTCCACCTGGTTTCACAGGTTTGAGCATGTCGATCCAACGGTTAAGTTGAATGGGAGATAGTAGCTAGGTAACATGTGTCAAGTTTACACCCTAGCCTTAATGTGTCATCAGTTGTGTGTGTCGAGTCATTGTCTGTCTTGCTTTGATGTTATTTAATTCTGAAGCATTCTTGATTTGGAAATAGATATTTAGAATAATTGTATTTAAATCATGTTGATGGTTATTTAATTTAAATAATGCAATGTGGATAAAAGTTTATACTTAAATTAATTAATTATATTTAGTTTATTTAATTAATTAAATTTGATCCAAGGGGTTGAATTTAGTTATTAAATAATTAAATTAATTAATTAAACGTGATGCAAGAGAATGAAAAGAAATAAAAGAATTAAAATTAATTTTGGAATTTAATTTCAACGTGTGGGAATTAAATTAGAAATTGTAATTAAATGTTTATTTGGGAAATTGGTTGCAACTTTGGAAATTAATTTATTATTTGAAATTTCATTTTAAATTGAAAGTGGGTTTTTGAAAAGTGAAATTGAAATTGAAATTAAAATTGAAATTGAAAATTGAAATTGAAATTGAAATATCTAATTTGCATGTAATGTGAATTAGGGTTGTAAATATTGAAATTGAAATTGAAATTGAAATATCTAATTTGCATGTAATGTGAATTAGGGTTGAATTAGGTATTTTTGATTTATAAGAATATATGTTTTAATTTTAGGGCAAGAGAGTTTTTAGAAAAATACATTTTTACAGCAGGAAAGAAATTTTGGAAAATTTGCACAAGGGTTTGAAGAAAGTTTGATTGTAGAATTGATTGAAGGAAAGATTGTTTGCATTTGTTGGATTTTGGATTGGATTCATTGGAAGATTGAAGAAAATTCAGGAAATCTTTGGAGGAGGCTTGCATCAAAAATTCATCTCTTCCTGTAGCTTCTTGTACCAGGTTTTCCTCTTTGTGTTTTATTGTTCTTGATTGTTTTCTTTAAAATAGTATTGATTAAAGATTTGTTTGTTAAATCTGGTTTAGAAAACAAGCTTGATATTAGAAGAAAATAATTAAATAAATTTACAGCCTTTGCTTGTGAAAATTCTTGAGTGAAAATTGTGAAAACCTTAGTTGAATTTAAAATTATTTGGGGAAATCAATTTTGTTGTTATTGAAATCAAACATAGAGATTGAACAATGCATTTAGAATGTTTTTAGAAAATGAAACCCTTTGTTATTATTAAAAATCGGATTTTAAAATCTGCAGTATAGTTATATTTTCATGGTAAAATGGTCTGGTTGCGCCACCTATAACTTCACTTTCACAAACTGGGTTTTCAAGAAATTTAAAGGGTTTTTGCATTTTGAAGTTTTCTTACCCTGTCCAAAAATCTCAAATACCCAGATCGTAGTTTTTGAGTTATGCTTAAAACATGAGACTGCTGTTAAATTATTTTCCCATGGCTGTTCTGAAAATAAAATAATAATAAATTGATATTTATAAATATTAATATTTTATGTATTGTTATTATAATATTAAAATATTATTTAATAATATTTTATATTATAATTTATAATACTAAAGTATTATATTTATTTATATTATTTTAAATAAAATTTGTATATTGATTGGTGGATTTAAAATTATAAACATATGGGAAAATTATTGTTATTTTAAAATGGCATGTTAAAGTTTAATTGAAGGAGTTAAATATTTGATTTAGATAATGCATAATTTAAAATTTAATTGTGGAATTTAAATTCATGTGTGAAAGGTCCAATTATTAATTTGATTTAATTGAAAAAATATATATTTATATTTTAAAAAATTAGTGATAAGGGATATTTTATTTTGAATTAAACAAATTGATATTGTGCAAAGGATAGAAGATATGTTAATGATTAAATATATTTAAATATATTAATTTATATTTAGTAGATATATAGTGAAGGTATATATCCATTTGAGAGAATAAATAATATTTTATCTTATTTTATTCTGTTGTTTGCAAATTGGGTATTATTAGTATTTTAAAAGAAATAATTAGTATGTGTAGAAAATGTATAGAGAAAGATATTTAAATATATTGAAGAATTATAGAAATATTTATATTTAAATGTTTGTTTTAAGTAATGAGATTTAATTAGAAACAATATGAATGCGTGGCCAAATAGACAAGCCAAAAGATATTTTTATACATTGATGGAATTGCATGCTTTTAAATGAATAGTTGATGAGACATAGACTCCGGATAGAAAATTGGAAAAGATTGTTTGCAATAGTGTTAGGTTGCATTAGAAGTAAATTTATGAACTATCTCTATTGAAAAAGGCAAATAGTTATTATGTTTTATTTCCATAGAACAAATTAATCGTTGTGATTGGAATATTAAAGAATCTATATAATTGAGTTTATTAATATATATGTTTGGTGTATATATAATATGGAGCATGTAAAATATGTTAAGGGTAAATTCATTATCGTATTTCGTTTTTATAAGATGTATGCAATGTATTATTGAATAGAGATTTAAAAATGGATTGATTAGTGTATATGAAAAATGGATAGAGAAACAATATGTTATTATATTAAAGTGATTGAATGTTTTAAATAGAAAATTGAATGAGAAGTAAGAGTTGGTTAGGAAATGGAAATAGTTTACTTGCATGGATTTGTGTTGATTTAAAAGTAAATTAAGAAGTTGTTTTATTGATGAGACAATCAATTATGTTATTTATTAATTTCTATTTAGATTAATTGAATCATTGTGATTGGATTATGAAAGAGATATGGATTTAGTATATCCAAAAGTAGTATTTTCCTTATGATTATCTTAAAAGAATTAATTCTCTATATTATGTAAAAGGAAGTAAGTTGAATCGTTTTAGATTTCCAATAATGAAAAGGGAAATAGGGGTTATGATTATTTTAGATGATCTACTTATCATGTCTTTGACTTTGTCAACACTACCTATTGAATGAGTATGGATTTAGGAAATCCAAATATTAGATTTGATTGATGACTTGAATGCTTTTGTTGCTATGTCGTCAAGTTGCATTGTTGGTTTTGAGATTTAGTGTTAGTCCTAAATTATAAGTCTTCCAGAAGAACTAAGAGGATAAGGGTTGTTGAATCTTTAAGCCATCCAGTTGTTTCCCTTGGGTAGTGCATGGCGTCTTTTTAGTTTTACCCGGTTTTCATGAACGGGGATGTTTGCACCTCCTTGGTTTAGGAGCGGATTATGGGATCCGTGTCTCCTTGTATGGAGTGACCTTGTTATGTGGTTTCATCTTGTTGCCTCTTGTGAAAGGAGTGGACTATGTGTTGTTACCTCCAAGATGTTTGGAGTGAGATATTTTGTACCTCCTGTGAAAGGAGTGGACTATGTGTTATTGCCTCCAAGATGTTTGGAGTGAGTTTTTATTATTTGTATCCTCCTTGTGTTGGAGTGGATTATGATGCTTAGTTGGTATGCACTTGTGGTTTCCTTGGTGGATTGTTTGGGTGTGTGTTGTCCATTAGAAGAGTGGCTTTTGTTAGGGGCCGGAGCCCAAAGTGGTAAACCGGGTAACCTTCAAAAGTGAGTTAATCAAGTGATAATTAAATTAATGTACTTAGATGATTAGGATGCAGTTCACATTAATCAAGATAATTTTACCTCACTCATAGACACAAGGGCTTGTTTAGACTTGGGATGAGTGAGAAGGCCTGGAATGGCAAGATCAACTATCTAGTTCTTGCGAGAGGTAGTTGATTCCGCATGAGTGAGTATGAGTGCCGGGATTCAGTTGAGGCCACCAGGATTACTTGTGCCGGAGCCTATGAAGAATGCCCAGAGGAGATCTCATGACAAACCTTGCGATGACACTCTATCTATGACAACTATTGTTAATTGTTTTATATGTATGGTTTTGTGAGCATACTTGATCTATTTTATGTCTGGAAGCAATGTGACCTATGTCAGTGATGTTGGAGTTGTACTTGCATTGTACTTGATGTGTACATGTATGGTATTTGATTTGTACTTGTATTGTACTTGATTTGTACTTGTATTGTACTTGATTCGTACTTGTATGGTGAATGTGTTGTACTTGTTAATTCATTTGGTTGGTTATAACAGTATGAGTCTGCCTTTGGTTAGAGATAGTAGATCTTTGTCCATGTTACTTTGTTACTATCTCCTAGCATGGGGGGTGGGCCTTTGGGTACCACATTGGTTGGGTGGAACATGCACCAAAACCGTTGGGTCCCCATCGATCTTCAGTACTTGGTGGCGAGACATCCAAATGGACAGCTCGCGGTTCTTGTTGTATTATCTTGCATTGTAATATTTTAACTTGTATAAGTTATTTTATCCCTCTTATGTTTATGAGGTGGAATTTTTGTAATTGTAATCTTTTGTACTACTGCCTCATTCTGGGAATGAGTGATGTAACTATTGGTTTAAGATAATGTTTATGAGATTGTATCTCGGTTGATTATCTTTTTATGTTATGTGATATTCTTATGATGTATGATGGTGATTTCATAAAGTTCATCAGGCTATGGTTATATGTAATATGTATGTGTGGGTTTAAGTAATCCTAACCTTGTAGCCTTAGAGGTTGTTGTTAATTAGTAAGTGAATGTGTATGTTAAATGCACTTTATAAAAAAAAAATAGTTCACTTAAGATGTTAATTGCAACTTCCTTTAAGGTTATTTGGCGGGGCATTACACATGGTATCAGAGCCTAGGTTTAAACACTGGGTTCTCTAGGTGCAATTGTGCCCACTATGTTGTTCTTGTGATTTGTTAGTAGAGTGTTAAGTGATCACGTGTTCATGGCTTTTACTTTAGCATGATATACTCTATGAAAGAGAGTAGCGTGTTAGTAACTTGATATAAGGTTGTGGTTGGAAAGTAAAATACGTATCCCGGGGGATATGAAATTTGATTTTCCGATGGGATTATGTATGTAGTTGTTTCCTTTGTAAATGTAAGAAACCAGTAACTGTATCTTGCTTGAATGTTGTGGAAGCCCGTACTTGTTTATGTGTCCATGTGATGGTGATACTTGGTACCCATCCATGAGAAAAAGTCACATTTGGGTGTGGATGTTACCATACTTTTTTGTGTGTTTGCATGTTTGTTACCGAATTGAGGACCAACCCAGGTGTGGTTGAAACCTATTTATAGGAGTAACCAAAAGTAGCTCCTTTTCTTTTGGTTCGTTAGATCCTCAATTCGTGAAGGGATAGTAGTAGTCACAAGTTTTCTTGGGTGGAGTGTGTAGCATACGTATGTTGTGGCGTAGAGTATCTTAGCTCAACCAATCCTGAGGAAACGTAACCACTATTTTCCCTTATGTTGGATCAGGATACTTGATCTTTATGTGTTGGCCTTATTCCTCAGATTTGGGTATAGCAGCATGGTTGTTAGTTATGCCTAGATGTTCGTAGTGGCGATGACCTGGTAGAGTGACAATGTCTTCTTTAGTCATGGATACACTCTTGTCATGTGGATAGCATGCTCATTCCGCATCACATGGGGGTATTTATCATTCTCATTGGATATTGTTTTCTCCTTCCTCATTTGGTGGCTAGTATCTAGTCACATAGTTGTTGTATAGTGGAATTTAAAGATTGTGAACTTTCTTTCGGTTATTGATGATTCTTTTCAGTTGATTGTGAGGGTCGACACTTTGTTTATATTTGATTGTGAAGGTTTAGCCACAATTTGTGATCTTATTTTTTTATAACCCTAGTGGTTATGAATTTGATTTAATGTTGAAATTACGCATATTTATTTCTTTATTGTTGAAATGGAACTTTAATTTGATCTTCTTTATGAACTTGGTGGCTAAGCTAGTTATCTTTGTTGTTTTCAATGTCGGCTATGTGTTGTATTGTGATTCCTCTCCAAGGTTGTTTGAGGCAAACTTGGTGAGTGTGTACGAGGAAGTAGATGGAGGAAACGTTGAGAATGAGGGTATGTGAGGCTGGACGCAGCTAGAACCCACTACTCACCTTTGTGGGATGACTATCTCGTGGAGGCTAATCACCTTACACAATAAGAGATAGATCATTGTGGTCTGGTTTGGATGGTCTCACTTTATGTATGACCTGACACTATCAAGCCACTGGTTTGATGTTAGATTTAGTTGAGATGGTTTATGTTCTTGATTCATGGACTCTTTTATCATGGATTGGTATGTTGCTTTCTGGTGTCCAAGTGGACCCTTGTGTAGTCTTGTGATGGTTGTTGGTGTTGTGTATTGGTACATATGTGTATTGTGTATGATAATCCATAGTTTTGTGTTTTGGAGATTTGGTTGATGGTTGTTTCACCATGTTGTCTTGGTTGGATTTATAGTGTGCTTGCCTGAGTTGTTTACGGTACGGGTTGCCGTTACTTATGTGTTGAGGTATGGAGTGGTTTGGTTTGGAACCCTTGGTTACATGTGATTGTATGGAGTTTGCACTATGATTTTTTTGCAGGCTTCCAAGAGTAAGCCTAATCTTTGGGGGGGAGAATGTAATACCCCTCCGTTTTGTTTCTTGTTCAAGTTGGTTTATGCTATGTTTGGTTGCAGTTACTTTGATACTAGTTACATTTTGTTATGATATTTTGATCGCTATTATTGTGGGAAGTAGTTATCTGATTATTGTTTCACATGCATTATCGATTAATGATGTTGTAGAGTTAGCATGAGATATTATTATGAGATTATTGGAATTATGATGGAAGTGTCAGTTTTGATGAGTGTATAGGTGAAGAGGACGAGTTCGCATCACTTGCTTGCGAGCGCCCTGTGAATCCGTAATTCCTTCTTCACGGTGTGTATTATATGCTGGATATATTGTATGATGTTGTTTACTTGGTTGCAGGATTGTAGGTACATAACATCGACTCCACCTGGTTTCACAGGTTTGAGCGTGTCGATCCAACAGTTAAGTTGAATGGGAGATAGTAGCTAGGTAACATGTGTCAAGTTTACACCCTAGCCTTAGTGTGTCGTCAGTTGTGTGTGTCAAATCATTGTCTGTCTTGCTTTGATGTTATTTAATTCTGAAGAAGTCTTGATTTGGAAATAGATATTTAGAATAATTGCATTTAAATCATGTTGATGGTTATTTAATTTAAATAATGCAATGTGGATAAAAGTTTATATTTAAATTAATTAATTATATTTAAATTATTTAATTAATTAAATTTAATCCAAGGGGTTGAATTTAGTTATTAAATAATTAAATTAATTAATTAAACGTGATGCAAGAGAATGAAAGGAAATAAAAGAATTAGAATTAATTTTGGAATTTAATTCCAACGTGTGGGAATTAAATTAGAAATTGTAATTAAATGTTTATTTGGGAAATTGGTTGCAACTTTGGAAATTAATTTATTATTTGAAATTGCATTTTAAATTGAAAGTGGGTTTTCCAAAAGTGAAATTGAAATTGAAATTGAAATTTGAAATTGAAGGTGAAATTGAAATTGAAAATTGAAATTGAAATTGAAAATTGAAATTGAAATTGAAATATCTAATTTGCATGTAATGTGAATTAGGGTTGTATTAGGTATTTTTGATTTATAAAGAATACATGTTTTAATTTTAGGGCAAGAAAGTTTTTAGAAAAATACATTTTTACAGCAGGAAAGAAATTTTGGAAAATTTGCACAAGGGTTTGAAGAAAGTTTGATTGTAGAATTGATTGAAGGAAATATTGTTTGCATTTGTTGGATTTTGGATTGGATTCTTTGGAGGATTGAAGAAAATTCAAGAAATCTTTGGAGGAGGCTTGCATCAGAAATTCATCTCTTCCTGTAGCTTCTTGTACCAGGTTTTCCTCTTTGTATTTTATTGTTCTTGATTGTTTTTTTTAAAATAGTAGTGATTAAAGATTTATTTGTTAAATCTGTTTTAGAAAATAAATTTGATATTAGAAGAAAAGAATTAAACAAATTTATAGCCTTTGCTTCTGAAAATTCTTGAGTGAAAATTGTGAAAACCTTAGTTGAATTTAAATTATTTGGGAAAATCGATTTTGTTGTTATTGAAATCAAACATAGAGATTGAACAATGCATTTAGAATGTTTTTAGAAAATGAAACCCTCTGTTTATTATTAAAAATCGGATTTTAAAATCTATAGTATAGTTATATTTTTCATGGTAAAATGGTCTGATTGCGTCGCCTATAACTTTACTTTCACAAACTGGGTTTTCAAATAATTTAAAGGGTTTTTGCATTTTGAAATTTTCTTACCCTTGTCCAAAAATCGTAAATATCTAGATCGTAGGTTTTGAGTTTTGCTTGAAACATGAGACTACTGTTAAGTTATTTTCCCATGGCTGCTTTGAAAATAAAATAATAATAAATTGATAATTATAAATATTAATATTTTATGTATTATTATTATAATTTTAAAGTATTATTTAATAATATTTTATATTATAATATATAATATTAAAGTATTATATTTATTTATATTATTTTAAATAAAATTTGTATATTAAATTAGTGGAATTAAAATTATAAACGTATGAGAGATTATTGTTTATTTTAAAATGACATGTTAAAATTTAATTGAATGAGGTATATATTTGATTTAAAGAATCCATAATTTAAAATTTAATTGTGGAATTTAAATTCATGTGTAAAAGGTCCAATTATTAATGTGATTTAATTGGAAAAATATATAAATATTTTGGAAAATTGATGATAAAGGATATTTTATTTTGAATTAATCAATTTGATATTCTGTAAGGAATAGAAGATATGTTAATGATTAAATATATTTAAATATATTAATTTATATTTGGCATATATATATTGAAGGTATATATTCATTTGAGAGAATAAATAATATTTTATCTTATTTTATTTTATCGTTTGCAAATTGGGTATTATTAGTGTTCTAAAAGAAATGATTAGTATGTGTAAAAAATGTATAGAGAAAGATATTTTTTAATAGAAGTAATTATTTGATTTAAAATAAAATATATTGAAATGTATATATCTATAGATATATATATATATCTATATATATCCATGAGTATTTTCAATTAGTATTTACCTTGTTTTATTTAAGTGCATGTAATTTAGCTTTGCATGAAGAATTTAAAAGATAAGTTTTGAATGTATGGTCAAAATTGATAAGGAAAAAGATATTTAAATATATTGAAGAATTATAGAAATATTTATATGTAAATGTTTGTTTTAATTAATGAGATTTAATTAGAAACAATATGAATGCGTGGTCAAATAGATAAGCCAAAAGATATTTTTTGATACATTGATGAAATTGCATGTTTTCAAATGGACAGAGAAACAATATGTTATTATATTAAAGTGATTGAATGTTTTAAATAGAAAACTGAATGAGACGTAAGATTTTGTTAGAAAATGGAAAGAGTTTACTTGCATGGATTTGTGTCGATTTAAAAGTAAATCAAGAAGTTTTATTGATGAGGCAATCAATTATGTTATTTATTAATTTCTATTTAGATGAATTGAATCATTGTGATTGGATTATGAAAGAAATATGGATTTAGTATATCCAAAAGTAGTATCTTCCTCATGATTATCTTAAAGGATTTAATTCTCTGTATTTAGTAAAGGGAAGCAAGTTTGATTGTTTTAGATCTCCAATAATGAAAAGGGAAATAGAGGTTATGATTATTTTAGATGATCTAGTTATCGTGTCTTTGACTTTGTCAACACTACCTATTGAATGAGTATGGATTTCAGAAATTCAAATATTAGATTTGATTAAATGCTTTGGTTGCTATGTCGTCAAGTTGCATTGTTGGTTTTGGGATTTAGTGTTAGTCCTAAATTATAAGTCTTCCAGAAGAACTTAGAGGATAAGGGTTGTTGAACCTTTATGCCATCCACTTGTTTTCCCTTGGATAGTGCATGGTGTCTTATCAGTTTTACCCAGTTTTCACGAACAGGGATGTTTGCACCTCCTTGGTTTAGCAGCGGATTATGGGATCCGTGTCTCCTTGTATGGAGTGACCTTGGTATGTGGTTTCATTTTGTTGCCTCCAAGATGTTTGGAGTGAGATCTTGTTTCCTCCTATGAAAGGAGTGGACTATGTGTTTGTTGCCCCCAAGATGAATGGAGTGAGTTCTATTATTTGTGTCCTCCTTGTGTTGGAGTGGATTATGATGCCTAGTTGGTATGCACTTGTGGTTCCCTTGGTGGATTTTTTGGGTGTGTGTTGTCGAATAGAAGAGTGGCTTCTGTTAGGCACGAGAGCCTAAAGAGGTAAACTGGATAACCTTCAGGAGTGATTTAAACAAGTGATAATTAAAATAATGTACTTAGAAGATTAGGACTAACTTCTCACATTAATCAAGATAATTTAATCCTCACTCATAGACACAAGGGCTCGTTTAGACTTGGGATGAGTGAGAAGGCCTGGAATGGAAAGATCAACTATCTAGTTCTTGCGAGAGGTAGTTGATTCCGCATGAGTGAGTATGAGTGTCGGGATTCAGTTGAGGCCACCAAGATTACGTTTGTCAGAGCCTATGAAGAATGCCCAGAGGAGATCTCATTACAAACCTTGCGATGAAACTCTATCTAGGACAACTGTTGTTAATTGTTTTATGTGTATGGTTCTCTGAACATACTTGATCTATTTTATGTCTGGAAGCAATGTGACCTATGCTAGTGATGTTGGAGTTGTACTTGTATTGTACTTGATTTGTACTTGTATTGTATTTGATTTGTACTTTTATTGTACTTGATTCATACTCGTATGGTGAATGAGTTGTACTTGTTAATTCATTTGGTTGGTTGTAACAGTATGAGTCAGTTTGAGTCTGCCTTTGGTTAGAGGTAGTAGAATCTTTGTCCATGTTAATTTGTTACTATCTCCTAGCATGAGGGGTGGGCCTTAGGGTACAACATTGGTAGGGTGAAACATGCACCAAAACCGTTGGGTCCCCATCTATCTTCAGTAGTTGGTGGCGAGACATCCAGATGGACAGCTCATGGTTCTGGTTGCAATTTCTTGCATTGTAATATTTTAGTTTGTATATGAGACTTTATCCCTCTTTTGTAAGAGGTGGAGTTATGTATTTGTAATACATTTGTGCTAGTGTCTCATTCTGGGAATGAGTGATGTAACTATTGGATTAAGATAATGTTTATGAGATTGTATTTTGGTTGATTATCTTATTATGTTATGTGGTATTCTTATGATGTATGCTGTTTATTTCATACAGTTCATACTGCTATGGTTATATGTAATATGTATATGTGGGTTTAAGTAATCCTAACCTTGTAGTCTTAGAGGTTGGTGTTAATTATTAAGTGAATGTGTATGTTAAATGCACTTTATAAAAAAAAATTGGTTTCCTTATGATGTTAATTGCAACTTCCTTTAAGGTTATTTGGCGGGGCATTACAAAAAATAGTCACAATTGATATTTTTATACTACACTTGTCAAATATTTTCCACTGCGCTTGTAGTAATCTGCCACGTAACCTGAGAGGAAGTTGTAATTAACTACTCAGATGCATTTTTTTTTTTTTAAAAAAAATTACAATTAACACATAAGTTCACTTCCTATTGCCAACAACCTCTAAGGCTATAGGATTGAGATTATCTTTAAGCCTATACATACAACATAATACATCCATAGCATTTAATTACTTAAGGAACTAAGTACTCATGCATCCCATACATGATAAATTACAACATAAAAAGAAGAGATACACTAAGATTTCAGATAACATTAACATTAATAAATAGGATTACATCTCTCATTCCCCGAATGAGGTAATATGTATACAATGTGTTTACAATATACAACCATCCACCTCCAATA
>CM021102.1:274889267-274903508 GCA_007115665.2 Sequoiadendron giganteum
TGAGAAATAAATCTGGTGTAAGATTCAAGAAAATTCTTAGGAAAAGGTTGTTTCAGCAATACAACTTAATCAAACTATACTTTCTCACACTACAACACTTAAAAATTCCATTTATTGTGACCACCTACATTTAATTTTCCTGTGCCAATCGTCACCAACAACAGAATGCATTAACACTCCCAAAATAAAACACTCGCCATTCGACTTCAGTGTATTGAGGCATCTTTGGCCCACCAAATAAAAAAAGCGAGTGGAAACTTGAAGCAAATTGTTGGCCACTGTTTATTCCGACAATACAACTCTATCAAAGTATACTTTCCCACACTGCACCACTGAATATTCCATTTACATTGTCCGCCTCGAAAACACCTATTATGAAAACACATAAGAATGAGAGGAAAATGACAGACATTCTTGAAACCACATTAAATAGAACTTTAAGATATGGAAAATAGAAGATGAAAACTACGATAATGGACAATTTGTTATGGGGAACTAAAAAGAATAATATCATGAAGAGAAGTTTTGCATTATGGGGAATTCATCTAGTTCAATCTCAAAGTATGTGTGAAGGAGCAAAAAAAATTTAAATAAAATTAAAAAATTTCCATGAAATCCAAAATTGGTCCTATGTAAATGGCTGTAACCACAAAGATGCACAGAGATAACTAAAACAATAAATGCAGGATGATAAAATTACTAACCCTAACCATATTTTTTTATGAAAGGAACAAGATTTAGTTACAAGTGGTCTTATGGTAACGGGTACAATGCCAAAGATGCACAAAGATAACTACAAATAATAAATGAGGGACGAAAAAATCACTAACCCTAATCATATTTTTTGATGAAAGAAAAAATATTTAATTGCAATTTCTCCATCCATACACAACCATAATGACAAACAGCTATGTAGAACAACTTCTAGATTCTGGACACCAACAGTTTTCATATAAACAAAAAATAAATCATTTATGCAAAACACTCATGCAAAACATCTTACACATTACAGATAATCTATATAAATTGTGTATAACACCACAGACTTCATTGGTAAATTGAGCTGCATTTCTTGGTATTCAATATTATGGACAAATCATTTATTCATGCAATAGCCATGGAAAATGACTTGCAACTTCCACAACATAAAAGTTTTAAAATCCTCAAATCTACTATACAACACACCTGGGGACGACGAATCTTAGAATAGTCTTATACCAAAGCAACACTGCAATGGCTCTTTTGACAATGAAACTTAATCAATATATTTTCTTGGCATACAAACAAAACAAAAAATGGCAATTTCAAGTTTGTTATAAGGAGCTTCAACCAAATGAGGGAAAAACAATATCATTCAATATATTCCTATAAGACAAGCGGTCTATATAATAGTTGTAACAGGTATTAGGATAATACTTAAGAATGAGACGTATGTGGTTCTTTAGTGTTTGGGTAATAGTTCTTTTACAATTTACCTATTTCTGTATAATATTCAATTCCAATTAATGGAGCTCAAATTACAATATATGCATATATATATGTGTATATATATGTGTATATATATACATATTATTTATGCAAAAAACCCATGTGAAAAGACTTACAGATTGTAGAGAACAATACTTTTAAAACCCTCCAATTTTCCACACCAACAAGTAAATATAATATTGCAATGTTGTAGTGTGCAAAAGTATAGTCCAAAATATGCAAGAAAAAATATATAGATTTAGTTGTATTGTCAAGAGAGTCGTTGTGGCGTTATGAATATTGTACACATAGTGAGCGATTAAATGCTCTGTTCTTAACATCTAAATGCTATATCATTCAATGTTGTGGCTCTATTGTTATGATTTTCCTTGCAACATACAAAATACTTATACATGTTATTTTTCTCTGGCTCTATTATACTGATTTTGTTGACAACGTACAAAATATTAATACAAGCTATTTTATACTATTTAAAATTGTACTCTACATAAATACGAATAAACATAGTCTACACATTTTTTTGCATATACATATGTATTTATACAATGTTGTTGCATTTTCAAAACAAGCCACAGTACTTTTTGTCTACATCTATCAATATGTATATCTGCCTACATGTATATTTTTATATATCAATCACCAAATTGAGTACATATATATACATGCATATGTATTTGTCTATGTTCCACATAACTCTATATGATTTTTCTTTCTCTGTATAATATTTAGTAGCAAACAAGTGTTATTCTAATACTTGTTATACGATTCCTTTGTTTGTCATCAATGTCTACTACCAAATAATTTAGCTTGAATTGTATATTGATATGTTTCATGATATTATTTTTCACTCATCTATTTCAAGCCCCTTGGAACAAATTACTCAAGGTTGCTTATGACAGTCGTAGAACTTTCTACGTGCATACGCTGATGATGCTACAATAGGTTTCCCTAGTACACAAAACCAGAAGGAAAGAATTTGACCATGTTAGCAATTGTCACTACACAAGGAAAGACTTACATAGACTTCTTTCCTTGTATCAATATGTTTTGTAATGCCCCACCATGTAATCCTAGAGGATGATGCACTCACAATGGAAGCGTAACATTTTTTTTTTAAAGTGCAATTAACAATACGTAAAGTGAACTACACTTAACACATACATCCTCTAAGGTATGCGGAAACGCTTACATTTGAATCCCATAACATACAAAAGTAAACTAATCCATAACATATAAGTTATACTCATGAAATAAAGAACATAGATCCAATAACATTAAACTCATTTCAAAGATTATAAAGTATATATTGAAACCATTCATAGATTGTAATCATTCAATACAACAGTTACAAGGCTCATTTCCGAAATGAGATAGATCATACAAACAATATTACAATTACAATGATACAAGGATTCTCCTCGAATACAAATGAAGAGTAGTACATATAAATAAGCATCCAGTTAATCCAATAGATCATATGAGATGGTACAACACAACTGGAAAATGCAAGCTCTCCAATCTGGAAGATCACACCATCATGAACATGAAGTGGAAACCCAATGGTGTAAGGTGTACATTCCACCCAACCAAGTGGTACTTGAAGGCCCACCCCTTGTTCTAGGAGATAGTAAAAGGGCTTCCTAGGCATAACCAACAACCTCAAGAAATAAGCAACCACAAAACTAAACTATACAAGTACAATACATAACATGAAGGTTACATTGCTTCCAAAGTAAAATAATCAAGTACATCAAGAAAAAAATATAATATGTTATCATAGGAGGAGTTTCATCACAATGTCGCATGGGTTATCTTGACAGATCTTCCTAGGCCCCGAACCCCATCTTGGGTTATCCTAGTAGCCTCTCACAATCCTCGGCCTCACATGCAAACCGATGCGAAATCAAATATCTTTCAAAGGGACAAGATAATGATCTTGCCATTCCAGGCCTTTCATCTCATCTCAATTCTAAATGATCCCTTGAGCCAATGAGTGAGGCACAATTAACAAGTTATATGTTTTAAAGCTACCCTTTCCCCCTAATACTTTTATTTAATTTCCACTAGATTATCTAACTATCACATGAGTTATCCTAGCACCATTTTGTGCACCAAACCCCATTGAGATCCACTCCCCTACTGACAACACAAGGATCTAATCCATAAACCATGGGTAAACAAAGTGCACAAAAAAGGGATATTGAATCCTAACCATAATACAAAAGGCAACACATCTCGTTCGTAGTAACCAGGTGTTTAAACTAGATCACAACTGGGTGCATTACCCAAGGAAAACAAAGGGCTAAACAAAACATCACAACAACCCCCACATAATACTAAAACATCTGGAAGGCTTACACATTCACAATAACAGATCTCCCAGCTTACGTGAATAAAAGACATAATACTTAAATAAGCAATTCCAACAAGTAATAAAACTATCATTAAGATTTCCTTAATCTAATTCCCATTCCAAGAAAAACAATAATACATTGCTCAAAATAATCTAGCTTAATACAATTTCATTTAAAATCAATAAACAAATTAAATCTAATTATTTAATTCAATTTCCCAATTTACATCTACATAAAAATTAATTTTGTTTTAAATCAATTCATTTTAAAACATCTAATTTATGCATTTACATGCACCTATTATAAAATTTATTTAAATATATATATATTTGAATATATACCTAATTATATATATTTATATATAATTATATATATACAAATATAGATTATTCAAATATTTAAAAATTAATTACAATTTTCCAAACAATAATAATATATATAGATATATATACATAAATATATATATAAACACATAAATATATATTTACACATATATAGTAATACATATATAATATATAATATATTTTATATATATTAAAAACCAAATATAAAATCAAAATAAGAATGGCAGATGATTTAAAGTCCCTGGAAAACATTGAACGAGGTTGTATTCACACAATCGACTCCCCATATGGGGAGCCCATGACCTATGAAGGCAATGTTGGGCATTCACAGTACTGCCTCCCTATGTAGGCGGTTGTGGGGGTAGCCCCCAACCTCCATACCAATATAAAAACTTATAAAAAAAATTTGAATAAAAACCTGTGATTATTTTAAATTTACCGTACAAATATTTCATTTGGTTTTTTTCTAGAACAAGTTTCTACAGGAACTGTATAAAAAATTGCATATATATATTTGTATATATATATATATATATATATCAAGTGATTGCTCCAGATGAGCAATTTATTTTCATAAAAAAATTCTACAGGAAATATATACAAGATTTACTTGAGGTTTTTAATTTCCCCAACTAAATAAAATTAATTGGAAGAAAAACAATAATCTTCTGTAGGAAGATCTTTTCCAATACAATCAAATATTTTCTACAATTTTTTACAGGAATATTGAAATCAATTCTTACAGAGGTTTTCCAATTTTCTTTACAATTATTCTGGGAATTCTATTGTTTTAAAACAATTCATCTTTTCCAAAAGAATACAAGAATTTAATTTGAGGCTCTAAAGCTTTCATGACAATCTTTCTAATTTTCAAAACATAATAAAGCTTTAAAACAAATAATATCTTCTTCTTCTTCATACAGGCAATCTTTTCCAATTTGAATTTAAATAAAAACAATAAAGAACATATTTCATATGCTTGAAAAATTGAAGTTTGAAGTAGAGTCTCACCTTTAGATTCCAAAATTATCAAAGCTTCTTCCAAAATAATCCTCTTTTCTAGAAAAATGAAAAAAAAAAACAGAGCCAATGTCTTGATAGCTTCTTCCAATTTTCAACAACCCCAAAATACAAATTTCATTCTTGTCAAATAGCCTTTTTCCCTCTTTTAGTTAATGCAATTATTCTCTCCGTGAGTTATTTCCCAACACCATATTTCAATTTCTAACTCATGTTACAATCCCAAATATCTTTCCAAATCATATCCCAAGATATTTTTTAAGATATTTGTTTATTTAATAATTTAAAATTAGACATTAATTTTAATTATCCATTCATTTAAATTCACAACTTTAATTAATTAATTTAAATAATTAATTAAACGAAGATTTTAAAATCTAGCAATTTTAATATCTAATTTAATCTAATTAATTTAATCACTATATAAAATAAATTTAATCTAATTAATTAAATCAAATTTAAAGCTTTTAACAACATTAATCACGATTAAATAAATAATCAATTTAAAACATAATAAACATTAATTAATAATTAATTTCCTACATAGAATACCTTGCAAAAATAATTAAACGACAAGGAAAATAGGAAAACATGACAACAAAGCATGACCAAAATAAGGTCTAACAACACACTATGAGTAGGGTTGTGGTTTGACAAGGAGATCCTACTACTACCTCCCAATAAACAATTCAGTTGGGAAATGGGCACGCTCAAACCTATGAATCCATGTGGATTCGATGTCCTATACTTGCAATCCTGCAATCAAAATATATGTCACACATGTATATAGATCATGAACAATCACACCGTGAAGAGAAAATCAAGGAATCAAAGGGCACTCACAAGCAAGTGATGCAATCTCATCCCCTTCACCAATACAGTGTTACACCAAAACTAATGAAACTAAAACATCAAATAACTACAGATGAACATATATCAATATCAACTCACATAATCAACTATGCTAACTAAAGAGCATGTCAGAATCAATAATCATCAATATAATGTACCATCACATCTCAATATAGAAATCATCATCACTATAATGTCAATGATCAAATAATAACCTCATAGTATCATAGTCTATCAAAATAATAACACTATCTGAAAACATAAGCAAATCAAAGGGGTGCTACATCTTTCATGTGGGTTTCAATTATCTATCATCTACCACTAATTCTTAAAGTGTTTTCCTAATAGTTCTTTTACAATTGCTTTATTTTATCTTGTAGCTTGAATTTTCAATTCAGAACCCAACTATTAAATACATTGTTTATTTTGTACCAATATCTTTTATCATATTCTTGTTCCTGAGTCCACCAAAGAAAAATGTGCATTGTGTATCAGTACATAGTTCATATAGCAATTGGCTTGTCGTTTCGATGACAATTTTTACTATATTATTCCCTAGATTGCAGTTGTGTTTTTAATATAAGTAGATTTAAACTCGTATTATGAGGTTATATGGATGTTTCTACTTATTCCACATTGTTCTATACATTCCATCTATCCATCTTTTTGTACCTGTCTTAAAACCCCATGTTGCTATTTCTTTACCAAGATATATGTATTTCTGCTAACTTGTCAAGCCAAAACAAAACACTACAATATTATAGGACTTGTTTCAAAACACCCATGCTTCCCCCAGTTTGTTATTGTGTGCTATATGGTAAGATTCTATGAGATTTTCTATGGAATTTACCTTCTTTTTTCTCTAGGGTTTGGATAGAGCCTATGAGGCTTCATAATTCCAATATGGTAGGGAGGAGAATGAGTATGCGTTTATGTGATTATGGATAGGAACTGAACACTTTTGTCATGTGCTTCTGAGAGGACAAATTTTTTTATCCCCAAAAGCACATGGAAATGGTGTTTGTTGCTCCATTCACCTAAACCATTTACAATCTCATGGTTGTTGTGGTTTCCTTTTTCTATGTATCTGCATCTTTTTCCTTTTCTGGTTATTGGTTGTTATATGTGCCCATCTTTCATAAGAAAACTTTTCTATTTACAACAAATAGTGCTAACCTATTTTATTTTATATGTGGATTATTTCTTTTATATTGTTGTATAGATGTAATAGGAATTCAACAAAATTAGCATATTGTACACTATTTATTTCAAATTCTTTCATACTCCTAGTACTAGGTCCATTGCAGCTCATCCTTGTTAAACACAATCAATAGTGTTTGTAAGTACAAAACTTCCCCATTGTCAATAGACACATTTCCTTAAGAAATTGTACAAATTATTATTTATTTTCAGGTTCACATTCTATATATTCATTTTGCTTGCTCACTTGTTATTGTCCATTTTTTTATTTTTCTTGTTTCTGCATTAACATACTCTTGTATTTCATTTGTAGGAACTAGATATAAGCATGCAAAATGATTTGCAAACCAGGATACCTTTATTCCTTAAAGTTTCCACATGAAAGAAAAGAAAACAATCTTAGATTTTATATATGAAAACACCCAAGTTTCCCCAAGTTTTTATTATGTAGTATATGATGAAACTCTACGAAATCTCTCATGGCTGTCTCATCCTTTCATTGTTTGGGGGTTTGGCTAGAGTCCATGGGGCTTCATGATGCCAATATGGTAGGGAGGAAAATGAGCGTGGGTTTTGTGATTTTATTTTTAATGCCATATATTTTTTGTTGTATAGATTTATGTGTGCACAAATCCTCATATAAATTTAGCTTTGACAAACATAGTCTGTAATAACATTTTTTCCATGTCATATCAAGTCGTATCAAAGAACAAAAATCTTTCCCACTGTCATACTATATAATAAGATGCAACTCATCATTCTGAAACATGATAAAAAATGTAAGTACAAACTTTTCCCATTGTCAATACACACATTTTGTTAACTAATTGTTGCAATTATTAATTGTTTTCAGCTTCACATTGCATATATTAATTTTACCCATATACTTACCCACTTTTTATTGTCCCTTTTTTATTTTGCTTGCTTTTACATTAACATACCCTTGTATTTCATTTACAGGAACTAGGTATAAGCATGCAAAAGGATTTACAAACAAGGATACCTTTTTCCCTTCTAGTTTCCACATCAAAGAAAAGACAACAATGTTAGATATTATATATGGAAACACCAAAGTTTCCCCAGGGTTTTTATTATGTAATGTATGATGAAAATCCACAAAATATCTCATGGCTGCTCCATCTTCTCATTGCTCAGGGGTTTGGCTAGAGTCCATGTGGCTTCATGATGCCAAAATGGTAGGGAGGAAAACAAGTGTGGGTTTTGTGGTTTGACTTTTAATGCCACATATTTGTTGTTATATAGATTTATATGTACACAAATCCTTGTATAGATTTAGCTTTGACAAACATACTCTATAATAACATGTTTCTCATGTCATTGCAAGTTGTATCCAAACAAAAAATATCTTTCCCATTGTTATACTCGACAATAACATGTCTCTCATGTTCCCTCAAAACAAGGCATTCCTTTTAATTCAATTACTCTTGTAATGCAAAATATGTGTTTCGTTTCATTGGATTCTTCCTCTAACCCATAAATCAGAAACACAAAAATGATTTTATTCCTAGAACTATAGAGTAGATATTACATAGAATATCTTTCTTTTTTGAAAAGGTCATTTGCGATCACCACTATAACTAATATTCAAATAAAACATGACTTTTTAAAAGAATTTTTTTTTTTCAATGTTAGTAATAAAAAAGATGATTATACTAATGGAATTTTTTTTTTAAGAATACTTTTCTTCTGAATGTTAGTAATAAAAGAGATGGCTAATAAATCTTTAAAAATGAGAATATGATAATCTTCCATACTTTTCTGGATATGTATATTATGATAATTAAACAATAATCAATCAATTCATTGATTAACCTAGGCAAAAAGGTCAAATATAGAGGTGCATCTAGGTCTAGCAAATGTAAAACTAAGACAGAGCTAAAATTATATTGTCTCTAAAATTTAGAACAAATTAATAATTCAAAACTTAAATTTTACTTACTTTTTCAATTCCCTTTTTATAAGGAAATCTTTTCTTTTGTAATGCCTTGCAACCTAAAAGGAAGTTGCAATTAACATCTTAAGTGAACTAATTTTTTTTTATAAAGTGCATTTAACATACACATTCACTTACTAATTAACAACAACCTCTAAGGCTACAAGGTTAGGATTACTTAAACCCACACATACATATTACATATAACCATAGCCTTATGAACTTTATGAAATCACCATCATACATCATAAGAATATCACATAACATAATAAGATAATCAACCGAGATACAATCTCATAAACATTATCTTAAACCAATAGTTACATCACTCATTCCCAGAATGAGGCAATAGTACAAAAGATTACAATTACAAAATTCCACCTCATAAACATAAGAGGGATAAAATAACTTATACAAGTTAAAATATTACAATGCAAGATAATACAACAAGAACCGCGAGCTGTCCATCTGGATGTCTCACCACCAAGTACTGAAGATCGATGGGGACCCAACGGTTTTGGTGCATGTTCCACCCAACCAATGTGGTACCCGAAGGCCCACCCCCCATGCTAGGAGATAGTAACAAAGTAACATGGACAAAGATCTACTATCTCTAACCAAAGGCAGACTCATACTGACTCATACTGTTATAACCAACCAAATGAATTAACAAGTACAACACATTCACCATACAAGTACGAATCAAGTACAATACAAGTACAAATCAAATACAATACATGTACACATCAAGTACAATGCAAGTACAACTCCAACATCACTGACACAGGTCACATTGCTTCCAGACATAAAATAGATCAAGTATGCTCACAAAACCATACATATAAAACAATTAACAACAGTTGTCATAGATAGAGTGTCATCGCAAGGTTTGTCATGAGATCTCCTCTGGGCATTCTTCATAGGCTCCGGCACAAGTAATCCTGGTGGCCTCAACCGAATCCCGGCACTCATACTCACTCATGCGGAATCAACTACCTCTCGCAAGAACTAGATAGTTGATCTTGTCATTCCAGGCCTTCTCACTCATCCCAAGTCTAAACAAGCCCTTGTGTCTATGAGTGAGGATTAAATTATCTTGATTAATGTGAACTGCATCCTAATCATCTAAGTACATTAATTTAATTATCACTTGATTAACTCACTTTTGAAGGTTACCCGGTTTACCACTTTGGGCTCCGGCCCCTAACAAAAGCCACTCTTCTAATGGACAACACACACCCAAACAATCCACCAAGGAAACCACAAGTGCATACCAACTAAGCATCATAATCCACTCCAACACAAGGAGGATACAAATAATAAAAACTCACTCCAAACATCTTGGAGGCAATAACACATAGTCCACTCCTTTCACAGGAGGTACAAAATATCTCACTCCAAACATCTTGGAGGTAACAACACATAGTCCACTCCTTTCACAGGAGGCAACAAGATGAAACCACATAACAAGGTCACTCTATACAAGGAGACACGGATCCCATAATCCGCTCCTAAACCAAGGAGGTGCAAACATCCCCGTTCATGAAAATCGGGTAAAACTGAAAAGACGCCATGCACTACCCAAGGGAAAACAACTGGATGGCATAAATATTCAACAACCCTTATCCTCTAAGTTCTTCTGGAAGACTTATAATTTAGGACTAACACTAAATCCCAAAACCAACAATGCAACTTGACGACATAGCAACAAAAGCATTCAAGTCATCAATCAAATCTAATATTTGGATTTCCTAAATCCATACTCATTCAATAGGTAGTGTTGACAAAGTCAAAGACATGATAAGTAGATCATCTAAAATAATCATAACCCCTATTTCCCTTTTCATTATTGGAAATCTAAAACAATTAAACTTACTTCCCTTTACTGAATACAGAGAATTAAATCCTTTAAGATAATCATAAGGAAAATACTACTTTTGGATATACTAAATCCATATCTCTTTCATAATCCAATCACAATGATTCAATTAATCTAAATAGAAATTAATAAATAATATAATTGATTGTCTCATCAATAAAACAACTTCTTAATTTACTTTTAAATCAACACAAATCCATGCAAGTAAACTATTTCTATTTACTAACCAACTCTTACTTCTCATTCAATTTTCTATTTAAACATTCAATCACTTTAATATAATAACATATTGTTTCTCTATCCATTTTCCATATACACTAATCAATCCATTTTTAAATCTCTATTCAATAATACATTGCATACATCTTATAAAAACGAAATACGATAATGAATTTACCCTTAACATATTTTACATGCTCCATATTATATATACACCAAACATATATATTAATAAACTCAATTATATAGATTCTTTAATATTCCAATCACAACGATTAATTTGTTCTATGGAAATAAAACATAATAACTATTTGCCTTTTTCAATAGAGATAGTTCATAAATTTACTTCTAATGCAACCTAACACTATTGCAAACAATCTTTTCCAATTTTCTATCCGGAGTCTATGTCTCATCAACTATTCATTTAAAAGCATGCAATTCCATCAATGTATAAAAATATCTTTTGGCTTGTCTATTTGGCCACGCATTCATATTGTTTCTAATTAAATCTCATTACTTAAAACAAACATTTAAATATAAATATTTCTATAATTCTTCAATATATTTAAATATCTTTCTCTATACATTTTCTACACATACTAATTATTTCTTTTAAAATACTAATAATACCCAATTTGCAAACAACAGAATAAAATAAGATAAAATATTATTTATTCTCTCAAATGGATATATACCTTCACTATATATCTACTAAATATAAATTAATATATTTAAATATATTTAATCATTAACATATCTTCTATCCTTTGCACAATATCAATTTGTTTAATTCAAAATAAAATATCCCTTATCACTAATTTTTTAAAATATAAATATATATTTTTTCAATTAAATCAAATTAATAATTGGACCTTTCACACATGAATTTAAATTCCACAATTAAATTTTAAATTATGCATTATCTAAATCAAATATTTAACTCCTTCAATTAAACTTTAACATGCCATTTTAAAATAAACAATAATTTCCCCATACGTTTATAATTTTAATTCCACTAATCTAATATACAAATTTTATTTAAAATAATATAAATAAATATAATACTTTAGTATTATAAATTATAATATAAAATATTATTAAATAATATTTTAATATTATAATAACAATACATAAAATATTAATATTTATAAATATCAATTTATTATTATTTTATTTTCAGAACAGCCATGGGAAAATAATTTAACAGCAGTCTCATGTTTTAAGCATAACTCAAAAACTACGATCTGGGTATTTGAGATTTTTGGACAGGGGTAAGAAAACTTCAAAATGCAAAAACCCTTTAAATTTCTTGAAAACCCAGTTTGTGAAAGTGAAGTTATAGGTGGCGCAACCAGACCATTTTACCATGAAAATATAACTATACTGCAGATTTTAAAATCCGATTTTTAATAATAACAAAGGGTTTCATTTTCTAAAAACATTCTAAATGCATTGTTCAATCTCTATGTTTGATTTCAATAACAAAAAATTGATTTCCCCAAATAATTTTAAATTCAACTAAGGTTTTCACAATTTTCACTCAAGAATTTTCACAAGCAAAGACTGTAAATTTATTTAATTATTTTCTTCTAATATCAAACTTGTTTTCTAAAACAGATTTAACAAACAAATCTTTAATTAATACTATTTTAAATAAAACAATCAAGAACAATAAAACACAAAGAGGAAAACCTGGTACAAGAAGCTACAGGAAGAGATGAATTTTTGTTGCAAGCCTCCTCCAAAGATTTCCTGAATTTTCTTCAATCCTCCAATGAATCCAATCCAAAATCCAACAAATACAAACAATCTTTTCTTCAATCAATTCTACAATCAAACTTTCTTCAAACCCTTGTGCAAATTTTCCAAGGTTTTTTTCCTGCTGTAAAAATGTATTTTTCTAAAAACTCTCTTGCCCTAAAATTAAAACATATATTCTTATAAATCAAAAATACCTAATTCAACCCTAATTCACATTACATGCAAATTAGATATTTCAATTTCAATTTCAATTTTCAATTTCAATTTCACTTTCAATTTTAATTTCAATTTCACTTTTCAAAACCCACTTTCAATTTAAAATGAAATTTCAAATAATAAATTAATTTCCAAAGTTGCAACCAATTTTTCCAAATAAACATTTAATTACAATTTCTAATTTAATTCTCACACGTTGGAATTAAATTCCAAAATTAATTCTAATTCTTTTATTTCCTTTCATTCTCTTGCATCACGTTTAATTAATTAATTTAATTATTTAATAACTAAACTCAACCCCTTGGATCAAATTTAATTAATTAAATAAACTAAATATAATTAATTAATTTAGGTATAAACTTTTATCCACATTGCATTATTTAAATTAAATAATCATCAACATGATTTAAATGCAATTATTCTAAGTATCTATTTCCAAATCAAGAATGCTTCAGAATTAAATAACATCAAAGCAAGACCAGACAATGACTCGACACACACAACTGACGACACACTAAGGCTAGGGTGTAAACTTGACACATGTTACCTAGCTACTATCTCCCATTCAACTTAACCGTTGGATCGACACGCTCAAACCTGTGAAACCAGGTGGAGTCGATGTCATGTACCTGCAATCCTACAACCAAGTAAACAACATCATACAATATATCTAGCATATAATACACACCATAAAGAAGGAATTACGGATTCGCAGGGCACTCGCAAGCGAGTGATGTGAATTCATCCTTTTCACCAATACACTCATCGAAACTGACACTTCCATCATAATTCTAATAATCTCATAATAACATCTCATGTTAACTCTACAACATCATTAATCTATAATGCATGTGAAACAATAATCAGATAACTACCTCCCACAATAATAGTTGTCGTTCAATAGTAATGATCAAAACATCATAACAAAATGTATCCGGTATCAAAGTAACTGCA
>CM021102.1:274903608-275152717 GCA_007115665.2 Sequoiadendron giganteum
ATTGAGATGGAAGGAGGGGGGAGAGAGAGAGATGTATAGAGGGATAGGTTAGATAGAGAGAAGTAGAGAGAAAAGGTGGGTGAAAGGAAGAGAGATGGAGAGAGAGGGGGAGAAAGAGAGGTGAGATAAAGAGAAGTAGAAAGAGGAGAGAGAGAGGGAGATAGAGAAAATTAAAGAGGGAGGGAGGGAAGGAGAGAGAAGTGAGATAGAGAGAACTAGAGAGGGAAGGAGAGAGAGAATGACAAGATAGAGAGTAGAGAGGGGAGGAGAGAGTGAGGGAAGCAAAGAGAGAAAGAGAGGAGATGGAAGGAGGGAGGGATAGGTAGGTATAGAGAGTAGAGAGAGATATATAGAGATAAAAGGAGAGGGATGAGAGAAAAATTTAAAGAGGGAAGGAGGGAGGGATATAGATATTGGAGAGGGCAGGAGAGAGAGATGGACATGTAGAGACATAGTTCTTGAGCTCAAGGAAGATATTGTTAGATAAAGGGATGGAGATAGTTTGAGAGAGAGAGGTCTAGAGAATAAGAGATGAAAATGAGTGAGATAGAGAGAGAAAGATGAAATTTGACCTCCTGAGTACTAAAATTTGACCTCCTGATTACTGAAATTTGACATGATGATTACTGAAATTTGACTAAGTCTAAAATTTTTAAGATCTTCCAAAAACTAGAATTTGCATTATAACTCTTAGAGATCTAAAACCACTCTCAAACATCCTGCCTATATATACATGAAATATAACTTAAAGTATAAGAAATTAAATGTCATACTTAAATTTTTATTTCATGTATATAGTTTCCCTGGCAGAGAAAGCGAAAATATAGTTATGTGCAAAACAGCCAATTGGTGCTCGCCAAATGACTCATCACATTTGGCACACGCCAAATGTGATGAGCCATTTGGCACACGCCAAATGTGATGAGCCATTTGGCACTTGCCAAAAATCTTGCTTTAGATGTGTTAATTAATAGGATTCACTAATTTTTCTCATATTTTTGTCTGTGCTCCCCATCTCATTTGCACGTCTTTCAATGCAAGTTTATAAAAATAACTATGATAGCGTTAACCTCTTTCTCAGCTATCTAAATATATAATAATTTTTTCATTTTGATTTAGTTAAGGTTTTGATCCATGGCATCTATTGTAAATGCCTTCATTTTTGGTGAAAAAGCAACATGTGCTAGGTTTAGGATATATTTTTACACATTCATCAGAATGTGAAACAAATTACGTTTTTTAAAACTAGACTCCATTCTACACATGATGGAAAAAAAAAATCAATTTTTGATTAGTTTGCCAAAAATTTGGGGGGGAGCATGCTCAAATTTAAGCTTTTCAGGATGTGTCCACTTTGAAAATTCATAAAATATTATATATTCATTAAAAAAATTATTCGAAAGAAGGAGGATAAACTACATGGTGTTAGCTAATTTCTCACCATCGGGATTTTTGATATTCTAAAAAAAAAGTTAACCAAAAAGGGGGGAGTCCTCAGGCGCTATGCTATTTTTTTTTTATAAAAATAGGACCTATTTTGGGTCCCCCCTTTTTTGAGACCCTTAATCTTCATTAATTTCAAAAAACAATAGTAGCTTAGAAACTAGACTCGGATCACTTCAACTTTTTTTTTTTCCGCATCTTGAAATTTTGAGCGTAACTATCTTCATTTTCTCGTGCAAATCAGATTTTCCTTATTTTAGAAAAAAAGTGGCATCTTAAGAGCCAAAATTGTGTCACAGATTGGTGCACTTACCCTGAAAGCTCTTTTATTTGTTCAACTTTATATTTATTTTCTGGCACATTTCAGAGTATACATTCCCACACTACAACACCCATGTAAAATGACTTACAAATTCTGAATAATAATAATTTTTACATTAACAATAAATATATCATTTATGCAAAACACCCATGTATAACGCCTTATAGATTGCGGACAACAACAGTTTTATAACCCTGCAATCTGCTATGAAACCAACACCACAATGGAAACACCCATGTAAAATGACTTATAGATTCTAAAGAACAACGGTTTTAACATAGACAATAAATAGATCATTTATGCAAAACACCCATGTGAAGCAGCTTACAAATTACGAAGAACAACAGTTTTAAAACCCTCCAATTTGTTAAGAAACCAACACCACAATGGTTGTATCAATAATAAAACTTAATCAAAGTATGCTTCCCCACACTGCAACACTCAATATTGCATTTACTTTGCTTGCCCCCATCACACAACAACAACATAATGCATTAACACTCCCACGAACAAACACAAACACCCATGTAATAATGAGTATAACCCCACAGGCTTATAGATTGCAGACAATAATGGTTTTATAACCCTACAATCTACTATGAAACCAACACCACAATGGCAACACCCATGTAGAATGACTTACAGATTTTGAAGAATAGTTTTAACATAAACAATAAATGATAGAATACTTTGGTGACTTTTAGCTGTTATTCTGAAAGCTCTTTTATCTGTTCAACTTTATATTTATTTTTTCTGGCACATTTTAGAGTATACTTTCCCACACTGCAACACCCATTTAAAATGACTTATAGATTTTGAAGAATAAAATTTTTTACATTAACAATAAATAAATCATTTATGCAAAACACCCATGTAAAACGCCTTATAGATTGTAGAAAACAATAATTTTATAACCTTGCAATCTACTATGAAACCAACACCACAATGGAAACACCCATGTAAAATGACTTACAGATTTTGAAGAACAACTATTTTAACATAAACAATAAATAAATCATTTATGCAAAACACCCATGTGAAACGACTTACAAATTATAGAGAACAATAGTTTTAAAACCCTCCAATTTGCTATGAAACCAACACTACAATGGTTGTTTCAATAATACAACTTAATCAGAGTATACTTTCCCACACTGCAACACTCAATATTGCATTTACTTCATCCACCCCCTTCGCACAACAACAACATTTGCATTAACATCTTATGAACAAACACAAACACCCATGTAATAATGAGTATAACCCCACATGCTTATAGATTGTGGACAACAATAGTTTTATAACCCTACAATCTACTATGAAACCAATACCACAATGGAAACACCCATGTGAAATGACTTACAGATTCTGAAGAACAACATTTTTAACATAAATAATATATAAATCATTTATGCAAAACACCCATGTGAAACGAATTACAAGTTGTTGAGAGCAACAAATTTAAAACCCTCCAATTTTCTATGAAACTAGCACCACAATGATTGTTTCAATAATACGACTTAATCAAAGTATACTTTCCCACACTACAACACTCAATATTGCATTTACTTCATCCACCCCCACCATACAACAACAAAAAAAAGCATTAACACTCCTGCAAACAAACTAAAACACCCATGTAATAATGAGTATAACCCCACAGGCTTGATTGAAAATTCCAGCTACAACACCGGGCACTACTTTCTAATATTTCTTTTATCTCCTCCATTTATTTTTTTGAATTTTTTGACGACATTTTTTCTAGACCAGCCGTGAATAGGATTTGTCGTGTAATAGCTCTTTTACAATTTCTCTATTTGCCTAGAATTTTTAGTGCCAACCAATGTAGCTTGAATTTTATCGATTAGGCCTATAGCATTATATATATATATAGAAAGGGTTAGAATGAAAGCAAAAACATGTTGGAGATAACATTAGTTTGGTGGGTGTTAACTATTATTCTTTCTAATATCTATTTTATTTGTTCAATTTATTTGTTTGAAGTTTTCGACAAGATTTTTGTCAGTCGAGCTGTGAATAGATTTTGTATAAGCTATTGCAAATCATTGGCTTTACTAATGATATATAATGTGGGCTTGGTGCCAAAAAATAAACTAAAAATGCACATAGATAACTAGTAACAATATGGGACTATGCAGGGATGGCCCTCAAATTGGATATTTCAAAAGCCTACGACAAGGTTATATGGGACTTCATCCCTAAAGTCTTAAACAAGTATGGGTTCAGCCAGTGTGTGGTCAAACTTATAATGGAATGTGTTACTATGGTTAAGTACTATGTTCTAGTCAATGGGGCCCCCTTTGGGTTCTTCTCTACTGGTAGAGGGATCAGACAAGATGATCTTCTCTCACCCTATCTATTTATCATGATAGCAGATGTGTTGAGCAAAAACTTTGCTAGTCTATTGTCAGAGGGTTCTATTATGGGTATCAAAGTTGCCTCTTCTTTGGACCTGATTGTGATACAACAATTTGTGGATGACACCTTCTTTTTTTGGAAAGCCTATGTGATTGAAGCCAAAATATAGAAAAATTGTCTTAACAACTATGTTGCCTACTCTGGACAATGCATTAACTATAATAAAAGCATGATTTATTTTTTTAACAACACTCCTAACTTGCAAGCTAGGGTGAATACGGTTCTGGGTTGCTTGAGTGGGACTCTTCCTTCAGTTTACCTTGGGCTCCCTCTCACTATTAAAGAGGTCACCCCTAACTTTTGGAACTCGGTGCTTGAAAGAATTCAAAGGAAACTTGTTGGATCGAAAGGTTCTATTCTTAGCCATGCAGGGAAGCTTCAACTTCTCTTTGCTGCTCTTCAAGGTATACCAATTTACTTCCTCTCCATTTTCAAGATACCCAGGTATATAGCTGAGAAATTTGAAAATATTCAAAGGAATTTCCTCTAGTCTGGGATTGAGGATAAGAGGAAATTTTCCCTGGTAAAATGGGAAAAGGTCTATCAGCCCTAACATTATGGTGGCCTTGGGATTAGGGAAATTCCCAACACTAACAAGGCTTTGATGGCCAAGGTGGGCTGGGATCAAATAAGGAACACTAAGGATTGGTGCAAAATCTTGAATTCTAAATACTTTCAAAATAGGCCTTTGGTCAACTACCTTTTTGAGGTTCATCCTCTGGATTCCTTAGCTTGGAGGAGCATTTATGGCATACAAAGTCTTCTTAGGAGAGGGATAAAATGGAAGATAGGAAATGGTGATAAGATCAGGTTTTGGGAAGATCCTTGGTTACTTGAAACCCCTCTGGAAAATTTTGGGTTTAGAATTCTCAAGAGGTTGGCCTAGAGGTTCTTCAGTATCTACATTAGGGACTATGTTCTTGGGACTCATAGTGCTAGGGTGTGGAAAGATTTAGCCCTTTGCTGCCCCTTTTCCCAAGACCTTTGTCGCTTGGGTAGGACTCTTTAGGATTTACTTTCTCTTACTAGGCTTCCCTCATCCTACCTGAGAGATGAATTTTTTTGGACCTTTGACAAACATAGTGATCTGTTTGTCAAATCGGCATATAATCTATTGACAAACCAGAGTATTGTGACAGATCCTTGGAAGAAGGTCTGGAACCGCCATATGATCCCTAAATTCAATTTCTTCTAGTGGACCACCTGTCATAACATGATCCTTACTCAAGACAATCTAAGGAAAAGAGGATTTCAGATCCCCAATAGATGTTTATTATGTAAATGTTGTGAGGAAACTGTCAATCACTTACTATTACACTGCCCCTTTACTGCTGAAGTTTGGGGATTGGATTTTGAAAGATTGGGTATTCTTTGGACCATTAGCAAGGATATCAAATCCTTTATTTTGGGTTGGTGTGGTCCTTATTTTCACCCCTTACCAGGTGAAATTTTGAACCAAGTCCTCCCCATTTTCTGTTGGTGTTTATGGAAAGAAAGGAACAAAAAGATATTCAGGAACACTGAGATGAGTTCTAAGGAGGTCTTTGGTATTGGTGTCAGCCTTATTGAGGAAAATATATCCATCTTCAATGGGAAAATTTTACAAATGGGAAAATTTCAGAGAAGGGACCCACTGAATGTGAAATTAGAATGGCAAAGGCTTGGCATTAGAAGTTGGATGCAAGTTGTTTTGACAACTCTAGATCCCTGGCTAGGAGTAACACCAATTGGGAACCTCTAGATAGTGGATGGTTTAAACTCAATTTTGATGGGGCTGCAAAGAGAAACCTAGGAAGAGTTAGTATAGGGTGTGTGATCAAAGATTCTAGAGCTAATTTTGTGGTAGGTTATGCTGGGGGAATTGGCTTCCATTCTTCTTTGATCATGGAAGCTCATGTGCAGCTTAAGGGCCTACAAACTGTTGCTGCTCTAGGGATCAATAACCTTCACATGGAAGGTGACTCAAAGTCCATTACCAATGTTGTGAACTTTGGAAGACTACTTAGATGGAGTATAGAGGATATTCTCCTGGATATAAGGCTTTTTTTTTATCAAAGCTAAGGTTAAGGAAAATTATCCACATTTATAGGGAGGGTAATCAAGTGGTGGATGCCTTTGCTAACTTTGGCACCTTTTGGAATTTCTCTAAATGTTGGAGGAATTTGGGGAACTTACCACCAAGAATTCAAGACCTTATCTTGAAAGAACGAAACCCTCATTTGTTATGATGACTTAAAACTTATTGATTATGGGGGTTGTTTGGGGGGTCCACATGGTATGAGGTGGCCTATGAGTGGAAAAATTCAAATTTGTGGGCTAATCCCGTGCTAAATAATGGTGAATTTACAAGGAAATATGACAGGTACTTTGTAATTATGAATCTGAAAGGTCGTACCTTGTGATATCTCCTCATGGGGATTATGTTAAATTATCATTTCATTCCTAAGCCCGGGGATTTAAATTTTGATCTGATGGCTCATTATGAGGGAAAGCTCCCTTTTGGATCCTCCATTTTTTCTATTTTAACCTAGTATCCCAAACCCGCTTACCTTGTTATTACTAAATTTGGCCTAGTGGCCATTCTACCTAGATTTTTGTGCAAAGACAACATGGCTTATGAACCTCGCTCTTCCATCATATCTTGCTTATCTAGCTGTAATCGCCTTAAGATCCTCATTTATGATATGGCTAATATTATGATAAGTGATTTTCATTTACACGTGTGTGACCTACACATTACTTTGATTAACCAACATAGCTTTACTTGCCCAAATATCCGACATGTGAAGAAAGCCCTTCGCTTAGCCAATATCTCTAACATTTTTCTCTTACAAGTTCTCTGGTTTCTTTATGTGCAAGTTGATAACTATGGTGAATTCCAAACAAATCCATTGGTTTGGCACATCTATGTCAAGGGAGGCTTAGCTCCCCTTATGGAAAATCATGTGGGGCATGACCCTAACCTGTCTAGATAATTTTGCAATTCATGGAAGAACCAGAGAGTGATGGTGGGAGGAATATCATTTGAAGTCATTGAAGATGTGATAGCGTAGGCTACGGGGATGCAGAGCACAGGAAAAAAGTATCTGAAGCACACTAGAACCCAGGATAATGACAACATGAACCCATTCTTTGTGGGGAGTGAGGAGTTGGTCCACAACAAGTTAGGGTTTGAACGAGAAGCTCTTCTGAAGCCTTGGGACCAAGTTTGTTTGGCCCTCATGAAATACGTGATGCTAGAAGGTAGATTTAAAACCTACTTTTCCTATCACTTCCCTCTATTGAATCATCTTAGGAACAAATTTCTTTTAATTTTTTCATTCTTTCTGCTTATTGATTTGGAAAGTTCCGTGGAAAAATGCAAGGAGAGTGCTAGCCTTAACCCGAAAGACATCCCTCCTCTACCTCTCCACCAGGGGCTTATCATGAGACTCTATCATTTTCACCTCGCTTTATGCCCACCTAAGCCCATTTATGTTGTTTGTGTGGAGGATGTCGAACCCCTCATGGTTGCTAACATTTCCCCTACTGAGTCAAAAATCCCCATTCAAAAACCCCATTCGAGTTCTACTGATAATCCTAAACCTAAGAATGCTACTAAAAAACTCAAAGGTAATGCAAGTAATGCTTAGATGAGTGTTGCAACTATTTTGTGTGAGCTGAAGGCTACTTTGGCCAAAACTCCTTACAAAGCCACACCAAAGAAAAAGGGAAAAGATGATAGAAAGGGCTTAATGGAGCCAATGGCGAAAGAGGGCAGTGGAAAAAATGTTGTGGGGAAGGATTCCAAGGGTGACATAGTGGTGGAGGTGATGATTATGGCTAGCGGAGAAACCACTATTCGAAGGTCCAGGAGACTGGAAAAAAATAATAAAAAAAGACAAGTGGTGGAGGACTCGGAGGAGGAGTAGTCAGATAGTAAAGACTACAAGGAGGAGGACATGTTCGAGGAGGAAGAGGAGGAAAATGTGAAAGGACTCCACACCATCCCTGACATTAGCAAAGTGTCAAAACAAAACTCAGCCTCTCAATCTTCGCACCCTTTGGATACTGAGTAAGTTGAGAACCCAAAGGTCACTATTGAGGGAGTGGAGCGTCATGTGCTTGAAGAAAGAATGGACAAGCTGGATAAGAGATTCAGGGGCTTGACCTGCTTCACTATGAAGATGGTTCATTTCGTCATCAATACTCTATTTGTTGTGATTAAGGATGAGCTGGAGGGAAATAATGTTGATGAGAATCAAGAGTGGGTTGAGGATGAGGCCGTGGACCTCTTGTCTAAAAACTGGGATAATGCCACTTAGTTGTTCTTTGGTCTATGTTTTTGTGCTCTATTGTTAGTCTGTGGTCGATGTACTGTTATTTTGTCGTTTCTATCTTCCAGCTAGCCTTTTTTGTTAATCTTGGATTTGATCTTTTTTGGCCCTTGGGGCTCGAGGTGTAAAGGGTACAACACCCTGTAAATGATTCCGACCATATCAAAAACTACTAAAAATAAACCCAAGACGCAAAGAGATAACTAAAACTATAAACCAAGCGCAAAATAATAATTGCTCCTATATGAATCGGTATAAGGACAAAGATGAACAAAGATAACTAAAAAAATAAACCAATGCCAAAAAAATTACTAACACTAACCATATTTTCTCATGAAATAAAAAAAATTTAACTCCAATTTCTAAATCCATAAAAAGTGATAATCTCTTTCAAATCTCCAAAATGGGTATAATGCCAAAGATAGAAACATATAACAACAAGACCTGAACAATAAATTAATCATCTATGCAAATTACCCATATGAAATGACTTACCATACAGATGCAAAGAGATAAATATCTAGAACAATAAACCAATGGAAAAATAACTTACTAGCTCTACCCATGTTTTATCATGAAAGAAAGTAGATTTAACTGCAATTTCTCCAACCACACAAAGCGAAAATCTCTTTGAAATCTTCAAAATGGATATAACACTAGAGATAGAAACATATAAGAGAAGGAGGTGAACAATAAATTAATCACCTATGCAAAATACCCATATGAAATGACTTACCATATAGATGCACAAAGATAATTGAAACAATAAACCAACTACCAAAAAATACTACCCTAACCATGTTTTCTAACAAAAGAGAGAATATTTAACTCCAATCTCTCCATAAATGGTTGTAATGCCAAAGATAGAAACATATAACAAGAAGAAATGAACAATAAATTAATCATCTATGCAAAACACTCATGCAAAAGGACTTACAGATTGCAGAGAATAACACTTTTCAATCTAGCATAAAATGGTTTCGACAATAATATAGCAGTCTTCAATCAAACCAACAACGGACATGATTTTTACAATAGTCTACTATCAAGCCAATACTAGAATTGTTGTTTTGACAATACAACTTAATCAAAGCATACTTTCCTACACTACAACACTCAATATTGCATTTACTTCCTCCGCCCCCATCGTACAACAACCACAAAATGCATTAACACTCTCGCAAGAAAACACATACCATTCAGCTTTTCCACGTATCGAGGACACCAACTCCACCAACGCCAACCCAATTAATTACAAAGCTCCACATCGCCACAAAAAAACACGGTCAAGTCCCCACTGACCAGCTAATCCTCACCACCAGGAAATCCAAATCACAGCTGGGCTAATGAAAATCCCGATGGAAACTTCAAACAAAATAGCCTATCAGCTAATTACTATAATAAGAGTAGTCTACCAAAGGGAGAATCTTATAACAAAAGTAAAGCTTGAAAATGCCAAAAATCTGCACATTAACGAGTATTCGACACCCTAGAGTTTCCACTCTAGCTATTAGGATGAATGGGAAAGGCTCCCCTATGGCTACCATGGCTAGAGGTTGCATTGCAATGGTTGATTATGGATCAAATTTACTGGGTCATGTGGGTTCACTAGGTAATTTGGGCATTGGTTCTAGTGCATCAACCTCCCCAATGGCACCCGACAAATGATTTAGCACTCTTGGCAGTGTTTTGAATCTTTCTTCCCATGATACTCAACTTATTCATGGGGGGATGGCCGAGGTTTTTATTGGGTCATCTCTCCCTTCTTTGAAGGATCAATAATGTGCAAACTTTGCATGTGAAGCTATGCTTCATGGGCAGATGCCAATAATGGGAAAACCCTCATTTTTAGAGGTGGTTAAGTCTAGTTCCTCCCCTATTTGGATTTATCATATAAATCATAGAACTTCATAGGCAACTGATGGTTGGTACATTTCTATGGAAAAAATTTATCTTTGGATTTTGATGCCTCTATGTCAAAGGAGTTGCATGACAATGAAAAATTATTTACCATTTAACCATCTTTGGCCAAGTCTTCAAGATTTGCATGACTGGATTTTGAAATCTTGCCTTCTCTTTATGGAAATAAATTTAGAAATCTACCCTAGTGCAAGAGGTTTTTTCATTGTGGTCTTTTATTGTAGAAAAGACAAAAACACCATTTTAAATTATGTATGGTTATGGGAAGGAAATTTATTGTAGTTGAAATCTTGGCATCCAAAATTCGATTCATCCTTTGAATCATTTACAGTTTTGCTGACTTGGGTTCATCTTCCAAATCTCCCCCTGCACTACTAATTTGAATCAGTTTTTTCTACTATTGGGAACTCTCTAGGTAAATTTATGTATACGAATGACAACTCAAGAAATTTTATCCATACAATCTATGCTAGGATCTTGGTGGAATTGGACACTTCAAAGGATCTTCCAATAGAAATTATTCTGAGGGCCAACCGATAGTGCTAGAAACAACCGTTCGACTATGAATGGCTAATTTTTAGGTGTAGGAGATGTTATTAAATAGGACACATTACAACATAGTGCCCAACTATTGAATCCCAACCAAATCGGTTGGCCTCCTAGTGGTTCAAGACTCTTCCCCCAAACATTATTCTATGGTAAACCCTCCCAAATAGAATACTTCTTATTACAAGTTGGTGAGGAAGAATTTTGAGCTCCCTCCTAAGTCAAAAGAGGATCAAAAATTGCCCTATGTTGGTGAAAATGATGCTACCTCTCAAGGTCTTAACACAACTAGTGAGAGCTATAACATCACAATAGGTGAATGTTGCTTCTCTCAAAATTCACTGCATGATAAAAAGGATTCAAATGATGGGGATGGGGCTAATGAATGGAAAATAGTAAGGAAAAATAAAAAGAATGTCAGTGAAAATGGGTATGTATGCAACAAAATACAACTTCAGTCTCACTTTAGTTTAGTTCTAGTGGCTTCAAAGAATAGGGGGGGAAGTAGAAAATCACATAACACAGAAAAATGGAAAATGTCATCCACAAAATAGAGGAAATTAGAAGTTGTGTCCTCATGCTAAAAGTGGTGCCAGTACCAAGAAGGCAACGATGGCCAGATTTTGTCTTATAAGATGGTTTGTTTTGGTGGCAACTCAAATATGTGTTTTAGCCACTTGTGTAGTTGGGATGGAAAATTAGTCTATTTTTATTCTAGGTAGAGTTGATTTTTGGTTGTTGTGTTAGGAACAAGTAGGTAGAAACTAGAGTGGTTTAGTAGAAATATGGTTGATTAAAATAGATGTAATTCTAAATTTGTGGGGATGAGATCCCTCTTCTATGATCTCACCTAGTGTTGGCCAGGATAATTTCCATCATCTTTATTAAACTCACCTCTTACCTATCAAAAAAAAAAAAGAGTAGCCTACCATAGGTTTCCCTCTAGTTGGAATATTAAAAGTAATACTGAAATAAATAAATATTTTTATTTGTGATTCTTCCATTATCTTTTTGAATTGAGCTTCAATTATACCTCCACACATTATATTTTTTATCCTTTTCTTAATATTTTCATCATATTCTAGACATGTTTATTATGAAGCCATTCTTCCTTCTTTTTCTCATCTTATCTCTATTTTTTCTTCTCAAATTTATTTTTCATGAAATTTTGTAATGTGTATTTCTATATAGTCAGATTTTAGCTACAACTTATTGCCCCTACCATAATTCAAACTATAGATCTTACATCTAAATTCTATGGGAGGTTCATATTTATTTTTATTTTCACCTAGTTTAATGAATGCATACTTTGACACTCAAACAATTTAAAAATTCCTTGATAGATCCCACCAAAACTCTAATCTATATAGTTCTTTTATTTTTCCCTTTCATGTAGGATCTAAAATTTTATCATCACTTGTTGAAGTGGGCATATTAATATTATCATTATTGCTAACCTAGCACTCTTATGGAACATCATCTTATGCAACTCATTATATTCTTCATGTGAGGTATTCAAATTTTTGTAAATAGATGGTACAAATCATTATTTTAAAGGTTGATCTAATGGGCTATGAGTATTTTAAAGTATGACATTATAAATCTATTTTTTGAATAGTTTTTTATTACTATTTAGATAAATTGACTCTTACTTGACATCTCACATAAATTAGAAATTATAAAAATAACTTCTTTCTACTTAAGACCACCACTTTATGAAAGACTAAACACTATTAGGTAAAATTTTAAATTTGTCACATTTTAAGCCAACTTATTAGTACAAGTGAAATAAGAATTTCAAACAAACAAATGTCAAAAATATAGTATAGTTGAATTCATTCTATGTAAATTAGATATGGGTCACAAATTTTTCAACTAAGACTATACACTAAATACAAATATAGCATCTTTTGAGTCAATTTACTTAAAAACTAAAGTAAGGGTATGTGCAGGATCATGATGGGCCAAAAAGTGGCGATATGTAAGTGATATAATGGCCCATGTGGTTGATGACTTTTTTTTTACCCAAAATTGATGAAATGAAAAGGGTTTTTAAATTAGATTCTTAGCTTTCCACCAATATAAATTATTCTTTACTTTGAATTTAATAAATAATTATTATTCATTTTCTATTTGAATTATGACTAAAGTCCTAATTGATAGGTTGATTGAAAAACATCTATAGCTTTCAAATGGTATCACATTTTTTCAATCTGAAACATGCATCACCTTCTTTGCTTTGCATACTATAGGATTAAAAAAATAAAAATTGAATTTCATGAATTTTTTACCAAGTTAGGGTGGTCAGATATACAATTTTTTTTATTTTTTAAAATTTCTAATAAAAAATTCATAATTAATTATTTCCTTGAAAAAAAATTACAAAAAAATATGCATCACATTGGGACATGAGTCATCTACTTATATCTAAAATATTATAAAAATATATTATCATTTTATTGTGGTTAGGGTGGTCAGACAGACACCTACTTATTTTTTCCTTGAAATTTAAGTAATACTGCATTGAAATTTCAAATTTTCACCAAATACATTTTTTTTTATTTTTTTAAAAATAAACCTAGTAGTTTAGAAACTACATTCAATTTGCTACAGATTCCATTCTTACATATTTTTTAAATAATATAGATAACTTATTCAAATTTCTACATCAAGTTGCCTAACTCTTATTTTCTGAATTTTCATTGTCATTTAAGGGCCTATTTTTTCCATGATGATTGTGCACATACCCATAATTCAAACTTGATATTTTCATAACCTCTAGTCATGTAAATCATATTTTATTAGAACTTAAAAATGATATTTTATAGATTTATAAATTTAGTTTGTAAAGACAGTTTTTAATAGTTTAATTATTATATATTATTAAAATTAGATCATTGAAAACTAAATATAAGGTTCATTATTTTTTCAAGAAAAAAATGCTAAAATTGATTAAAAGTATTTGAAAAAATACGATACAATAGAGAAGAGATTCCATGTCAAGATGATATATATTTTATAGTAAATAAATAGTTAATACAAAAAGTGACATCCCATGAAAATAGTTATATAAAAAATACATAAAAAAATTAACTTATCTAAAAACTATATTTATCAATTTAATAAAAAATGATAATTGACCCACTAATGTTTCAAGTTATCAATACACTAAATAATATTATCAATTTACAAAAAATTGCATAGAATTTTATTTCAAACTTAAAAAACTAATATAAATATACAATACACTAAATCCAAATTTTGAATTGAATTAGTAAAAAGTGACATATATTTAAAAAAAATAAAAAATGATGTAAAGTAATTAAATATTTACCTTTTAGTTTATATTATGTTTTTATTTTCTTAAAAAACTTAAAAATTATTTGAATATATTTTTTATAAAATTACATTTGAATGCCCCGCCACATAACCCTAGAGGAAGTTGCAATTAACTACTCAAACACACAATTTTTTATTTATTTAAAGTATAATAAACATGATGTTCACTAAATATTACTAAAAACCTCTAAGGCTACGAGACTAACATTACTTTTAAACCCATACATACACCATAATTACATCCATAGCATTTTAACTACTTAAGGAATTAAGTACTCAAACATTCCATACATAATAAATTACATTATAACAATAAGAGATACAATAAGATTTCACATAACATTAACTTTAAAAAACAAGATTACATCTCTCATTTCCCGAATGAGGTAGTACATACAATGTGATTACATAATACAAACAACCACCTCAAATACAACTGAGAGGTAATAATTACAAGAACCAACTGGAAATGATAACAAGCATGAAATATAACTGGAAACCATGAGCTCTCCAATTGGAAATCTCACCATCACAAGCTGAAAATCAAAGGGGGACCCAATGGCATAGGGTGTATGTTCCTCCCAACCAAGTGGTACCTGTAGGCCCACCCCCCATTCTAGGATATCGTAACAAGTATACATGGTCAATCCTACAACCTCCAGTCATAGGCTGACTCATACTGAATCAACCAAATACATGAATCAAACAATTGCAAGGTCACATTGCTTCCAGTGTTACACAATCTTTTACTTCACAAAACCAACATACAATTGACCTAGGAGAAATTTCACCACATAGGCGCATGAGTTACCTGACAGATCTTCATCGATATCGACCCCCATCAAGATTCACTCTCCTACTATCAACACAAAACATAGCCACTTCAAACTAAGGAGGAAACAAATAACCAAAACCACTCCATACAAATGAGGAACAAAACATCTCCATTCATGGAAACTGGGTGACTCACTGGAAATGACATACACTCTACCCAAAGGAATTAGAAAAGGAAAGACAATAAAGTATAACTCCTAAACATTAACATGCCTATACTAGAAGACTAACCACTTTATCGACAACACTTTAATCCTCTTTTTGCCAAAACATAACTAAAAGAAATACAAGGGAAAATAAAAAAAGATTTAAATCTAACATTTGAATTTCCTAAATCCATTCACAATCAGTGGCTACAATGATATAAAATTTACCTAATTCCACAATTTATATTAAAAGACCTTTTAAACATAGGAAACAAATATAATTATCTACACTTGAATTCCTCGATTATTTTTAAAATAATAATTTCTTATATTAAATAAAATTTTCCCTAATAGATTATGTCATGAAAATTAATTATCCCTTTTTTAAATTCTCCAAATGTACATATTGTGTATGTGCCTACTAAATAAATATAACCTGGGAATCTGATTCACAAATGAACCTACACCACCCCAATTGACTTCCACGCTTCACCGCCAAAAGGATTGCCTGAGCCTCCATAAGATTATTAGAATGAAAACCCTTATACATCGAGAAGATAAATTGAACATCTCCAAAGCTATCCCAACCAACCCCACCAATACCAGCATGACCAGGTTTTCCACGAGAAGAGCCATCAGTATTAAGCTTAAGGACCCCCTGAGGAGGAGGGGACCATCTTCCCTCCCTATTCACCTTTGGGGTAGGATGACGACATCTATTGCACTTGGGCTATTGTTGCAGAGGAGGAAGATGAAGACGTTTAAAACAATTAACATCACGAGGGGCCACTAAGACAGAAAAATCACACTTAACAGCAACAGTTTCACCCAAGGAATGAATTTTTTTTTGCCACAAACGAGGGGCCACCAATAACACATCCTGAAAAAACTAATGATTCCTCTCCAACCAAAGATTCCAAATAATGAAGGAAGGGCCAATCCCCCAAGTAGCTTGAAGAAAGGAAGTAGAAATAGGGGCCTTGCCCCAGCACTCCACAAAATTAGGTAACGAGCAGACATGCCAATAGGGCGTATTCCACACCCCCCACTAAAAATTCTAGATCTCCCTAGCATAAGTGCATTGGAAGAAGAGATGAGAGACACTTTCTTCTGAATTACAACATAACACACATCTTGAGGGACCTTGGAATCCGTGCTTGCAAATATTATCCCAAGTAAGACACCTACTCTGAGCCACTAACCACATGAAGAAATTTCACTTAGGCCAAGCCAACTTATGCCAGACTTGCTTCCACCAAGGGACCTCAATATCTGCAAACAATTGCCTACTCAGCTGCTTGTAGCCAGCAGACACAAAGTACTTCCCAGACCTATCAGAGCCATCCCAAGCCAAAATATATGGGCCCCGCAAAGAGTTACAAGCACAGAAAGCCAAAAGATGAGCAAGCTCACGCCTGCACCCCTCAGCCCCCTAGGAGGCCATTCAGTAGGATGCTTCCAACAAAAGGTAACCATATAACCACTATGCTCAGCAATCTTGTAATGTTCCACAGTGTCCCAGCCAACAGTAGTAAAAACATCACAAAGGGGATGAAGATGAGGATAATCAAAAAGAAGGGGTGGGTGACCATCCCAAGCATCAAACCAAAAAAGAGCCTGAGATCCAAAGTGACAGATCTAGAAAAGAGTACACTTAATCAACTGAACCCCCACTTTCAAGGTATTCCAAATCATAGAGCCACTCCCCTCCAAAGGATAGCGAGGGACCTCAAATGGAGCAACACCTCTAAGATACTTATGGTTAAGAATCTAAACCCATAACTAGTGCTGATTAGTGCACCAATGCCAATAAAGCTTAGCAGCAAGAACCTGTCCATTCAGAATAGCAGAGCGTAAGCCGAGACCCCCCTCCTGCTTTGGTCTACACACAGAGTCCTAGTTAACTAGACTCCACTTAGAGGACATTGAGTTGCCACTCCAAAGGAATTGATGAGAGAGAGCATCAAATTCCCTAAGGAAATACATAGGGGCCAAATGAACAAAACACCTATAGATGGGGAGGGCCTGAATAACCGACTTAAGGAGAGTAACTATCGCAGCTGTAGATAGCCACCGATGAGTCCAATGAGTAAGCTTCTTCCTCAACTTGCTAAGCAAAAATTTCCAAGAAGATTGGGACTACCTTCCAATAGCAAGAGGAATCCCCAAATAGACAAAGGGAAGAGACCCAATTTGAAACCACAAAATTCTAGCAATCCTTCATTGGATAGCCTGGGGAGTATTAAAGAAGAAAATAGAGGACTTGTACTCATTGAATTTCTAACCTAAAGCACCAAGGTAGATATCCAAAGCATGCCTGGAAGAATGAGCTTCATGAATATGGGCCAGACCCATAAGGGAAGTAGCATCCACAAACTGGAGATGAGAGAGCATTGGAAGACCCATCCCCCACTACCAACCATGAATCAAACCCTGAGAAACCTGGAATTTAAGGAAGCGACCAAACCCCTCCACTAAGATAATAAAAAGATAAGGAGAGAGCGGATCCCCCTGACGAAGGCCCCTAGAAGCACCAAATAGCTCAGAAGGCTCGCCATTCACAATAACCGAAAAGGAGGAATACGTCACACAGCTCATAGTCCAATTCACCCAATCCGAAGAAAACCCAACGGCCAACATAATCTTATGAAGAAATCCCCATTTAACTCTATCGTACACTTTGGCCATATCCACCTTAATGAACATAGACCTGACCTTAGAGATTGCCATGGAATGAATGACCTCAGAGGAAACCACCACTACATCCAAAAGTTGATGGCCCTCCACAAAGCCTCCTTGCTCCTCAGAAATAACAGTAGATAAACAAGACTTAAGCCTTTTCACAATCAACTTCATAAAAAATTTATACACCACATTGCAGAGCGCAATAGGTCTAAAGAAATCAAGCCAGTCAGCTCCATCTTTCTTAGGGATGAGAACCAGAAAAGTAGCATTCAGAGAACGAAGAATTTGTTTATTATGAAGAGACTCACGAACCACCTTGAACAAATCCATCTTCACAATATCTCAAAACTCTTGGAAGAATTCAACAGGGAAACCATCAGGGCCAGGAGCTTTCCCCTTATTCATGGAGCTTTCCCCTTATTCATCCCAAACACCACCTCCTCCACTTCAGACAAAGTAATCGAATGGATCAAGGAAGCATTCAAGTCATTAGAGATCAAAGAAGGAATACAGGAAATTACCATGTTTTCATCAGCCTTAGCTAGGGGAGAGTCCTTAGTGAACAGAGCAGAGTAGAACTAATGGGCTTCTTTGGAAAAAGCTTGTTATGAAGATATTGAAGAGCCCTCATGATTGAAAAGAGAAGGGATATGACATTTATTCTGATGAGCCTGCACAAAATGATGAAAGAAAGCAGTATTCCTATCACCCTCTTGAGGCCAGTCAACCCTGACCTTTTGGTTCCAAAAAATTTCTTCATGAAGTTCCCACTCCTCCACCACTTTCAGAGCCTGAGACTCAGCATACCCAAGAGCCTCTGAAAAACCCAAATCCCTCATTTGGTGAGTGATAACAACAAGGTTCTCTTGTGCTTCCCTTTTTTCTACCCGTAAATTGCCAAATCACGCTCTATTCCAACGCTTAAGATGAAACTTGACATATTTCAGCTTCTTGATGAGAGCATACATAGCAGTACCATATGCGGGAGCTCCATCCCTCCACCACTGAGCAACCAGATTATATAAGGACGAATCACACAACCACATAAGCTAAAATTTGAAAGGAGGGTTCTTAGAATTAGGGAAAGAAGAAGCAAAAAACTTAATTGGCTAGTGATTCGAGCCACACCAATCTAGGATCTCAGAGAAGTGACCAAACTGCCCTCAACCCAAAAGCAAGAGACCAGAAATCTGTCTAGCTGCTCTGAAATTGTAGTAGGCCCACTCCACCTGCTATTCCAACTAAAAATGCCATTGGAGGGTTTAATTTCAACAAGAGCAAGAGAATCCACATTAGCACGAAATGGATCAGAAGCAGGACCCAGTCTCAGAAGCCCCCCTCTTTTCTCCTCCAAACACAACACAGAATTGAAATCTCCTACTAAGATCCAAGCCAAATAAGGTGCACAAGACCTGTCATACCTGATATGGGCCCAAAGTTGGCTTTTACCACAAATAACAATCAGAGCATAAACATTACTAACTAAAATAGTCTCACCAGACTCCAAAACAGAAGGCACCACAAAAATAGAGGAATGGCTACAGACCCACCAGCAAGGAAAAGCCTTACGAGGATCCCAGAAAAGAGCCAAACCTCTGGAACTTCCCCTAGACCCAATACACTGGCATTGCCTAGAACCCCAAATGCGAGGAGAAAAATGAAGCATGAGATCCACCTAAAGCTTGGTCTCCTATACATAGAAAATATATGGAGAGTGAACCCCAATCAGATCCTGAATAGCCTTTTGGTGGGAGGCGCTATTCAACCCCCTTGCATTCCATGATAGAATAATCATGAGGAAGGCTGGACAAAGTGGGCCTCAATGGCCTTAACCAACCCCAATTCCACCAAGAAATCCCCAGTAAATTTAAGCTTGTCTACATCCTTCTTATGGACAACTTTAGAGGAATTGTTGAAATGCCCCTTTTTGAGAAGGCATTGTAGCACCCCAAGACCAAGAGACGTACCCTGACCTCTACTTGAAGACAATGCCTCAGCCAAATCTGCTAAAACAATATCATCTTGTAGATCTACAGAAACGTCAGGAGGCCCGACACCCCCCTGTACCAAAAATAGAGAGTTATCCTTAACAACAATAGCTTGCTCCATCCCCATATCCATTTTAGTGGCTCCAGTCAAGATCTCAGTTGGGATCCCCTCCTCTAAGGCCGAACTATCCAGAACCTCAAAATGGTTGAAACCCTGATCACTTTGTTTATCTTTAAAGGGCCACTTCTGACCCCTCCCCTTAGCTTTCGACTTAATAGGAATAAAACCATCATTCGGTCCCCCCTCAGTCATAGGTGCCTTTCCCTTATCTCCCTTCTTAGCTAAAGGCTCTGAAGAAGGAGGAGAAGAAACCCTACCCTTCTAGTAGTCCTAGGACATTGGCGTTGAAGGTTTCCATACTCATGACAAAATCAACATCGAAAAGGAAGGGACTCATAATCTAGCTGTTGAATCCGTGAGGCAAAGCCAATACAAATTTCCAAAGAATTTGGTAATGGATTATTTAAATCAATTTCAACACAAATGCGAGCGAATAAAAATACCTTATTATCCAAAGTATTCTGAGCAATGGCAGCCAACTTCCCTAACAAAGTAGCAATCCTTTGCAAAATATCCTCTCTCCAAAACTCCAACAACAACCATGGCAGACAGACCCACACAGGAACCCAGGAAGGCAGGTCCTTAGGTGCATTGAATCCTCCATGCTAGGGTTTCATGAATAATCCCACATGATTGTAAAAGTATGGCCTCCCCTCAAAAACACTGTTGCGACCTGACATGCAAGAAAAATCAACCATGAAAAAACCATTCCCAGCCACCAAAATATCAAAGTCACCTTCAAATTGCCAGGATCTATGAATCCAGGACTCCAAAGCCGAAAGGGGGACACGGATACCCAAAAATTTATAGATAAGAACATGTTGGCTCCAATAAGAAAAGTCCTCTTGCACAGATTCCAGAGAAATAACCAAAACTGGGCAATCTTGACTTCTCGGTAAACACCCATTCACCTATTTAAGCTTAGAGCTCTCACCCACAAATGAGGAATCCATCGTCAGATAATGCACATCCACAAAGGATGTCAAAGACGGCTTCATGCCTGAAAGCATCAAAATATTGGAGACCCTAGCCATAACTTCGCACCCAAAACCCACCACACCAGCCTCCTCACCCCACACACCAAAAACCACACCCCTCATCGTCACTAGCAACCCCACACAACACCCCACAACCCCACACACTAGACCCCACACCATACACAACACAACACACACCCCTCCACACCCAGCACACCACCCCACCCCACCCACACTCACGAGCAATAGCAGGCAGTAGGCTAGAAGGAACAACCGACACCCACACAAGAGGCACGCACACAGTAGGAGCTAGGGTATTGTTGCCCTAGCAGGAGATCATCGCGGATCAGCAGACCATCGCGGAGCACCCATCACCTTTCCATAATTACAAATCCATCGCAACATACATACATACATATATATATATATTTAAATTTTGTGTATATCATTTATTTGTTATACTTATAACAATCATAAAAATCAACATCCAAATTTAATTCCAACAATTCCCACTCAACTTACAGGGGCGGATGAGTGTCAAAGACAACGAACATACATTTTTATTCAAATAACCATATAGCCAATGGTAGGGAGCAGCTGTACTGAGCCATCGACCCTCCCTTGTATGGGGAGGGGACGTGGCTATGAAGGTAGCGTGGTTTCCTTCACAACCACGCCTCTCCCTACCATGGGGAGCGGTGGTGGTTGGGTTAGGCCAATGGGCTGAAATATATTTATTATAAACCTTAAAACAAAGCTTCGTTACATTTGAAATTGAGGTTTTTCAAAAACGTCGTATGCCACCACATGAAAAGCTTAAATAAATTTCCTTTCAGATCATAAATTATATTTATATATATATATATATATATAAATATAAATATACACACACAATATATATATATGAAGATTTTCATGCAAATAATCAAATTAGGCAAATTATTTTCATACACGATCCTCTTCAGGAACATTTTCATCAATTTTTATAGAGAAAGGCAATTTCTAAGATAAGGTTCTATTTCTAAATGGAGAATTTACAAAGACTTCATAAATCAAATATAAATATCAGAGGTTTGCTTCGGATAACAATATATTTTCATAAATTTCCCTCTATAGGAAATATTCATCTGACTTCCAAAAAAATCAATAATGATAGATATCATACAACAAGGAGGATTTCACAACTGTCCCAGAGGTTTACGATTTCCCAGCCAAACAAACTAATTGAGAAAACAATTTTAAATAATATTCTTCTACATGAAGTTCTTTCCAATACAAATAAGATTTTTCCTCAATTTTAATAGGAAGATTTTTGAATCTAATCCTACAAAGATTTATAAATTTTTCTATTGTTTTCTTCTGGGTTTTTCCTTTATTGTTAATCAATAATTTCCTACAGAGGCTCTCTAATTTCATTATAAAATATTCTACAGAAGCACTAAAATATTCACAGCTAAAAAGATAGAAGACTTACATATTTACAAAATAATTTTAAAGCTTCTACACAAATTATAAATTCTTTTGTATAGGTAATATTTTCTAAATTTCAAAACAATAAAATAATTAAATGAACCTATAAACCAATGCTTCTTGAGTATTTGAATTTGGTGCAAAGCCTCCTCCATAGCTTCAAGAAAAGCTTCCAGAAAACCACGGCTTCCTCCAAGAAAATTGGTTTCCCGAGCACAAGAATAATTCCAATACAACAAAGAAATTTTCCAAACAAATTCTAAGGATGAAAATAAATATCACAACAATTTCTACAGCCAAAATCTCTTTACCCATAAATCTCCAGATCACAGCAAAATTCCTACTTCCCCAAATTTTCCCAAAATTCCAACCTGCAAAATATCACAAGCCTTGCCATGGAGAAGCTTTCCGCTTCCTCACCCAAAGCCAAGATTAACTCCCTAGAATTAATTTCCCCAAAAACTTAATTAATTTTTCTAACACTTGCTGGCAATTTCCAAATATCTTCCAACAACCCTCTTAATCATGAAATCTTCTAATAATCAAAATTTAATAATTAAATATTAAAACATTTCTCATTCAAATATAAACTTATTTAATTAATCAATAAATCAATTAATCCAAAGATTACTCTTTTTATTAATTAAATTAAATTAATTTATTTATTAATTCTAAAATCTCAACATTTAAAATGATCATTTTCTAAAATTCAACTTTTAATAATGAATTTCACTAAACCTCTTTTAAAGCATTTTCCTTTGATAATATAAAGCAATAATGAACACAATTAAACAAACACAACTGACTAAACTTGATGACACACTGAGACTAGGGTGTAGACTTGACACAAGTAACCTAGCTACTATCTCCCAATCAACTTTATAGTTGGGTTGACACACTCAAATTTGTGAAGCCAGGTGGAGTCGATGTCCTGTACCCGCAAACCTGTAAACGAGGCATCAATAGCACATGTATATAAACAACATAGTAAAACACACCGTGAAGAGGAAATCATGAAATCACAGGGTGCTCGCAAGAAAGTGATGCGATTTCGTCCCCTTCACCAATACACTTATCACAAACTGACAGTTCTAATCATAAATAAAATACTCATGTGCAATAATTATGTTATACCAAACCATCATTATAAAAATCAAAGCATGTCAAATAGAACATAAAAGAAGGTACATCACACCACACATATATTCCACGTTGCTTTATAAATACCGATCAAATAACACACAACATGATAGAGTATATCAAAGTATCAGAGTATCCAAAAAACAAAACATAGAAAAGAAGGACACTATCTAAACAAAGAGCCAAAACGGAGGGGTGTTACATTCTCCCCACTAGGTTCAGGCTTACTCCTGGAATCCTACAAATACTCCTATTAAAAACTCCATACAATCACACATAAGAAAATGGTTCCAAAACTGAAGCACTCCATAGACCAACATAAAAAAAAAGAAACTTGTGCCATAATCAACCGAGCCAAGTACATTGTCAATCTATAAAAATCAACATGGTGAAGCAACCACCAACCAAGTCTCCAAAAAACACATATCCATAATTTAACATACATAATACACATACGCACCAACCCACATAGCACTGAAAATCACAACATAAGGCCACATAAGGGTCCATGGACACTGGAAAGCAACATACTAATCCATGAGACAAGAATCCATGAACCAAGAGAAAATAACAATCTCACATAAATCAAATAGCACAATTAGTGGCTTGATGGTGTTAGGCCACACATAAGGTGAGACCATCTAAACAAGACCACAATGACCCGTCTCTTGTTGTATAAGGTGATTAGCCTCCAGGAGATAGTCATCACAAATAGGTGAGTAGTGGGTCCTAGATGCTTAACAGCCTCACATACCCCATCCTCAAAGTTCCTTGTGTCTACTTCATCATATACACTCACCAAGTATGCCTCATACATCCTTGGAGAGGATTGACAATATGACTCATTTTCGACATTAAAACAATAAAGATAAACTATCTTAGCAATCAAGTTCATAAAGAAGAGAAAATTAAAGTTCCATTTCAACAATAAGACAATAAATATGCATAATTTCAACACTAAACCAAATATATAACCACTAGGGTTATAATAAAATAAGATCACAAGTCATGGCTAAACCTTCACAATCAAATATAAACAAAGCATCGGCCTTCACAATCAACTGAAAAATCATCTATAACCATAAAGAAAGTTCACAATCTTCAAAATTGCACTATACAACACTATGTGACTAAATACTAGCCACCAAACGAGGAAAGAGGAGATAACGCCCGGTCATAGTAATAGCCCTCATGTGGTGCGAAGTGAGAACGTCATCCACATGACCTATAGTGTATCTATGACTATCACGTCGTCACTCTACCTAGTCATATGCCAGTTGGAGAAGGCACGTACTTGTCATATGCCACATGGCAGTGTGTCTATGGGTCAGCGGAAATAGGCACATGTAGAACACACCCCACATTGTGATACCTCATGGAGAAGGCACACAAAAGAACTCATTGTAGCCAAAGGTATACATGGCTAGGATCTAATCATATGCTACTTGACCAACATGGTCAAAGTAGCCATGAGTATCCCTCTACAAGTGTTCGAGGCCCCATAACTCTCATCGCACAAGTAGGCTAACAAAAACAATCTCATAATGTACCTTCACGTGTCTAAGCACATGGCATCATGTAACACGAAATCATCACCATCACTATGTCGAAACATCAGTGGGGTGTGGCATTGTATTGCATCATATCAAAACATGTGCAAATATAGTATATCAAAGCATCATCACCAACACTATTTCAAAACATTAGTGAGGTGTGGCATCGTATCTATTACATCATGTCAGAACATGTGCAGATACACTAAATATATAATACAATACAATAATATCAATATGGGGCTACCGAGCTTCACGTCTCATACAGATGAGGTTAACTCAATAATTCCAGATCAACGTCCCTAAGGATGGCTAGGCATACACTAACAAACCTATGTTGTTGTACTCAAATCTATGGGGATTAGGTTAACACATATGGATCAAGTATCTTGATCCATCATAAGGGAAAGTAGTGGGTATGATTCCTCGAGATTGGTTGAGATGAGACGCTTTGCGCCACAATATGTGTATGTTGCACACTCCACTTGTGGCTACTACTATCCCTTCATAGATTGAGGGGCTAGAGAACCAAAAGAAAAATAATCTACGAAACTATCTTTTAGTTACTCATATATGTAAGTTTCAACCACAAATGGGTTGGCCCTCAATCAGGCTACAAACATGCAAACACACATAATGGTATGATTATTCCCACACCAAAATACAAATTTTTCCTCATGGATGGGTACCAAGTATCACCATCACATGAATACACAATGCAAGTACGGGGTATTCACAACACTGAAACAAGACACAGTTACCGGTTCCTTAAATTTATAGGGGTACAACTACATACATAATCCCATAAGAACATTGAATTCCATAACCCATGGGATACATATCATTACTTTCCATCCATAACCTTTTATCAAGTTTCTTTCATGTTACTCTTTTCCACAGAGTGCATCATGCTAACATAAAAGCCATGAACACGTGATCACTTAACAATTCCACTAACAAATTCACAAGGACACCATAGTGGACTCAAATGTACCTTGAATACCTAGTGTATGAACTTGGAGCTCTAATACCATGTGTAATGCCCCACCACATAACCCTAGAGGAAGTTGCAATTAACTACTCAAATGCGCATTTTTTTTAAAATTTAAAGTATAATAAACATGATGTTCACTACATATTTCCAACAACCTCTATGACTATGAGACTAATATTACTTTTAAACCCATACATACACCATAATTACATCCATAACATTTTCACTACTTAGGGAATTAAGTACTCATACATTCCATACATAATAAATTGCATTATAACAATAAGAGATACAATAAGATTTCACATAACATTAACTTTAACAAATAAGATTACATCTCTCATTCCATGAATGAGGTAGTACATACAATGTGATTACATAATACAAAAAACCACCTCAAATACCACTGAGGGGTAATAATTACAAGAACCAACTGGAAATAATAACAAGCATGAAATATAACTAGAAACCACGAGCTCTCCAATCTAAAATCTCGCCATCATGAACTAAAGATCAAAGGGGTACCCAATGGCCTAGGGTTCACATTCCTCCCAACCAAGTGGTACCCATAGGACCACCCCCCATGCTAGGAGATGGTAACAAGTATACATGGCCAATCCTACAACCTCTAGTCACGAGATGACTCATACCGAATCAACCAAATACATGAATCAAACAATCGCAAGGTCACATTGCTTCCAGTGTTACACAATATTTTACTTCACAAAACCAATATACAATTGACCTAGGATAAATGTCACCACATAGGTGCATGAGTTACCTGATAGATCTTCACCGATCCTGACCCCCATCAAGATTCACTCTCCTACTGTCAACACATGGAACATAACCACTCCAAACTAAGGAGGAAAAAAATAAACAAAACCACTCCATACAAAGGAGGAACAAAACATCTCCATTCGTGGAAACCGGGTGACTCACTGGAAATGACATACACTCTACCCAAAGGAATTACAAAAGGAAAGACAATAAAGTATAACTCCTAAACATTAAAACACCTATACTGGAAGACTTACCACTTTATCAACAACACGTTAATCCACTTTTTCCCAAAACCTAACTAGAAGAAATACAAGGGAAAATCAAACAAGATTTAAATCTAACATTTGGATTTCCTAAATCCATTCACAATCAGTGGCTACAGTGATATAAAATTTACATAATTCCATAACTTAAATTAAAAGATCTTTTAAACAGAGGAAACAAATATAATTATCTACACTTCAATTCCTTGATTATTTTTAAAATAATAATTTCCTCGATTAAATAAAATTATGCATTTCCCTAATAGATTACATCATGCAAATTAATTATCCATTTTTTTAATTCTCCAAATGTACATATTGTGCATACACCTACTAAATAAAAACCAATATATATAAATATATACACATTCTAGTATATACCTAATCACATATATACATAACATACATACTAACATATATATATCATTATATATATACAATATATATATTTAAAAATTATTAAAATAATAAAACACAATACATAAATTTTATACATACATACATACATACACACACACACACACACACACACACATATATATATATATATATTTAAATTGCATGTATATCATATATCTGTTATATTTATTACAATAATAAAAATCAACATCCAAATTTAATTCCAATGATTCCCACTCAGCTTATAGGGGTAGACGACTGTCAAAGACAACAAACATACATTTTTATTCAAATAACCATACAACCAATGGTATGGAGCAGATATATCCAGCCGCAAACCCTCCCTTGTGTGGGGAGGGGACTTGGTAGGGAAGGCAACATGGCTACCTTCATAGCCACGCATCTCCCCACCATGGGGAGCGGCAGTGGTTGGGGTAAGCCAGTGCCCCCAAATCTATTCATTATAAACCTTAAAACAAAGCTTCATTACATTAAAAATTGAGGTTTTTGAAAAATTTTGTGCGATGCCATAGGAAAAGCTTAAATAAATTTCCTTTCAGATCCTAAATTATTTTCATACATGAACATTTTCATCAATTTTTACAGAGAAAGACAATTTCTAACACAAGGTTCTCTTTCTAAATGGATAATTTAAAAAGACTCCATAAATCAAATATAAATATCAAAGGTTTTCTTCAAATAACAATATATTTTCACAAATTTCCCTCTACAGGAAATATTTATCTGGCTTCTAGAAAAAACAATAATCACGGATATCATACACAAGGAGGATTTCACAACATTCCTAGAGGTTTACGATTTCTTAGCCAAACAAACTAATTGAGAAAAAATAAATTAAATAGTATTCTTCTATAGGAATTTCTTTCCAATACAGATAAGATTTTTCTCCAATTTTAATAGGAAGATTTTTGAATCTAATCCTACAAAGATTTATAAATTTCTCTATTGTTTTCTTCTAGGTTTTTTCTTATTGTTAATCAATAATTTCCTACAGAGGCTCTCTAATTTCACTATAAAATATTCTACATAAGCACTAAAATATTCACAGTGAAAAACACAGAAGCCTTACATATTTACAAAATAATTTTAAAGCTTCTACACAAGTTAAAAATTCTTTTGTACAAGTAATCTTTTCTAAATTGCATAACAATAAAATAATTAAGGGAACCTGTAAACCAACACTTCTTGAGTATTTGAATTTGGTGCAGAGCCTCCTCCACAGCTTCAAGCAAAGCTTCCAGACAACCACAACTTCCTCCAAGAAAATTGGTTTCTCAAGCACAAGAACAATTTCAATACAACAAAGAAATTTTCTAAACAAATTCTAAGGATGCAAAAAAATATCACAACAATTTCTATAGCCAAAATCTATTTTTCCCAAAAATCTCTAGATCATAGCAAAATTCCTACTTCCCCCAATTTTCTCAAAATTCCAACCTACAAAATATCACAAGCCTTTCCATGAAGAATCTTTCCACTTCCTCACCCAAAGCCAAGATTAACTCGCTGGAATTAATTTCCCCAACAACTTAATTAATTTTTCTAACACTTGCTCGCAATTTCCAAATATCTTCCAACAACCCTCTTAATCATCAAATCTTCTAATAATCAAAATTTAAGATTTAAATAATTAAAACATTTCCCATTCAAATATAAAATTATTTAAATAATCAATAAATCAAATTATCCAAAGATTACTCTTTTTATTAATTAAATTAAATTTATTGATTTATTAATTCTAAAATCTCAACATTTAAAATAAGCATATTTTAAAATTCAACTTTTAATAATGAATTTCACTAAACCTCTTTTAAAGAATTTTACTTTGATAATATAAAGCAATGATAAACACAATTAAACAAACACAAATGACTAAACCTAATGACACACTGAGATTAGGGTGTAGACCTTACACAAGTAACCTAGCTACTATCTCCCAATCAACTTTACTGTTTGGTCGACACACTCAAATTTGTGAAGGTAGGTGGAGTCGATGTCCTGTACCCACAAACCTGTAAACGAGGCATCAATAGCACATGTATATAAACAACGTAGTAAAACACATCGTGAAGAAGAAATCACAGAATTGTAGGGTGCTCGCAAGTGAGTGATGTGATTCTATCCCCTTCACCAATACACTTATCACGAACTGACAATTCTAATCATAAATACAATACTCATGTGCAATAATCATGTTATACCAAACTATCATTATACAAATCAAAGCATGTAAAATAAAACATCAAAGAAGGTACACTACACCACACATATAGTCCACATCACTCTATAAATAGCGATCAAATAACACACAACATGATAGGGGGTGCTGCCACAATAATGGGTTACACTTTTTTGGACATCCTGATTTTTGCTAAAATCACACATTTTTAGAAAATATAATGATTTATGCCTTAAAAAGTATCCATTTAAACTATTTATATTGAAGATGGTTTGATCAAAGCCACTTATATCAAACCCCCTTGGATAGAAACCCGCTAGTTTTAAACCATACCTATAATGGAGTCTCCTCTACACCTATCAAAATGCTGATAAAAAACCACTTTGATTTACCCTTTGGGGGATCAAATTAATTTATTTAAAATTTATCTTTTGTAAATATGTAGTCCTTATTATAAGCTTCCCAAAAAGTATAATTTTAAATATATTTAGTTTTATTATTATATTTATTTTTTATTTGTTGTGAATGTAGGTTTTTTAATGAACATTGAGGTCTTTGTTTCACACATATGGAAAATTAGGAAAAGAGAGAGAAAAATTCTAAAAAATACATGTACACTAGATATTGATGTCTTTATTCCGAAAAAAAAAGAATAAGTTTATTCAAATGCATACAAAAAAAGTTATGCAGCTAAAAGTATAATATTTCCAAATTATAATTACTCCAACTTAGAAAATTTATTAAAAAATATATATGCAACAAAAAATTATGAAAACATATCCATCCACTAGATATTGGTGTGAAAAAACTACATTTAAAAATTTAGAATTTTATCCTTTCTATAAAGAAGTTATGCAGCTGAAAGTAAACATCACTTTTTGAAAATGTTGTTTCGTAGAAAAAATAAGTTGATAAAAATTACATAAAAGGATTCACAATTTTTTTAATTTTATTTAAAAATATAACTAGAATCTACACATAAAATCTCACAAATCACTATTTTTCTTCATCCTCAAATTCTTAATGGTTTAGCTTCTATAGGTGTAAGAAAGTGAAGATCTAGTGAAAAATATTGATTTCAATGTCAAGTTTGGCCAAAAAGTGTAACCCATTATTGTGGGATTACCCTAGGGTATATCAAAGTATTTGAGTATCCAAAAAATAAAACATAGCATAAAAGGACACTCTCTAAGAAAAGAGCCAAAATGGAGGGGTGTTACAACATTATAATTTAGTTCTTGATAAAATGCTTTAAAATGAAGTTAAACAAGACATTTCTCTTTATATAGCATCACTTTGGAGTCAATTTACGCAAAAACTAAAATAATTTAAACTTGATAGTTTCATAACCCCTAATCATATAAATCATATTTTATTAGAATCTAAAAATAACATTTTATAGATTTATAAATGTAATTTTAAAAGATTTAGTTTTTAATTTATATATATATATATATATATATAGTGCCTCTCATGTTCTGATACTCTAATATTGCTTTGGTGTGTGTGTTTGCTTCAGTTTGATTTTTGGTTATGTTCTGATGCATATGTGATACTCTGTTTGACATCTTTTCTGCCATGTGTTGAGTGTGGCAGATAGTTATGCTTATTTGATTATGATAGTTGGACTTATATGTGGGATACTCATGTTATGATGATGTTACTTTGTGGGTTATATTGATGATGTGATGCTTAGATACTGCTTATTGTATTTGATTTGGGTGAAGGAGATGGGGTGGCATCGATCATCTGTGAGCACCCTAACTCACTGTAATTCTCCTTCACAATGTGTTTGACTATGAATTGTTTGCATATGTACATGTTGTTCAGAGTTTTGTGTTATTCAGGAATGCAGGTATTGGATGCCGACTCCACCCGCATTGTCGGGTCTAAGCACATCCTACATACCCATGGTTGATGTGTTTAGGGAGTTGGTAAGAAAGTACCACTACCTTTGTTAGTGGTTGATTCAAGGATTGTTCACGTCATGTCCATACTTTGTTCATGTGGGTATAGTTGTTAATTAATCATTTTATTTCATGAGTTTTATAAGTATGTTTATGGATTGGTCTGGTGCTTTATGGTAAAAATTAAATGTTATTCGATGGTGCAAAATATTAAATTTATGAAATTGTTCAATGTTTCTTATGATATTAATACTTTGGAAAATTATGGGTACATTAGCACTTTATTGTTATTTTAAAATGGGAAGCTATTCTTTAAATATAATCATTAAATTAAATAATATAGTTAGAGAAATTATTATGGATTATTTTTAAAAAAGAAATAAAGTTAAGGGAAAGTATTATCATATTTGTCTTTATTAAAAAGGGGCATATTTTGTGTAAATTAATTTTAGAAGATTCTCTTTCAAAATTGGAAAATGGCAGAATTGGGTGTTGAGTGGAATTTGCATGGGAAAGTTGTCAGAAAATTTATGACAACTTTTGGTTTGGCTTTTCTGGAAAAAGTATATTTCCAAATATTTCTTTTTCAAAAAAGTAGGAGGGAGAAAATGAAAAATGAAAAAAAATGTCTGCAACTCAAAAATTGTTGAATTTTTTTCTGAGAATTACTTGATTCATGTAGTTTTTCGTCGATTTGATAGGAGAAAATTTAATTTAATATTTTCTCTAAGTTTTTTGTCGAATCTATTGTTGTTGGGGTTCAAATCTTTGGTTTTTCAAAGATTTCATCTAGCTGAAATTGTGCAACTCGTCCTCGAATCGATCTTTGCGTAGGACTCCGAGTACTTCAAATTCTCATATCCTGATCTCTATAAATTTGGTTTTTTTGAAAAAAGGAGAAAATAAATTATGTTTGAAAAATAAAATGTGCTACCTGTGTGTGTTTGGGAAAATCCTCTTTCTCTGTAATTTTTAATTACCTGTTTGTATATCTCTCTTTTCCTCTCTATAATTCATTTTGGAAATTCTTGTGGAGATCTTGATTCTCAGCTTTAAACCTCTGAAAATCTTTCTCATTTGAGAACCCTTTCATTCCCTATATTTTCCCTATTCAAGCACTCTGGAAATTTTCACACTTCTCTTTTGTCACTATATTTTCTTTCATGAAAAAAAAATTGTTGGATAAAATAAACATATATTTCTATTGAATTTATTTTAGACCTTTGTCTTTGTGCTCGGGCGTCGTACGGTGGAATGAGATGAAAATGTTTTAGTTTCACTACCCTTATTTGGTTTTCTTGGGAGTTTATTTGTGTTTATGGGGAAGGTTGGGGGATGTGTTGCCTCCCACCGCCGCCCCCATATGGGGATGGTGATGTGGAGGCAAAGCCTCCACCGTCTCCCCACTTCCTTGTACTGCGCAGGGAATGGAGGGGGGGTACGGTTGTGCATATAGCCGCCCCTTCCCCAGCCATATTATATGGCCCATGCTTGTGTGGAAACCTGCATGTCTTTGGCCATTTCCACAACCCATGGAAACCCTTTGAGAATTTTGATTTATGTTTGTATATATATATGTATATGTATAAATATATATGTATATATGTATGTGTATATATATTCTATGGAAAATTGGTGTACTCTATTAATACTATGTTTTGATCTTCAACAAGATTAGATGAATGGATATATATTTATTCCAATATTTATATATATATATATATATATATATATATATATATATATATGCATATAGTGTATTGATAGGAAATGTGAGCAAATAATGAAAAGTAAAAATAAGTTATTCTCCAGAAAATTTTATATTTAATGAGAAAAAATGTTATTTGTAAACTCCGTCTAAAAATTCTTTTTAATTTAATCTGTATTTAGCATATGAGAAAAATGGAAAATTGTGATTTAAAATTTACTATGGAATTTGATTTCATTATTTTCTAGTCAAACTATACTGTGAAATATCATAATAGTTTTTTAAATTAAATAAATATTATAATCATATTTTGAACTTAGTGGATTAATATCTTAAATCTTCTTTTTACTTTGAAGTGATTTTTAAAATAAAGATTAGATTTCCATTATCTTAGAAAAATCAGAATTTAGAATATTTTGTGTGGAAAAAATTAAAATCAGAAAATAAAATATAGTTGAAAAATAGAAATTAGTAAATGATTTATAATTGGTTTTCAATAAATTAAGTTAGTATCTTTATTTTATTTTTTTAAAGTCTATTTTATTATGTTTAAATAAATAATGGAATTGTCACTGTTGTTCTTAAATCAGCTTTTTATCAAGTTTGTTAACTTAGAAATTTAATTAGTGAACTATTTAAATGTAGGAAAATATTTATTAAATTGAATATTATTTTTTGATTAAATAGAGATATTAGTGAATTCTCTTATTTCGATTTTAATAGATGAAAATGGTATTTGGATAAGACTTAGACTGTAGTACCCCTTCGTTTTGCTCTATTGTGTGAACGATGTTGTTCGCCCTTTTATGCTTTAGTTTATGTTGTACTTTGACTATGTACTTGGTTACAGTTGGTCACTATTTTATCGTGATGTATCTTGATGTGATGATACTATATTTTGATGCTATTATTATGACATGTTTTGAATTAGCATAAGTGGATAATTAAACTTATGATGTTTTATGCTTTTGATTATGGTGCTATGTTAGATGCGTTAGTTAGTACTACTGTATTGGTGAAGAGGACGATATTGCATCACTCGCTTGCGAGCGCCCTGTGATTCCGTGATTTCCTCTTCACGGTGTGCCTTATTTATGACATATTTATGCATGTGGATATACTCTTTGTTCGCAGGTTGACAGGTATAGGACATCGACTCCACCTGGTTTCATAGGTTTGAGCGTGTCCATTGCCCAACGACATTCGATTGGGAGATAGTAGCTAGGATTTACGTGTCAATTCGTCACCCTAGTCATAGTGTGTCGTCAGTCTTAGTGTGGTCTAGTTGCCTTAATATTGTTCAATTTGCCTTGTTTCAGTTATAATTCCAAGTTAGAAAAATGTTAAAATAAATGCTTTTGTAGTTGAGTTAGTGAGTAAATTTATCTAGCTATATGTTAGAAATATGATTTAATTTAGTAATTAATTTAATTTAATTAATAAATAATTTAATCTTGTAGTAGATTTATTTTATTAATTAATTAAATTAGTTGTGTTGAAATGAATTAAATTATGCAATGTTGGAAACTTATGGATATTTGATTTGGAATTAAAAATAAAAGAAAATGTTTAAAAGTCAATTTAGAAAATTTGAATTCAAAAATTGGGAAAATAAGATATTTGCTATTCTGTTTTGGAGAATTTATGAGGGTGGTTGTAGGATTTTTTTTGGAGAATTTCTTTATTATTGAATTTTTCTTCACAAGTTTGCATGATGGAGTTTGGAGAAAGATTGAATTAGAAAGAGGAAGAAATTTTTCAACTTTGTGGGTTTTGGTTTAAAGCTTAAGGAATCTTTGGAGTTGAAGTGGGAATCAAGGCACCATCAGGATCTTCTCTCAACTTAAAAAAAAAACAGGTTCATATCTTTGTATTTAGTTTCTTTTTGAGATTCAATGGCATATGTGTTGATGGGAAATCATTTGAAATCTGTTGTTTGTGTGCAAAACAAAACCTTTTGGAATCTTGCTTTCAAAATTTGGAGAACACCTCTATTTGGAAAAGATCGTTTCAAAAAGGAAATGAATTCTTGTTTATAAATTATTATTTCAATTCTATTTTTTTTTTTCAATTTAGTTGAAATCTCATTTTGGGTGAGTGAAAATATATGTATATATATATATATTTATTCATATATATATATATACATATACTTGTTTATATATTTTATATTTTTTTCCTTTTGTAGGGTTATGCTGGCAAAAACATTTATAAAATAAAAATAAAAAAAATTTGCCATGTTCGAATTTTAATGGACTAGTTTTTTTTTATAAAATTTATGGTTCTTGTTTTTTTGTTCAAAAAAAATAATAATAATAAAAAAAACTTATTAAATTATTTTGTTTTGGTTTGGGGGGTTCAAAAATTTTCATGGGGCTGGGGGCTCACCCCACAGTCGCCCCCATGGGAGGCGACATGGGGGATCTGTGCCCAGTGCCCCCTCTGCCCACAGACTAGTGCAGCCATGACCACCATTAATTGTGGTCAGCTGTGCAATGCACAACTGTGCCACCATTAGTGGTGGTCGGCGGTGCAACAGTCGTCGCCTACCCAACCTTTGGTGGCTTCTGCAAATCATGCCACTACTGGGAAATGCGCGGTCGGCCCAGCACAGTCCGCTCCATCCTTACGCACGCACATCGAGGCCGCGTGATTCAACCCTAAAGGTTGGCACGCAAACTGAGGCACGTGCCTTGTGTTTTTAAAATAAAATAATAATATTTATTTATATTTTAATATTATAATTTTATAATGTTAAAATATATTTAATAGTTTTAATATTATGATTTTATAATAATAAAAGATATTCAAATAATTTTAATATTATAATGTTATAATATTAACTTATTAAAATGGGTTTTTACCAATAGAAGATTTAATATAATATTGGATATTATATTATATCGATTTAAATGGGGATGTGTAGATATTCTTGTTATGTGTATAGGTTTTTTTTAAACGGCTTTGTTGAGGGCACGAATTATATTTATTTGAGGAAATAAAAATAGGCATGATGGTTTTAATTAAATCAATATCTTCTTTTAGAACATTATTTTAAAGGAGAGTAGTTTTAATTTTTAAATATTACGTTTTCTCAAATCAAGGGAATTATTTTAAATTGGTTATATTGAATAAGGAAAACAATATTTTATTTAAACAATGAATTTTGATTTATTTGATAAACTGGTTAATTTATCATGTATTTAAATGCCAATAGGGAAATAAAATGATTGGTATTAATCTCTCCCTTATTGAAATGGCGTATTTAATTTAGTCTATCTAATGCAATACATTACTGAATGATAATGAGGGGATGGATTTAGTGAATCCAAAGTAGATTCAATTCTTGCCTTGATTTTGATCTGTTCGTGTTATCATTTGGGAAATATGGGTCATAGCATTTGACAAGTCTTCTGGTGGGGTTTTCAATTTCATGGGTTGTCATAATGTAATAGTCAACCTTTGGATTGCCTTGGGTAGTGCGTTTAACCAGTTTGTTACCCGATTATCATGAACGGGACTATGATGACTATATGTCATGGATAGGAATGTGATATCCTTATGTCACACTTATGTACCCTTGGGTTGTGGAGTTGTTCCATGTGTCTTCTTAGAGGAGTGGCTTGTAACAAGGGCCGACACACAAAGTGGTGCTAGGATAACTCATTGCAAGTTAGTTAATCCAGTGATAACTTAATTAAATGATTAGAGTATCACGTAGTATCAAACACTTAATAAGATAAATCATGCCTCGCTCATGAACACAAGGGCTTGTTAAGACTTGGGTTGAGACGAGAAGGCTTGGAATGGCAAGATTATTATCTTGTATCTACAAAAGATAATTGATTCTGCATTGGATTACATGAGGGGTCGGAAGTTGTTAGAGGTTACCAGGATAACCCGAGTTGGGGGCCAGGGCCTAGGAAGACTCACCAGGATAACCTATGTAACATTTTGATGACACTTCTCCTAGGTCAACTATATGTTTGCACTAGTCATGCAGCTGATTATGCAATTCTGGAAGCATTGTAACCATTGTATTAAGTGATGTATTTGTGTTTATTTCAGTCCAGTTTTGTGTTAGCCTATGTCTTGAGGTAGATGTTCTTGGCTAGAAATCCTTGTTACTATCTCCTAGCATGGGGGGTGGGCCTTTTGGTTCCACTTGGTTGGGTGGAACATGCACCTTACTCTGTTGGGTTTTGCTTCTTGATCGTGTGGATGAGACTTCTAGTGGGAGAGCTCGTATGATCCAATTTTGTTTCATGCCTTGTTCATTTCAGTTGATCTTGTGATGTATTACCCTTATTTGTTATCGAGGTGGAAGTTGTAATTGTAACCTTATTTATTGGATTTGCCTCATCTAGGGAATGAGTGTTGTAACCAAATTGTTTAATTATGATTTAATGAAATTGAAAGTTTCTCATATACTTGTTGTAAATTATTTTAATTGGAATGTATGTGTTATTTCTTAGTTAAATAACTAGCATGGTTTAAATTCATGTTTTTTGTTGAGGTTCTATATAACCTCTGTCTCGTAACCTTAGAGGTTGTTGGCATTAGTTAGTGAACTTGCTTATTAATTGTACTTAAACAAAAAAAAAATAGTCCATTTAAGTAGTTGTTTGCAACTTCCTCTAGGGTTGCGTGGTGGGGCGTTACATAGAGAATTTATTATTTAAATGCCTTATAGTTAATTGAGGTGGTGTTATTTAATTGAATGTGACATTTTAGTGTGTCTTGTGTGGATTTAGTGTTATCTCTAGAGGTTAGGGAAGGTGTGAATGCTTTTTATGGTTACATCTTTTTGGGTTCATGTTGTTACCATGTGGGAATTTGTGGGAGGTACCCTATTGTGAGTCATGATTCTTTTGGTTGAACATTGTGGTACCCATTTCTTAGTTTTGGTTTTAGGGCAACCATAGGGGAGAATGGCTCTTCTTGGGGCTAGTGTACAAGCGGTCACCCTTGATAGAGTTTCCCTAATTAATTGAAAACCTAATTGATTTACTTAGTGGGTTGGGTTAGTTATCACATAACAAGATTAAAATATACACCTCACCCCTGTTGTTAGTGCTCCCAAAGGCTAAGAACAGTTGGGAAGACCTGGTTGGTAAGGTCACTACCTTGTCTTCATGAAAGGTATATGACTCCACATGAGTCACCCAATGGGGTGGCACCTTGAAATAGGATGTCTGGTTAACCATAGATGGAGGAAGCTCCTAGATTATAGGTAGTCTGGTGAATCCATGAAGGCCATGTGATGACACTCTCCCACTATGTCCCTTTGTTTCCCTTGTTTCTTGTGCCTCTGGAGTTGTGTTAGTTGTTTTTTACTATTGATGTTTATGTTGTTCCTTGGGCTTGAGTCTTGTGATGTGTTTCCTTTATGTATGAGTTTGTGGATGAGGGTTCTTTCTTATCGATGCCTTGTACGGGGGGTGTTCCTTTGGGTTCACATGGTCAGGTGGAAACGTGCAATGCACCCATTGGGTCCCCAGTTGTGATCGAGGTGTGGATGCAGTTGCAATGATCTTGGAGCTCGTGTGAAGAAGATTGTACCTTTGAAGAATTCTCTTTCATTATTGTAATTTTGTATTATTGATTTTACCCTTCCCAATGTTATAAGGGAAGTGGCGTTATAATGTAACTTTGATTCTATACTATGTTGTATCTATGGAAATATATTCCACATTTGTAATTTGAACTCTAAAGTTGAATATAGTATTATGTGATTTATGTTTATGAGTTTATATCTTATTCTTTTTGTATTAATGTCATTCTTGTATCATGTGTATTCTCGTTTCTTTCTTCTGCTTTAGTTAGTATCACATATTGTTTATTTGTTGAGTTCGTTTAAGTAATGCACCATGCACCCCATAGGATTAGGTTAATGATTTATGTTATATCTATGTTGTATGAATGTTTAATGTTGCAATGTGTTATTGTTATTTTCAACAAAAAAAAAATCTATATTTGTTGTAGTTTTCCTATGGGGTTTGCATGGCAGGGCATTACAACTTGGTATCAGAGCCAATGTTACCAACATTGAGTACTGTAGGTTAAGTAAGCCCATTATGTTAATATTGTTGTGTAACTTTGAACTTATGTAATCCCTTTCTTGTTGCGCAAAATCATGCCTAAGGGTCAGGGACATGGATGTGGTCATGGTCGTGGAAATGGTGGTTGTGAAGCTAGCCGTCATAATTCTCCACCTCAGAGCTCCCATGAATTAGAGTAGGAGGAAAATCAGGCTTCCCAAAACAATCCTCTGGGTTGAGGCCCTAATCCAGAGCAGCAAACTCAGGGTCATGAGCAGTTGCAACAATTGTTGGAGGATGCTCTTGGTCGTCTGAGTCCTAGGTAGGATGAGTAGTGTGTGATTAGAGAGAGAGAGCGACCGCCGAGGAGGATTGAGATGCTGACAGATCATGATGCAGTGGTCGTTGGGAATATGAGAGATCTCCTCAAGCCATGTCCTCCTATTTAGAATGGCTCTGGTGGAGGTTTGGAAATTGAAACTTGGCTCATTGATCTGGATTGATGCTTTGCTATGCATCCCTATGACAGTAATACTAGGGCAAGGTGCACCATCATGCACGTCACAGGATTTTCATCCACATGGTGGCAATTAGAAGAACAAATACTACACCTTGACATTAGTTCAGTGACATGGGAATTTTTCTTTGAATGATTCAGGGCTCGTTTCTTATCTAATCACTTGAGGTAGCACCGGGCAGATGAATTCTATGATTTGAGATAGATGGAAATGTTTGTAGAGCAGTATGAGCATTGCTTCTTTGAGCTTAAGCAGTAAACTAGAATTGCTAATGATGAGGCTATGCTAGTACAAAATTTAGTCAGAGGTTTGACTGCCAGGATTAATGGAGGTGTCTGATTCTTTGAGCTGAAGATGATGGAGGTTGTTGTCAAGAAAGATTTCCTTTTGGAGGAGAATTTTACCTTGTCATTAGGAGGTCATGTTGGAGTTCAAATCAGTAGTACTCCTGCTGTAGGTGGTGGTTCCCATGGTAGGAAGTCTCAGGTTGTAGGTCCTTCTAGGGCTCATTCTGCACTTGCTAAGGGTGGACATCAGTAGCTTTGGTCAAGGAATAAACCTTCTCACTCTCATCAGAGCAATAGGTTTCAATCTAGGAGAAATCGTCATTGGCAGAGATCACAACATAATCGGGTTGAGCAACCAGCACAGTCCTCACAGCCTGCACCTAGCCATGGTAGCTATCAGCAATCTAATGTTTCATCTGATGTCAGAGGTTTTGGCCATGGTACTGGGTGTTTCAGTTGTGGGAAATAGGGACATATTTCCAGATAGTGTCCATAGAGGAGCACTGAACAGTTTAGTCAGAGATCGACAGCATCTGAGTTGAGCATTGGAGATGCTGGAAGGTCTCATCAGGTTTTCACCATTGTGGATAATCGTCAAGACAATCACTAGGGTATTGTGGTGGAGGTATCAGGTTTGTTTCAGGGCACTCCTATTTCCATACTTTTTGATTGTGGTGCATCAGATTCCTTTATTTCCCCTTCAGTTGTTAAGAGTTGTAATTTGGTTGTGAAAAAGAAAGGCATTAAGTGGCATGTTGAATTAGCTTTTGGGGAAAAAGTGTCAGTGGATTCTCTTGTTCCAAGATGTAAGTTGGAGTTTGGTTCAATTGTGACTTTGGTGGATCTTCGGATTCTTCCCCTGGGTTCTTATGATGTCATATTGGGGATGGATTGGTTGAGTGCACACCAGGTGACAATTGATTGTCATCATAAGTCTATTTGTTGTCGGGGTGATTATGGAGGTGAGTTTAAAATTGTTGGCATTCAAAAGCCTATTTCCTTGAGGATTATCTCCACAATGCAGTTGAAGAAGTGTTTCTGTCAAGGGTGTCAGTTGTCCGATGTCTCAGTTAGTGACCTAGATATGGAGGAGAGTCGAGAGATAACTTTGCATGATTATCCTCTCTTGAAGGAGTTTTCTAATGTTTTTCTGAGTGAGATAATTGGGATGCCACCTAAGCGTGACATCGACTTCTGAATTGATCTCATTCCAGGAGCTGAGCCTATCTCTATGGGTCCTTATAGGATGATAACTTAGGAGCTCCAAGAACTTTGTTTGTAGTTGGAAGAATTGTTGGAAAAGGGGTTTGTCCATCCTAGTGTTTCCCCTAAGGGAGCACCAGTCATTTTCATGAAAAAGAAGGATGGTTCACTCTATTTGTATATTGATTGTGGGCAGTTGAACAAGGTGACAGTGAATAATCGCTACCCATTGGCGAGGATTGATGATCTGTTTGACTAGATCAAGGGACCAAAGGTGTTCTCTAAAATTGACCTCAAATAAGGATACCATCAGTTGTGGATTGTTGAGGAGGATATTCATAAAACTGCATTTCATACCCGATATGGACATTACGAATTAATTGTCATGCCATTCAGGTTAACTAATGCACCCTCTGTTTTCATGAGCTTAATGAATGGTGTTTTTTGAACCTATCTAGACTGATTTGTGCTCATGTTTCTTGATGACATACTTATCTACTCTAGATCCATGGAGGAGCATAAGGAACACTTGAAGTTGGTGTTGCAATGCTTGAGAGAAAACCAGTTTGCAAACTTGGCAAAGTGTGAGTTTTATAAGTTTGAAGTGAAATATTTAGGGCATGTGATCTCTGGAGAAGGCTTCACCATGGATCCCTCAAAGATACAATCTATTATAGATTGGCTTGCTCCCAAAAATGTTCTAGAAATTCGTAGCTTTATGGGATTGGCGGGCTATTATCGACGGTTTGTGTAGGGTTTCTCTAGGGTTGCACATTCCATTACCTCTTTGTAGAGGAAAGGAAACAAATATGATTAGACAGAAAAGTGTTAGTTATCTTTTCAAACTCTCAAAGAGAAGCTGACTAGTGCGCTTATTCGTGTTGTCCATGATCTGACTCAGGAATTTATAGTTTGCATAGATGTGTCCTTGGAAGGGTTAGGGGTTGTTTTGATGCAGGATGATAGGGTGATATCATATGAGTCACGCAAGCTCAAGGACCATGAGCTAAATTACCCTACTTATGACTTGGAGTTGGCTGCAATTGTTCATGCCCTGGTAAGGTGGAGGCATTTCTTGTTGGGCCATAGGTTTGAGTTCCACAATGACCATCATAGTTTGCAATATATTTTCACATAGCTGAATCTTAATGTGAGGTAGAGAAGATGGATGGAATTCCTCTACGAGTACAATTTTGAAGTGAAATATATTCAAGGCATGGAAAATGTTGTGGGAGCTGCTCTAAGTCATCGTCATCATGAATTATCCTCTGTGACTCTTGAGGTTGATCTTAAAGGTCAGATTCTTGTAGCACTTCCTTCGGACAGCTGGTTCCAGGAGGTGAAGTCAGAGATGGAGTCAAGTAGAGTGCTTGTGTAATGCCCTGTTGTGTGAACCCCAAAGGACAAAAAAGATGCCACACTAATTTTTTTTTTTTTCGAAAGAGAAACATTGCATAAGATGAATATGTACATTCATTTCATGAAAATAAATTATGTATTTGCAAAGTCATCTATGTCCTCTAGGGTGCCCGGAATGGTCATTACGAACTCTAAAATTTTATGAAAATGAAAGCAAATGAAATCCAAGATTAAATAATGATAATGTATAATCATCCATGAGCAAAAGAAAAGGAAAATGATACATCATTTTATTACTATTCAATTCATAGTTCTATGATACAACTGTGGAGCATATTTCCACAGATACAACACATCAAGGATGCAATAGTACATTTCATAAAGCTTCCCTTATATCAACGGGAAGAATACACAAAGTACAAGGATAATACATTAATGGAGAGTAAGGTACAAAGTGACAAATGGTCTTCAACAAAGTGAAGCTCTGGAAACTCTACACTTGCTTCTGCATCACAAACATAACCTGGGAACCCAATGGGGTGCATAGCACATTCCACCTGACCATGTGGTCCCGAAGGCCCACCCCTAATGCTAGGAGTTGACAAGAAAGACCCATGAACAAAGCAAAAAAACATAATGAACTCAAGACAAAACCACAAGGTCAACCAAAACATAAAATACAACAATCTCTACAACCACTTACAAGGTGACTGCTTCTAGAGGCATACAAAGGAAAAACAAGGGATTCTATTACACCAATTTTCATATACTACCAACTGAGGGGTACACAAATACTTGGGTTCCCAAAGAAACTCACATCAAGGCATGGCTTATAAACTCATCAACACGGAAAGAAATTTAAAAGAAGAAACCAAACATAAAATGTACTTATCTCAATGCAACATATTAAATCTATCCATCATTTTTTCTATTTTAAGTACAATAAATTAAATTATCAACTAGCATATTAACTTAAATAGAACATATTAAATCTAACCATCATTTTCTATTTTAAGTGCAATAAATTAAACTAGCACTTGCACCTGTGGGGGGTTCAAGGAAAACACCTATAGGAAAGTCAAGGTAATGGAAATTAAAAACATTAACATTACATAGTCATTGATATTAAATCTTAAGTAAAAATGAATTGAGTATACTCTACAATAAGATAAAAAGTAGGAAAACACAATGGATGAGCTCGGGAATGCATAATCAAGGCAGACAAATGCATGAAATAAAAATTGAAGTACAAAATTATAATCTATTATTTTTATTGGAAATGCACACTTTAGAAATGTAAATACATATCAAGTTGTATGAACATCACTGTTGCTTGATTTCAGCTTCTCATTCCTTTGGAAAATTTACATGGAAATATGTACAAACTCTTCACCACAGCTACATGAAATTACACCTTCAACAAATGTCAAATGGACCAAAAATTGCATCTTCAAATCAGCTTCTCATTCGTTTGGAAAATTTACATGGAAATATGTACAAACTCTTCACCATAGCTGCATGAAATAAGTTGTTTAAATGGGAGCGCCATTTGAGAGTGGTTTATTTTTAGGATTGCCCCCTTGCTGACTGCACTCTGTAAAAGTTGTACAAACATGAAAAGGAGACGATAGTGAGTTCTTGAATTCAACTTCTCATTCCTTTGGAAAATTTACATGGAAATATGTACAAACTCTTCACCACGGCTGCATGAAATTACACCTTCAACAAATGTAAAAAATCCAAGTATTATGATGATGACATGATGTATGGACTGATATTAGTGACATCAATAACAATATTTTAGGTGCCATTTAATAATTGCTACTAACATGGTGATGGGAACCACATGGTTTGATGGTAACTACAGGCTCTCAAACTCTAGCAGTTGTGTGATCCTCTTCTGGTGATTGTGGGTCTAATGGTTGTGGCAGCGGGTTTGCTGATGGTGTGGAAGGTGTTGTAGATGAAGATGGTGTTGTGTAAGATGGAGGTTCTACTAACAGCGATGAGGGTATTGTTGCTGGCAAAGGCAGCTCTAATGAGGGGGCTGAATATGTTAGTTTCCTTGCTCATGAGGGATGGGAGCTTGAACGTGTTGATGTTCTTGAGGAGGATTTGTAAACCCTATAGAAAAATTTTCCCCTTTTTCTTGTAGGATGGGATTTTTGAGGATAATGAATGGTTGAGCGATCTAGATGAAGAGGAAGATGGGCCCTTGCTTGATATCCTTTTTGAGGCTCATAGGAAGTCGCGGGGGTTTGAGGTTGTTGGGAAGAAGAAGAGGAGATTCACGTGGGTGCTACCTTTTGTTGGCTACGTAAGGGCTTTCTTATTCACCCGTCAGGGAAGAACTTACTATTTCTCCAAACTATGTGATGTTGGCTGAGTCTCCTGAGGTTGTTGCTCAAAATTCGTTGGTTGGGAGATTTAGTGGTAATTGTCCCACTAATGATTCGGTTAGAACATGTGTTCTTAGGGTTTGACATCTAGGAGGTCAAGTTAAGGTAACTAATCTTTGAAACAATTGTTCCTTTTTCCTTTTTTGGTATGGAGGATTGTATAAAAAATCTTAGTGAAGGCCCTTGGTTCTTACCTATGATTGGCCTTTGCCTCACAAAATGAAAAGGTGTTTATGATCATTTCCAATTCTTTTGGTCAAGGTGTTTATGATCATTTCCAATTCTTTTAGACAATTTTGTGCTACTGAATCTATTACCAAATCAATAAATACCTTCTATTATTGAGCAACACTAGTTTGTCTAGAGGAAAAATGACTTTCAAAACCCTGCTTGTCTAATAAAAAATATGGTGATGAGAAGAAAATAATTTTCTTTCCAAAAATGAAATCCTACCAAACATGGAGTCCAGTGATAGATGACACAAGGAACAAAATTATGGAGTCACAAACTTAGTTCTGAACAATGAGAAGGGATTTGGAACATAATTAAAATAAAATAAATAATACCGTAGTTGTCTTCGCCACTCACATCATACCATGAATAAGCTTTGCACTACATAGCTTATGAATTTAGTTGCTAAAGCACCTGAATTTAAGGTATAAGTTCTACAAAACTGTGAAACACTTATATTTGAAATATTAGATTTTTTTTTTAAAAATAATATCATATTCTCTACTTTAGCGTAAATAACTTGAAATTTCAATGGACAAGAGCCTATTGTCATTATAAAAAATTTAATAATGAAATAAAGATAAGATATTTTATGTAAATTTTTTGAACAAGTAGTAATCTTATACATCAAGATTCATAACCCAAATGAATAATTGTGTTAGTGAAGAAAGATAAAATTTAGAATTTTTTTTACTATTTCAATGAATTATAAGATTACATCAAAATACTTTGTAATAATAGTAGGGACAATAGTTACAATATTAACAAAAAAATTGTAACTACATTGTTGGAATCCACAATAACTACAATTTCTCTACTGCACATTATTATTTGATTGCTATTTATCCCTTTTATTTCTTATAAACTCCTTGCAAGATTGCTCCTTGTTTGAATTCCAAGAATGTACAATTTAGATAAATTAGAACCACTCACCTATAAACAATGTTACTAAGACATAGCTGACTGCAAAATCTACCCATTTCTGTCTAGCATTCAAAACTTAAACTCATTTGTTGAAAGCCGAGATGTGTTTGACAATGTCTCATTTATGCTTTTTAATTCTTAAAGAGAGATTAAAATGCATTTGAGCATGGGAAAAATGATTTCACTCCCCACTTCACACAAAAGGATTTGAAATTATGATGGAGTTGCAAAATCTGTCATTCTTCTCAAGCTAATTTGTCATCTGATATTAGGCCTCGATGGTACATTAGACTAGAAAGGCTCCAAACTATTCAACAAAGTCCCAAGGTCGACTATCTTGGAAATGTTAAGATAAAGTTCTAATCAAAATTAATTTTTGTTCTAGTTTTTATTTAATTCTCTTAATCTTCACTTTTTTAGTTGCATGAGAAATGTGACCTTTTCAGCAACCACTTCTTGCTATTGTGGTTAGTTTCCTGGTCATTTCAACCTACAGAAATGAATAGTTCTACAGGTCAATACAGAAAGGAAAAAACACATAATAGAAGATTGTTGTGGCTAGTGCTTCTTTAATCCACAAACATGAGGGATGACCAGGAAACAATCAATTTCCTCTTATTTCCTATCAACGTCTCTCTTGAACCTCCTACAGTTGCACAACACTCAAATGTGTGCAAGCAAAAATGAAGTGCAGAGGATGACAGTAGATGCATAACCTTTCTAAGATATTCAAATTGAAGAAAATATCAGACCAACATAAGAACATTCTAGGAATACTGGACAAAGAAATACAGATCGCTTGCATACAATTATATTGACCAGACATGTTCCTATAAATTACCAATATGAATCGACAATATTCTCATTTACAAGAACATCTAGTCTAAGACGCTGTGGAAGGATTTCATTAGAAAGGCAATGGAGATTCTTGAAGTTCCTCAAACTTCTTGTCAAAACCCTAAAAATGAATTATAAAATAAAACCATGAAAATTAATAGAAATGCTAACAATCATTCAAAGTTAAACAAATTGAAAGCCTGCATTGTGCATGGTAAATGTGATAATAACAAGTTTATAGGTGCATTAAGTTCTGAAGATCACCAATCCTTGGAGAGAAATCCCCATAAATAAAATGATTCCAAGACAGTGCTCATCATGCCGTAATTCTTTAAAAAAATGGATGGATATGTCAATGGAAATTGCAGGGCCAAAACTGCATACCTTCTCTACTAAAAGGCTCGAGATTGTCCAGAAATTGCCTCCTCCTCTCAACGGTGGTCGAAGAAATTGGCACGTGTTGATCACGAAACCCTAGCATAGCAGACATTTTAAATATCAAACTCTTACAAAACCCTACCAAAGTATTTCCATACTGAAATAGAAAGAAGGAAACCCTACCAAATGACTCGAGCTTCTGCAAATCATGTCCTCCTGATTACAGAAACCTACAAAACCATTCACGCCAGAGCCGGTACCTCAATGTATTTGCAGTAAACGGTCTGTAAGCTTGAAGGAATTAAAAAGCAAGCGTTGTCTGTGATGAAGCACCTCTGACATGGTCACCAAGCACCTCCGTAGTAGCACCAGGAAGCATGAGGTGGATCCACCTCACTGCAACAAACACTACATTTACTCCAACCGGCCACGTTTCCCAGCGTTCAAAAGTCCCCGACAGGTAAAAGGCGGTGATGAAGAAAATCCAATGCAAATTCACAAGAAAACAAGTAGCTCCGTAGCAGGTTTACCAATGACACAAAATCGAGCGCCACAAATAGTTTGCAGTGAACCAGACACTGCTTGACGGCAAATGCTCCTGTTTTAGGCATGAGATAGGTTTTCAGGTGAACAGTGCACTGGCGATCCCAGAGGTAAAGCCTATCGTCTAATTATCAGCTAACCTATTATCTTAAGTACAACATATTAAATCTAACCATCATTTTCTATTTTAAGTGCAATAAATTAAATTATCAACTAGCCTATTAACTTAAATAGAACATATTAAATCTAACCATCAGTTTCTATTTCAAGTACAATAAATTAAATTATCAACTAACCTATTAACTTGCATTATGCATAAATGAATCTTACAATCAAAATCTATTTATATCTATGGAACATATAGGTGTATGCAAGACTTATTATACTACAACCAAATAAATAATCAATTACGAGATCACTAATTATAAACAATACTATAAATGTGTTTCCCAAACATGATTATATTGAATATTTCTCACAATGCAGAAAAAGTGAAATGCCGAGGATGTAATTTCTAAATTAGGTTGGACCATTTACCAAACCCTAAGAGTGCACTTATCTATTCCATATTTCCAAGATGACAATTTCAAAAGGTAATGCAAGATGATAATATTACAAAATAAAAGAAGAATGTTACTACATTGAATAATTTCACTATGCACGAATAATGAAACGAGGATCTAATTCTAAATTAGGTTGGACCATTTACCGAACCTTAAAAATGCACTTATCTATTTTATATTTTGAGCTCAATTTTCATGAAACGAGGATCTAATTCTAAATTAGTTTGGACCATTTACCGAACCCTAAAAATGCTCAATTTTCCAAATGTATACTCATGTACTAACAAAGTGAAATGATAATTATTTTGTCTATATAAAATTCATAAATTTATATTATACTCACTATTATGAATCTTAATTAAATTATTTCCACTTTTCAAAAGACAAGGAAAATAAATAAGACTAAATCATTCCTAATTTTACTACTATATTTACCCCCACTAAAATCCTAAATTTATCCCCACTAAAATAATCCTAAAGAATTATGAACAATTAGAACTTTTAAAGTACTCATTAGAATTATGAATAATTAGAACTTTTAAAGTACTCATTAATAAAGAGAATCCCCTTTCGAATACTCTTAGCTCCCCCTTTTAAAAGTGGTATAAGGTATTCTTCCTGATATGTGACTTTTACCTCCTTAGCATTTAAAAGTTTTTCCTTGCGTTTTCTTAAAAGGGGTGCAAAATGAAGTTGAATTTTCCTTGGTTTTGCAAAAGTGAGCTTGAAAGAATTTTAAGTAGAAGAAGTGCCAATAATTTTAAAATGCTAACGAGAAAAGAAGCTAACGCGAGAACTTAGGAGAACCTTAAATCTAGCATTCATGTCATGTTATGAATTCCATACATTATTATTATTTTATTTTATTTTTGGCTTGCAAGAGGATACGTTTGAGAGGAGGAGTAAGGCAAAATATGAGTTAATAGTGCTCAAACTCTCTGACAAAAGAAAAGAAAAATTGTTCATGAATAACTAAACTTTATGGTTTGGGAAGGATATGTTTTTCTTGATCAATGACTCTTTTTTTTTTCTTTGCAATAATTGAGAAGATTTTGGCATTGACTTTATTCTTCTTGTTCTCATCCTGGCAGCATTTCAATATGCCAATAAGGATATTTTCTGGGTCTCGCCTTAGATATTCAATTATGGTGGCTTAAACAATTGTGCACTATAGATAAGATACTTCTAATCTCCATTAAAAGGCCCACTGGTCTAGATATGTTTTCTGTTTTCATTAAAAAAGAAGGACAACTGCAAAAATTTTGCACTCAGCCAGCTGCCACAGCGACAGGACATCTCCAAACGTTCTACGAAGATTGGAAATTCCACCTTACTTCACATCCTATGAAAGGAGATTACTGCCAAGGAGAAGGGTGTTAGTTGTTAACTAAGTGGAGCATAAATACATTACTAGAGAAGGCATAAAGGAATGTTGAAGTGCTTTGAAGCATGAAGTATAGACAAGGCACGTGAACCATTTGACAAAAATGCCTCAAGAAATGTGATCTCATGTAATGCAAAAATTGCAAGATATGCACAAAATGGATTGTTTCAAAGGGTTTTAAGATTTTATTTTTTAAGCAATTGCAATCAGTAGCTGTAAGGCCGAATCCCATAGCCTTTTCCTAGCATCCTCTCTGCCTGCGCCAAAATGGGAGCTTTGCAACAGGAATGAACATTCATCAAAGCATAAAGCTGTAGAGGAAATTGCCAGATGTTGCAGTTGCAAGTGCCCTGGCAGCCATGTATGGAAAAAGCGAAGCATGGACAAGGCATGTGAACTATCTCACAGAAAATGTGAAAGCATAGACAAGATGAGTGAATTGTTTTAACAGTAATTTTTATTTTAATAAACATATTCTAAAACCAGCGTTGAAACCTTATTTGCAGGCTGTAGCTCACCAAATTGGAGAAGTGAAGGGTCAATACCAGGAAGGAATGTTATAAATTGCGGAAGCATTAACCCAAAGTCATTAAATTTACAACACAAATTAGATGCAAATAAATAATGAGAAAAATAAAGAAGAATAACAGAACAAATTGAAGCACACAGATTTATGTTGTAAAACCTTGACAATTTGCCAAGGAAACATCCACAGGGCAAGTTTTGGTAATCTTATTGCTCAGAGGAAAAACAATTACATCTGCAATCTTCACGGCTGCAGCAATATTGCTCGTACAATACACATCTTTTTTCCTTCAAGAGAACAAATATTTATAACCTCTTGAAGATAACAATAATCTCTCAACATAGAATAAAATCAGATTTATTCTTTCAAAGAAAATTGAAATCTTCCTTCCGAAAGCAAATAACTGTTCTTTTTCTAAAATAAGAGAAAGATTGTTTTATTGTTTTAACAATCTTGTTTTTATTGTTGTGATTGATTTTCACAATCTTTTTCTTGTTGTCACAATCCAACAATCTCCACCTTGACAACAATTTACCTAATACTTTCCCAAGCCCATGCATCACCCCTTTTGCATACCAAGAGAAGCCACACTCCATTTCAACTTCTCTACCAATACTGGTTTAGTAAACATATCTGCACAATTTTTAGGTGTATGAACCTTTTCAAGGGTTACTCCACCTCCATCAATAACTTGTTTTACAAAATGGTACTTAATTTCAATATGCTTGGTCCTTATGTGATAAGCTAGATTTTTGGCCAAATGGATAGCACTTTGACTATCACAAAATATAATCACTTTGTCCTGCACTTTTCCAAGCTCACCCAAAAGACCCTTCAACCAAATGCCTCTTTACATGCATGTGAGATAGCCATATATTATGCCTCAGTTGTGGATAAAGCAACTATTTCTTGAAGCTTTGACATCCAAAAAATAGCTCCACCTGCAAGAGTAAGACATAACCTAAAGTGGATCTCCTTTTGTCCAAATCACCTGCAAAATCTGAATCAACATAGCCACATACTGAATCACTACAACCATTATAGGTGATACAATAACCACTTGTGCCTCTAAGATACTGAAGCACCCATTTCACTGCTGCCCAATGCTCCTTTCCTGGATTTGCCATGTATCTACTGACAACACCAACTGCATGTGAAATATCTGGTCTCATACATACCATCGCATACATTAAACTTCTTACTACATTAGCATATGGTACACGAGACATATAATCCTTTTCTTCATTTTTACTAGGACATAAACTTGAAGAAAGCTTAAAATGGGAAGCTAAAGGGATATTTACTGGTTTCACATTTTGCATACCGAATCTTATGAGGATTTTCTCCACATATTTCTTCTGTGATAATCAAAGCTTGCCATGTTCCCTGTCTCTATGTATTTCAATGACCAAAATTTTTTTTGCTGCTCCTAGATCCTTCATATCAAATGTCCTAGCCAACTGAGCCTTCAACTTATTAATTTCAACCATGCTTTTGCTTGTTACAAGCATATCATCAACATATAACACCAAGATAATAAATAAACCATTTTCCAAATTTTTAAAGTAAACACAATGGTCATACTCACTTCTTGTGAATTTTTGGCTCACCATGAAGGAATCAAACTTCTTGTACCATTGCTTGGGTGACTACTTTAGGCCATACAATGACTTCTTGAGTTTGCAAACAATTTTTTTGTTGCGATCTTGAACAAACCCTTTTGGTTGTTCCATATATATCTCCTCATCCAAATCTCCATGTAAAATTGTTGTTTTAACATCTAGTTGTTCCAACTCAAGATCAAGTAATGCAACTAATGCTAAAACAACCCGAATAGAAACAAGCTTAACAACTGGTGAAAAAATTTCATGAAATTCAATCCCTTCCTTTTGAGAATATCCTTTTGCTACCAGTCTTGCCTTGTACCTTTCAATTTTATCATCAATACCCTTCTTCAGTTTGTAGACCCATTTGCAACCAACAACTTTCCTACCCTTTGGAAGTTCTACCAAGTTCCATGTTTTATTCTTCTCCAAGGAATAGATTTCTTCTTTCATTGCTATTTTCCATTTAGCATTTACAGTGTCATCCATTGTTTCCTAATAAGAACTTGGTCCCCCATCATTAGAAATCAAAGCAACTGGTGAAACAAAATCATCATACCTTTTAGAAGGATTTATGACTCGTGTAGATCTCCTTAGAGATGGTTGTGGTATTTCCACATTTTCCTGTATATTTCCTGCATTCACATCCACATCTTCATCTTTAGAAGCTTCTTCTTGCACCCTATCTTTTGTAGATGGTTGAGTTTCCAATTGAACTTGTTGATATTGAGGTACTTGTTCCTGCTCCAAATCAACTTCTACAATGTCTGATTTTATTAGAGAAGATTCATCAAACACTACATCTTTGCTAATGATGATTTTTTGGGTAGTAGGATCCCACAATCTATATCCCTTAATTCCATCACCATAACCAACAAAAATGTATTTCTTAGATTTGGGGTCTAATTTAGAATGCTGATCCTTTGAAATAAGAGCATATGTGTAATACCCCTCCATTTTGCTTCTCGTTCAGTTTGTTTTATGCTATGTTTGGTTGCAGTTACTTTGATACTGGATACAATTTGTTATGATGTTTTGATCGCTACTATTGAGCGACAACTATTATTGTGGGATGTGGTTATCTGATTATTGTTTCACATGCATTATGGATTAATGATGTTGTAGAGTTAGCATGAGATGTTATTATGAGACTATTAGAATTATGATGGAAGTGCCAGTTTTGATGAGTGTATTGGTGAAGATGACGGTTTCGCATCACTCGCTTGCGAGTGCCCTGCGAATCCGTGATTTCTTCTTCACGATGTGTATTATATGCTGGATATATTGTATCATGTTGTTTACTTGGTTGCAGGATTGCAGGTACATGACATCGACTCCACCTGGTTTCATAGGTTTGAGCGTGTCGATCCAACGGTTAAGTTGAACGGGAGATAGTAGCTAGGTAACATGTGTCAAGATTACACCCTAGCCTTAGTGTGTCGTCAGTTGTGTGTGTTGAGTCATTATCTGTCTTGCTTTGATGTCATTTAATTCTGAAGAATTCTTGATTTGGAAATAGATATTTAGAATAATTGCATTTAAATCATGTTGATGGTTATTTAATTTAAATAATACAATGTGGATAAAAGTTTATATTTAAATTAATTAATTATATTTAGTTTATTTAATTAATTAAATTTGATCCAAGGGGTTGAATTTAGTTATTAAATAATTAAATTAATAAATTAAACGTGATGCAAGAGAATGAAAGGAAATAAAAGAATTAAAATTAAATTTGGAATTTAATTTCAATGTGTGGGAATTAAATTAGAAATTGTAATTAAATGTGTATTTGGGAAATTAGGTGCAACTTTGGGAATTAATTTATTATTTCAAATTGCATTTTAAATTGAAATTGAAATTGAAATTGAAATATCTAATTTGCATGTAATGTGAATTAGGGTTGTAAAAATTGAAATTGAAATATCTAATTTGCATGTAATGTGAATTAGGGTTGTATTAGGTATTTTTTATTTATAAAGAATACATGTTTTAATTTAAGGGCAGCAGAAAGAGTTTTAGAATAAAAATACATTTTTACAGCAGAGAAGAAATTTTGGAAAATTGCACAAGAAGGGTTTGAAGAAAGTTTTGATTGTAGAATTGATTGAAGGAAAGATTGTTTGCATTTGTTGGGTTTTGGATTGGATTCATTGGAGGATTGAAGAAAATTTAGGAAATCTTTGGAGGAGACTTGCATTAGAAATTCATCTTTTCTTGTAGCTTCTTGTACCAGGTTTTCCTCTTTGTGTTTTATTGTTCTTGATTGTTTTTCTTTAAAATAGTAGTGATTAAAGATTTGTTTGTTAAATCTGTTTTAAAAAATAAATTTGATATTAGAAGGAAAGTATTAAATAAATTTACAGCGTTTGCTTGTGAAAATTATTGAGTGAAAATTGTGAAAACCTCAGTTGAATTTAAACTATTTGGGGAAATAGATTGTGTTGTTATTGAAAATCAAACATAGAGATTGAACAATGGATTTAGAATATTTTTAAAAAATGAAACCTTCTATTTATTATTAAAAATCGGATTTTAAAATCTGCAGGATAGTTATATTTTTCATAGTAAAATGGTCTGGTTGCATCGCCTATAACTTCACTTTCACAAATTGGGTTGTCAAAAAATTTAAACAATTTGTTCATTTTGAAATTTTCTTATCTCTATCAAAAAATCGCAAATACCCAGATCGGAGTTTTTGAGTTATGCTTGAAACATGAGACTGTTGTTAAGTTATTTTCCCATGGCTGCTCTAAAAATAAAATAATAATAAATTGATATTTATAAATATTAATATTTTATGTATTGTTATTATAATATGAAAATGTTATTTAATAATATTTTATATTATAATTTATAATATTAAAGTATTATATTTATTTATATTATTTTAAATAAAATTTGTATATTAGATTAGTAGAATTAAAATTATAAACGTATGGAGAAATTATTGTTTATTTTAAAATGGCATGTTAAAGTTTAATTGGAGTTAAATATTTGATTTAAAGAATGCATAATTTAAAATTTAATTGGAATTTAAATTCATGTGTAAAAAGTCCAATTATTAATTTGATTTAATTGGAAAAATATATATATATTTTGGAAAATTGATGATAAGGGATATTTTATTTTGAATTAAATAATTTGATATTCTATAAAGAATAGAAGATATGTTAATGATTAAATATATTTAAATATATTAATTTATATTTAGTATATATATATATATATATATTGAAGGTCTATATCCATTTGAGAGAATAAATAATATTTTATCTTATTTTATTCTATTGTTTGCAAATTGAGTATTATTAGTGTTCTAAAAAAATGATTAGTATGTGTAGAAATTGTATAGAGAAAGATATTTTTTAATAGAAGTAATTACTTGATTTAAAAGGAAATATTTATTTTGTTAATATGATTGAAGAAAATATATTGAAATGTATATATATATCCATGAGTATTTTCAATCAGTATTTACCTTGTTTTATCTAAGTGCGTGTAATTTAGCTTTGCATGAAGAATTTAAATGATAACTTTTGAATGTATGGTCAAAATTGATGAGGAAAAAGATATTTAAATATATTGAAAAATTATAGAAATATTTATATTTAAATGTTTGTTTTAATTAATGAGATTTAATTAGAAACAATATGAATGCGTGGTCAAATAGATAAGCCAAAAGATATTTTTATACATTGATGAAATTGCATGTTTTTAAATGGATAGTTGAAGAGACATAGACTCCAAATAGAAAATTGAAAAGATTGTTTGCAATAGTGCTAGGTTGCATTAAAAGTAAATTTAGGAACTAACTATATTGAAAAAGACAAATAGTATTATGTTTTATTTAGTTCCATAGAGTAATCTAGTCATTGTGAATGGAATATTAAAGAATATATGTAATTAAATTTATTAATATATATATTTGGTGTCTATATAATATGGAGCATATATATATATTAAGTGTAAAATTCATTATCGTATTTTATTTTAATGAGATGCATGCAATATATTATTGAATAGAGATTTAAAAATGGATTGATTAGTATATATGGAAAATGGATAGAGAAACAATATGTTATTATATTAAAGTGATTGAATATTTTAAATAGAAAATTGAATGAGATGTAAGATTTGGTTAGGAAATGGAAAGAGTTTACTTGCATGAATTTGTGTCGATTTAAAAATAAATTAAGAAGTTGTTTTATTGATGAGGCAATCAATTATGTTATTTATTAATTTCTATTTAGATTAATTAAATCATTGTGATTGGATTATGAAAGAGATATGGATTTAGTATATCCAAAAGTAGTATCTTCCTCATGCTTATCTTAAAGGATTTAATTCTTTGTATTCAGTAAAGGGAAGTAAGTTTAATTGTTTTAGATTTTCAATAATGAAAAGGGAAATAGGGGTTATGATTATCTTAGATGATTTAGTTATCGTGTTTTTGACTTTGTCAATACTACCTATTGAATGAATATGGATTTAGGAAATTCAAATATTATATTTGATTAATGACTTGAATGCTTTTATTGCAATGTCGTCAAGTTGCATTGTTGGTTTTGGGATTTAGTGTTGGTCCTAAATTATAAGTCTTCCAGAAGATCTTAGAGGATAAGGGTTGTTGAATCTTTATGCCATCCAGTTGTTTTCCCTTGGGTGCATGCATCTTTTCTTTTACCCAGTTTTCACGAACGATGTTTTCACGAAAGGAGTGGACTATGTTATCCAAGATGTTTGGAGTCCTCTTGTGAAAGGAGTGGACTATGTGTTGTTGCCTCCAAGATGTTTGGAGTGATTTCATTTATTTGTTTCCTCCTTGTGTTGGAGTGGATTATGATGCCTAGTTGGTATGCACTTGTGTTTCCCTTGGTGGATTGTTTGGGTGTGTGTTGTCAAATAGAAGGGTGGCTTTTGTTAGGGGCCGAAGCCCAAAGTGGTAAACCGGGTAACCTTCAAAAGTGAGTTAATCAAGTGATAATTAAATTAATGCACTTAAATAATTAGGATGCAGTTCACACCAATCAAGATAATTTAATCCTCACTCATAGACAAAAGGGCTCGTTTAGACTTTGGATGAGTGAGAAGGCCTGGAATGGCAAGATCAACTATTTTGTCCTTACGAGAGGTAGTTGATTCTGCTTGAGTGAGTATGAGTGCCGGGATTCGGTTGAAGCCACCAGGATTACTTGTGTCGGAGCCTATGAAAAATGCGTAGAGGAGATCTCATGACAAACCTTGCGATGACACTCTATCTAGGACAACTGTTGTTAATTGTTTTATATGTATGGTTCTGTGAACATACTTGATTAATATTATGTCTGGAAGCAATGTGACCTATGTCAATAATGTGAATGTTGTACTTGATTTGTATTTGATTTGTACTTGTGTTGTACTTGAGTTGAACCGGATTTGTATTTATTGATGGCATTTATTTGGTTATGTCAGTTTGAGTCAGTATGAGTCTGCCTTTGGTTAGTGGATTGTAGATCTTTGTCCATGTTACTTTGTTACTATCTCCTAGCATGGGGGGTGGGCCTTCAGGTACCACATTGGTTGGGTGGAATATGCACCAAAACCGTTGGGTCCCCATCTATCTTCAGTACTTGGTGGCGAAACATCTAGATGGATAACTCGTGGTTCTTGTGGTAATTACTTGCATTATAATATTTTAACTTGTATAAGTTATTTTATCCCTCTTATGTTTATGAGGTGGAAGTTTGTAATTGTAACCTTGAGTACTATTGCCTCATTCTAGGAATGAGTGATGTAACTATTGGATTAAGATAATGTTTATGAGATTGTATCTTGGTTGATTATCTTATTAGGTTATGTGGTATTCTTATGATGTATGATGGTTATATGGTTGTATGTAATATGTATGTGTAGGTTTAAGTAATTCTAACCTTGTAGCCTTAGAGGTTGTTGTTAATTAGTAAGTGAATGTGTATGTTAAATGCACTTTATAAAAAAAAATTGGTTCGCTTAAGATGTTAATTGCAACTTCCTTTAAGGTTACTTGGCGGGGCATTACAATATGCATCACAAAAAAAAAAAATCAGATTTGAATAATTACATGAATGACCTGTCCATACCTCTTCAAGAATCTTACAATCTATTGCAATTGATGGTGATCGATTTATCAAATAGTATGCTGTATTAATTGCTTCTGCCCACAAGTCTTGCTCCAACTTGGCATTACTGAGCATACTCCTTGCTCTCTCTAGAAGAGTCATATTCATGCATTCAGCAACACCATTTTACTAAGGAGTGTAAACTGTGGTTTTATGTCTTTTGATCCCAGCTTCCTTACAATAATTTTCAAACTCCAATGATGTGAACTCATCTCCATTATCTATTCTTAAACATTTGATTGATCTACTAGTAATCTTTTCAACCAAAGCTCTAAACTGCTTAAATACACCAAACACATCAGCTTTACTCCTAAGAATATAGACCCACACCTTTCTAGAGTAATCATCTATAAATGTCAAAAAATATGAGGCTCCTCCAAAAGAAACTATAGGAGATGGTCCCCAAACATCTGAATGAATATAGTCTAGAACACCCTTACTTCTATGACTACCTAATTTAAAATTTTGTCTACACTGCTTTCCAAAGACACAATGCTTGCAAAAATTCAAATTCAAAGACTTTAAATTTGGAAGTAACTTACGGTTCACAAGTACCTTTAGCCGTTTCTCACTCATATGACCCAATCGTTGATGCCATAAACGAGTAGAATCATCTATTTCCTTAGATACCACCGCTGCTTCATTTATCTCAGTATTCCCATTTAGCCTGTAAAGGTTTCCAACTTTTGTAGCCAACATGACCATCAAAATTCCTTTGGATACTTTCAGCACTCCACCTTGACCAGAAAATTTATAACCACCAGAATCTAAAACTCCTAAAGAAATTAAATTCCTTTTAAGTTTTAGTACATGTCTTACCTCTGTTAATGTTTTTACAACACCATCAAACATTTTAATCTTAATGCTCCCAATCCCAATAGTCTTACATGAAACATTGTTTCCCACAAGAACAACACCACCATCAATAGCTTGGTAAGTAGAAAACCAATTCCTATGTGGACACATATGATTTGAAGCACCAGAATCTAATAACCAATCCTCATCACATTGTGAAAAACCACAAACAGATAATACCTCATCTACCATACCTGAACTTGACTCAGTCGGATTTGCTTCCTTTTTGGAGTCATCGTTCTCTTCTTTCCTCTTCCAACAATCTTTCTTGAGATGCCCAGATTTATTGCAAAACCAAAATTTTCCCTTACCCTTTTTGCCTTTTGACTTAGATCTGGATGTTCCTCTCGAATTCTCCCATTTTTCTGTGGATCGACCTCTAGCCACCATTGCTTCTGATGTGGAGGTTTATGTATTAGACTACCTGTGCACCTCTTCAGACAACAAAGCTCCCACAACAGAATCAAATTCAAGGATGTCAGTTGTGCTAAAGCTAATAGAAGTGACTAAGTGATTCTAGGAATCGGGCAATGAACACAAAAGAGTAACTGCCTTATCTTCATCTTCGATTTTTACACCCATACTAGATAATTGACAAATAAGAGTATTTAAAACATTTAAATGATCAGCAATTTTTATACCTTCCTTCATTCGCAAACTATACAATTTCCTCTTCAAGTAGATCTGGTTTGTCAAGGATTTTGTCATATAAAGACTCTCCATTTTTCTCCATAAGCCTGCAGCCGTACTTTCTCCAACAATATTAAAAAGAACCTCATCTGCCAAACACAAACGAATTGTGCTAAGAGCTCTCATATCCAGATCTTCCCAGTCCTCATTAGACATATCTGCAGGTTTCTTTGATTTTCCTACCAATGCCTTGTGCAAACCTTGCTGCACTAACAAATCATGCATTTTGAGTTTCCAAAGCTCAAAATTATTCTTTCCATTAAATTTCTCCACCTCAAATCTTGTATTTGAAAACTTTGCCATTTGATGTTGCACAATCAACACCAAATTCTAACACAGTTGCTGCAAAAAAAAATTGCTCTGACACCACTTGTTATAAATTGCAGAAGCATTAACCTAGAGTCATTAAATTTACAACACAAATTAGATGCAAATAAATAATGAGAAAAATAAAGAAGAATAACAGAACAAATTGAAGCACACAGATTTACGTGGTAAAACCTTGACAATTTGTCAAGGAAACATCCATGGGGCAAGTATTGGTAATCTTATTGCTCAGAGGAAAAACAATTACATCTGCAATCTTCACGGCTGCAGCAATATTGCTCGTACAATACACATCTTTTTTCTTTCAAGAGAACAAATATTTATAGCATCTTGAAGATAACAATAATCTCTCAAAACATAGAATAAAACCAGATTTATTCTTTCAAAGAAAATTGAAATCTTCCTTCCAAAAGCAAATAACTGTTCTTTTTCTAAAATAAGAGAAAGATTGTTTTATTGTTTTAACAATCTTGTTTTTATTGTTGTGATTGATTTTCACAATCTTTTTCTTGTTGTCACAATCCAACAAGGAAGAGTTTGGGGAAGTGAAACCATTACAGATGCAATGTTAGCGTCCCATCAGCCTGCACCAAACAACAATTTCATTCACCACGTTGAGGTCTGTGAGCTGTTTACAGAATACCTCCAAGAAATGTAATCTCCAGGAATCCCTAGCCTGTCAGATCAGCCCAGCCCCATTTGATGGAGAGGCTTAATAAACTTTTCCCCCATATGCAATAGGCAGCTGTCACCAAAATTCCTTCCCCTCTCCTTTTCACTCCACGCTTGTCAACCATGCAATTAAATAACCAAAGAGAAGGCACGTGGGCTCTTGATTCCATTAAGAATATTTGCCCTTTCTTTTTAAAAGAAACAATTAATTATAAAGTTGGCAACCCATATTTTAATTGCCATTATAATTACTAATATTAATTATGTTTAAATTTAAAATCAACCTTATTAATAATTACATTAATATTCTATTCAATTTTATTGAATTATTCATTGTTTAATTACGCCGAAGGCGTGTCCTATTTGAGAATAGTGAGCTGAGGTTGTCAATCAACGATGTGCGCTGCTCGAGAGGGGAGGGAATACTATTGAACCATGCATAGCCTTCGATGATGATTAACTATAAAAAACATAAAAAATTACACACATTGAAATAAACAAAACACTTAAAAATCTTGACAGTTGCGATTTTACTATTTATTGAACAATAATGTAAAGATTGATCCCCCAATCACAGGGGTTTAGCAGTGGCAACTGGCTCATTACTGATGGTAGTGGAAACCGTTTCAATGCTACTAAAGCCGCTTTCCTTGGTGCATTCCGTTCCAGCAAAATATAATCACCACCGTCAATTATTTATATCTCATAATATTCTCGCTTCAAATGGAAATTGTTGCCATTCACACAAAAGCATCACTTGTGTGTTAAGTGAGAAAATACAAAAAATCTGCCAGCTTAATATAGGTAGTTATTCTAAATCATTTTGCTAAACCGTTTCACAGTTATATTACATCAGTGAGAGGAAGCATATGCAATTAAAGGAAAGAAGAAATTGTCAGAATGAAGAAGTGTAAACGGACTACTGTGAGTTGCATAACATGTGATCAGAACAAGAGCCATGTAGAGTGGATAGCTTTAAATCCATACGGCACTAGACTAAGAGTAGTCATATCTGATAGCCTGTGCAAACTTCCGTTTCTAACAGATATACAAATACATAACATTGGCACAACAGGTACTCTTCCTTCCTGCTTGGAAGATCCCCATTTTTTGATCGGGTACTGTTCCTTCCTTACTGCAATAACTAATTGTAGATTATGAAACAAATCCTAAAAGATAATAAATATATACATATTAAAAAATAATCTTCCAAGCTTTTTAAAAGTTTGTTTCTGAAGGCAAAGGCAGAGCAAAGAACTGCTTTTTTTCATGGGCGTTGACATTCAACTCAAATCTGCTTTGTTTTCTATTGTCTTTCTGTAGATTCGATCCCTATATCTCCTCTGGAGCATTTCAAGTTTTTTTTCATTGAAAATGGTATAGTATTGCTATTTCTGACCTTTATTGATGAAAATGTAGATGCAGGATACTAGATTTAGCATTTAATTAATCAGTCAAATACCTGAAGCATTAGATATAATGCTTTATTTCTATTGATATTCATTGTGTACCATTCTAGGTTTTTGTTTAAGATCAAACCCTAATGGAATTTATCCCAACCATAAACTTCATGCTCTTTGCTTCGTGCATGTGAGGTCGTGACTTTTATGCTTGTTGTATCCAGGGCAAACGTTGTGCTGAAACTATCAATCAGAATCTTGTATTGACTTTGATGATTTGTTAGAGATTCCTGCTTTGTTTAGTCACTGGCAGTGTTGTTAGGGTTTGTGCTTATTTTGTATTTAAATTTATACTGGAACTACTCGAAGCATAAGGGCTATAAGAGTTAATAGAAAAATACATTTGGGAATTCTCGTTAGGGTTGAAAAGTGGAAAGATATAACAATTACCAAAGGGCAAGTTCTACTGGTGAAGAATGTTGGCTTACAAAAAACTCACCAAGGATTGATTTCCTGGAAAAACAAAAAAAAAAGAGGCTAGTTTGGCAGACCGTTTATCCCTCAGTCCTTGGTTTTAAGTTAAAAGGAAATTAATTATTCATTATCTCAATAGAATGAGTTACTTGTTTCTAAACTAAAACAAGAATAGTCATTGAAGAGGGATAGAAAAGTAGAGTGAAGAAGAAATGAGTAAGTAAAATAGTAAAATTAATTTTAATCCATAAGAGCTTGTGTTATGCTAATTTCTTGCCCATGCGCTTAAAAATTTATAAACTAAAGCAAGATTGGTAGAAAATCTTGAATTGTAAACAAAACCCTATTTTTTTTAAAAATACAGTCACAAACCAAGTAAAAAATTTAATATTGATAATGATATATTATTGATTTTGTATTATAGCTTTAAAATCATGAAATTCTTGTACATACCACAACTTTATGGGGGCTTTAATTTATTAGACCACAACTTTACAATGGCCTTTTATCTTTAACTAATGTTTTAATTTGTAAAATTGAATTTATATATATAATGTTTATTATTGATATTTAATTATATATATTGATGTCATTCTAAACTAGAATAGATAGGTGCTAATATGTGTGAAGGAAATCAAGTAGGTGTGTAGTGCGAGGAACAAAGGTGAGTGAATGGTATTGAGGAAGGGAAGAATGGCGATTGGAGGTGGGCAAATGATGTTGAGGATGGGAAGATGGATTAGGTATAATAAAAACTAAATTATTCCTAATAATATAATATTATAAAAATATTAATAATAATATATCAAAAAAATCATTTCTTAAATGGCCAACCAATTTGATCTTATGTATTGCACAAATGTATGAAAAAAATTAAATCATTTTCTTCCTAATTAACCTTCCATACCTCTTCGGTGTACCCATTGCAAGTCAGATATCAATGTAGAACGAGAAAAAATCCTAATAATTGAATTGTCCATGTCAATGTTGACACAGTCATCCATTCAATTAATAATTCTCTTTTATAGATAGAATTACCTTCGGATTTCTCAGTGAATTCAAAGGTAATCTTATCTATACTAACCAACAATGCTTATAAATTTTGTTGGTTTTTTAATTTGTTGGTATAATATTGACTGACTTGGATAAGATACTTGCAGTTGGAGGCATATTTGGCTGTAGCATCGAGTAGAAAGGCCATGGAATCCGTTTCCTGGTCAAAAGATTGAGGAGAAACATTGGAAGATTGAACATCACACTGAGCTCTCTCCACTTGTTGCATCAGGTCGTTCACGTAGTCGATTACATCCCCTAATTAGATTGAAGCCTTGTCCATCTGCTTGACCATTCAAGTCCAGTTTTTTAAATTGAAATCAAGAAACTATAGACCATAAAACTTAAATAAAGATAGAAAATATGAAAAATTAGATGCTAAATTTACAAAACTGAAGTGTTGGGAATAATTGTTACTTTTGAGGATAGCAACCACGTGAATTGAGAATAACTATTAATTTTTGAATAAACACATCTAAACTTCGTTTTTTATTTTAAGCTTTAATTTTTACTTCCGAACTCGAGTACATTTCTTTATTTCTCTTTAGTTTAGTCATATATGCGATATTTGTAGTGAAACCCTTGAGATTTTGCAGATAGAGGGTCCTTATAATAGCAAGCCTAACAATCTTTGTAATTAAAGAGAAATCTTTTAGACACATTTCAATGCCTTAAATTTTCCAAACCATCTCTTTCACCTTCTGTGATATTTTCAATTGCAAAAACTGACTGCAGTTATGATGCGAATGAATGGTAAAGGAGATGTGAAATCTATGACGAGTCTAACTTTATCATTTAATAAATATTAATATAAATATAGTATAATACAATAAAAATATAAATATAGTATAATATAATATAATATAATATAAATAATATAATAATAATAAATATATAATAAAATTAATATAATATAACATAATAACATTAGTATAATAATAAAAATATAACACTATAATAGTAAATATATAACAAAAAAATAATAATATAATAATATTATTATATTATAAAAATATATAACAATAATAATATAATACTAATGATATATAATACCTAATCCAATCATTAATATAATAATAATGTAACATAATGCAAACTTGATATATTAATAAAATTAATATAATATAATAGTAAATATATAAAAATAATAAACAAATATATAATAGAAACTAAATTAATAGTAATAATATAATATTATAAAAATATTAATAATAATATATCAACAAAATCATTTCTTAAATGGCCAACCAATTTGATCTTATGTATTGCACAAATGTATGAAAATAAATAAATCATTTTCTTCCTAATTAACCTTCCATACCTCTTCGGCATACCCATTGCACACCAAGGTGCGATTGCTAGTTAAAATAATGGTATAATCCTTCAAATTAATTTAATAGTTTAATTAACGTCATTCATTCAATAATTTAATTATTTTAATAATAAAATATTTATGCTCTAAACTTTAATCCTAATTTAATATATATCTAGATATATCCACATGTATTCCCACAAACTTTTATCAGACAACGTGTAGGTTGACTATTAATAATGAGATTTGATTAAAATCGAAACAAAGTGTAACACCCCGCCAAGTAACCTTAAAGGAAGTTGCAATTAATGTCTTAAGCGAACTAATTTTTTTTTTATAAAGTGAATTTAACATACACATTCACTTACTAGTTCACAACAACCTCTAAGGCTACAAGGTTAGGATTACTTTAAACCCACACATACATATTACATATAACCATAGCCTTATGAACTTTATGAAATAACCATTATACATCATAAGAATACCACATAACATAATAAGATAATCAACCAAGATATAATCTCATAAAGATTATCTTAAACCAATAGTTATATCACTCATTCCCAGAATGAGACACTAGTACAAATGTATTACAATTACATAACTCCACCTCTTACAAAAGAGGGATAAAGTATCATATACAAACTGAAATATTGCAATGCAAGAAATTACAACAAGAACCATGAGCTGTCCATCTAGATGTCTCGCCACCAAGTACTGAAGATCGATGGGGACCCAACAATTTTGGTGCATGTTCCACCCTACCAATGTGGTACCCGAAGGCCCACCCCCATGCTAGGAGATAGTAACAAAGTAACATGGACACAGATCTACAACCACTAACCAAAGACTGACTCATACTGATATAACCAAACAAATGAACTAGCAAGTTCAACTCAATCACCAAACAAGTACAAATCAAATACAAATCAAGTACAATATTCACATCACTGACATAGGTCACATTGCTTCCAGACATAAAGTAGATCAAGTATGTTCAAATAACCATACACATAAAATAATTAACAACAACTGTCTTAGATAGAGTGTCATTGCAAGGTTTGTCATGAGATCTGTAATACCCCTCCGTTTTGATTCTTGTTCAAGTTGCTTTATTCTATGTTTGGTTGCAATTATTTTGATACTGGATACATTTTCTTATAATGTTTTGATTGCTACTATTGAGTGACAACATTATTGTGGGATGTAGTTATCTGATTATTGTTTCATATGTATTATGGATTAATGATGTTGTAGAGTTAGCATGAGATGTTATTATGAGATTATTGGAATTATGATGGAAGTGTCAGTATTGATGAGTGTATTGGTGAAGAGGACGGTTTCACATCACTCGCTTGCGAGCGCCCTACGAATCTGTAATTCCTTCTTCACGGTGTGTATTATATGTTGGATATATCGTATGATGTTGTTTACTTGGTTGCAAGATTGCAGGTACATAACATCGACTCCACCTGGTTTCACAGGTTTGAGCGTGTCGATCCAACAGTTAAGTTGAACGGGAGATAGTAGCTAGGTAACATGTATCAAATCTATACCCTAGCCTTAGTGTGTCATCAGTTGTGTGTGTCGAGCCATTGTCTGTCTTGCTTTGATGTTATTTAATTCTGAAGCATTCTTGATTTGGAAATAGATATTTAGAATAATTGCATTTAAATTATGTTGATGGTTATTTAATTTAAATAATGCAATGTGGATAAAAGTTTATACTTAAATTAATTAATTATATTTAGTTTATTTAATTAATTAAATTTGATCCAAGGGGTTGAATTTAGTTATTAAATAATTAAATTAATTAATTGAACGTGATGTAAGAGAATGAAAGAAAATAAAAGAATTAGAATTAATTTTGGAATTTAATTCCAACGTGGGGGAATTAAATTTGAAATTGTGATTAAATGTTTATTTGGAAAATTAGTTGCAACTTTGGAAATTAATTTATTATTTGAAATTGCATTTTAAATTGAAAGTGGGATTTCTGAAAAGTGAAATTGAAATTGAAATTGAAATTGAAATATCTAATTTGCATGTAATGTGAATTAGGGTTGTATTAGGTATTTTTGATTTATAAGAAGATATGTTTTAATTTTAGGGCAGAAAAATCTTTAGGAAAATTCATTTTTACAGCAGGGAAGAAATTTTGGAAAATTTGCACAAGGGTTTGAAGAAAGTTTGATTGTAGAATTGATTGAAGGAAAGATTGTTTGCATTTGTTGGATTTTAGATTGAATTCTTTGGAGGATTGAATAAAATTCAAGAAATCTTTGGAGGAGGCTTGCATCAGAAATTCATCTCTTCCTGTAGCTTCTTGTACCAGGTTTTCATCTTTGTATTTTATTGTTCTTGATTTTTTTCTTTAAATTAGTAATGGTTAAAAATTTATTTGTTAAATCTGTTTTAGAAAATAAACTTGATATTAGAAGAAAATAATTAAATAAATTTACAGCCTTTGCTTGTGAAAATTCTTGAGTGAAAATTGTGAAAACCTTAGTTGAATTTAAATTATTTGGAGAAATTGATTTTATTGTTATTGAAATTAAACATAGAGATTGAACAATGCATTTAGAATGTTTTTAGAAAATGAAACCTTCTGTTTATTATCAAAAACGGATTTTAAAATCTGCAGTATAGTTATATTTTCATGGTAAAATGGTCTGATTGCGTTGCCTATAACTTTACTTTCACAAACTGGGTTTTCAGGAAATTTAAAGGGTTTTTGCATTTTGTAATTTTTCTTACCCTTGTCCAAAAATCGTAAATACCCAGATCGTAGTTTTTGAGTTATGCTTGAAACATGAGACTGCTGTTAAATTATTTTTTTCCCATGGCTATTCTGAAAATAAAATAATAATAAATTGATATTTGTAAATATTAATATTTTATGTATTGTTATTATAATATTAGAATATTATTTAATAATATTTTATATTATAATTTATAATACTAAAATATTATATTTATTTATATTATTTTAAATAAAATTTGTATATTAAATTAGTGGAATTAAAATTATAAACATATGGAGAAATTATTGTTTATTTTAAAATGGCATGTTAAAGTTTAATTGAAGGAGTTAAATATTTGATTTAAAGAATGCATAATTTAAAATTAAATTGTGAAATTTAAATCCATATGTAAAAGGTTCAATTATTAATTTGATATTTATATTTTGGAATATTGATGATAAATGATATTTTATTTTGAATTAATCAATTTGATATTCTGCAAAGGATAGACGATATGTTAATGATTAAATATATTTAAATATATTAATTTATATTTATTATATATATAGTGAAGGTATATATATCCATTTGAGAGAATAAATAATATTTTACCTTATTTTATTCTGTTGTTTGCAAATTGAGTATTATTAGTGTTCTAAAAGAAATGATTAGTATGTGTAGAAAATGTATAGAGAAAGATAGTTTTTTAATAGAAGTAATTACTTGATTTAAAAGAAAATATTTATTTTGTTAATATGATTGAAGAAAATATATTGAAATGTATATATATATCCATGAGTATTTTCAATCAGTATTTACCTTGTTTTATTTGAGTGCGTGTAATTTAGCTTTGCATGAAGAATTTAAATGATAAGTTTTGAATGTATGGTCAAAATTGATAAGGAAAAATATATTTAAATATATCGAAGAATTATAGAAATATTTATATTTAAATGTATGTTTTAATTAATGAGATTTAATTAGAAACAATATGAATGCGTGGTCAAAAAGATAAGCCAAAAGATATTTTTTTATAGATTGATGAAATTGCATGTTTTTAAGTGGATAGTTGATGAGACATAGACTCCTGATAGAAAATTGGAAAAGATTGTTTGCAATAGTGTTAGGTTGCATTAGAAGTAAATTTAGGAACTAACTATATTAAAAAGGCAAATAGTTATTATGTTTTATTTATTCTATAGAGTAATCTAGTCATTGTGAATGAAATATTAATGGTGTCTATATAATATGGAGCATATATATATATATATATATATATATATATATATATATATATATATATATATTCAGTGTAAAATTCATTATCGTATTTTATTTTAATGAGATGCATGCAATGTATTATTGAATAGAGATTTAAAAAATGGATTGATTAGTATATATGGAAAATGGATAGAGAAACAATATGTTATTATATTAAAGTGATTGAATGTTTTAAGTAGAAAATTGAATGAGATGCAAAATTTGGTTTAGAAATGGAAAGAGTTTACTTGCATGGATTTGTGTCGATTTAAAAGTAAATTAAGAAGTTGTTTTATTGATGAGACAATCAATTATGTTATTTATTAATTTTTATTTAGATTAGTTGAATCATTGTGATTGGATTATGAAAAATATATGGATTTAGTGTATCCAAAAGTAGTATCTTCCTCATGACTTTCTTAAAGGATTTAATTCTCTGTATTCAGTAAAAGGAAATAAGTTTAATTGTTTTAGATTTTCAATAATGAAAAGGGAAATAGGGGTTATGATTATTTTAGATGATCTAGTTATCATGACTTTGACTTTTCTACACTACCTATTGAATGAATATGGATTTAGGAAATCCAAATATTAGATTTGATTGATGACTTGAATGCTTTTGTTGCTATGTCGTCAAGTTGCATTGTTGGTTTTGGGATTTAGTGTTAGTCCTAAATTTTAAGTCTTCCAGAAGAACTTAGAGGATAAGGGTTTTTGAATCTTTATGCCATCCAGTTGTTTTCCCTTGGGTAGTGCATGGCGTCTTTTCAGTTTTACCCGATTTTCACGAACGGGGATGTTTGCACCTCCTTGGTTTAGGAGCGGATTATGGGATCCGTGTCTCCTTGTATAGAGTGACCTTATTATGTGGTTTCATCTTGTTGCGTCCTGTGAAAGGAGTGGACTATGTGTTGTTGCCTCCAAGATGTTTGGAGTGAGATCTTTTGTACCTCCTGTGAAAGGAGTGGATTATGTGTTTGTTGCCTCCAAGATGTTGGAGTGAGTTCTATTATTTGTATCCTTCTTGTGTTGGAGTGGATTATGATGCCCAGTTGGTATGCACTTGTGTTTCCCTTGGTGGATTGTTTAGGTGTGTGTTGTCCATTAGAAGAGTGGCTTTTGTTAGGGGCCGGAGCCCAAAGTGGTAAACCGGGTAACCTTCAAAAGTGAGTTAATCAAGTGATAATTAAATTAATGTACTTAGATGATTAGGATGCAATTCACACTAATCAAGATAATTTAATCCTCTCATAGACACAAGGGCTTGTTTAGACTTGGGATGAGTGAGAAGGCCTGGAATGACAAGATCAACTATCTTGCTCTTGCGAGAGGTAGTTGATTCCGCATGAGTGAGTATGAGTGTCAGGATTTGGTTAAGGCCACCAGGATTACTTGTGTTGGAGCCTATGAAGAATGCCCAAAGGAGATCTCATGACAAACCTTGCGATGACACTCTATCTAGGACAACTGTTGTTAATTATTTTATGTATGGTTATTTGAACATACTTGATCTACTTTATGTCTGGAAGCAATGTGACATATGTCAATGATGTTGGAGTTGTACTTGTATTGTACTTGATTTGTACATGTATTATTTTTTATTTGTACTTGTATTGTACTTGAATTGTACATATATTGTATTTGATTCGTACTTGTATGGTGAATGAGTTGTACTTGTTAATTCATTTGGTTGGTTATAACAGTATGAGTCAGTTTGAGTCTGCCTTTGGTTAGAGGTAGTAGATATTTGTCTATGTTACTTTGTTACTATCTCCTAGCATGGGGGGTGGACCTTCGGGTACCACATTGGTAGGGTGGAACATGCACCAAAACCGTTGGGTCCCCATCTATTTTCAGTACTTGGTGGCGAGACATCCAGATGGACAGCTCATGGTTCTCATTGTTTTATCTTGCATTGTAATATTTTAGCTTGTATAAGTTATTTTATCTCTCTTATGTTTATGAGGTGGAAGTTTGTAATTGTAACTTTGAGTACTATTGCCTTATTCTGAGAATGAGTGATGTATCTATTGGATTAAGATAATGATTATAAGATTGTATCTTGGTTGATTATCTTATTATGTTATGTGGTATTCTTATGATGTATAATGTTTATCTCATAAAGTTCATAAGGCTATGGTTATATGTAGTATGTATATGTGGGTTTAAGTAATCCTAACCTTGTAGTCTTAGAGGTTGTTGTTAATTAGTAAGTGAATATGTATGTTAAATGCACTTTATAAAAAAAAAAAAATTGGTTCACTTAAGATATTAATTGCAACTTCCTTTAGGGTTACTTGGCAGGGAATTACAAGATCTCCTCTAGGCATTCTTCAAAGGCTCCGGGACAAGTAATCCTGGTGGCCTCAACCGAATCTCGACACTCATACTTACTCATGCGGAATCAACTACCTTTCGCAAAGACAAGATAGTTGATCTTGTCATTCCAGACCTTCTCACTCATCCCAAGTCTAAACGAGCCCTTGTGTCTATGAGTGAGGATTAAATTATCTTGATTAATGTGAATGCATCCTAATCATCTAAATACATTAATTTAATTATCACTTGATTAACTCACTTTTGAAGGTTACCCGGTTTACCACTTTGGGCTCCGGCCCCTAACAAAAGCCACTCTTCTAATGAACAACGCACTCACAACCAATCACCAAGGGAAACACAAGTGCATACAAACTAGGCATCATAATCACTCCAGCACAAGGAGGATACAAATAATAGAAACTCACTCCAAACATCTTGGAGGCAACAATGACATAGTCCACTCATTTTACAAGAGGTACAAAAGATCTTACTCCAAACATCTTGGAGGCAACAACACATAATCCACTCCTTTCACAAGAGGAAACAAATAAAAGAGCTCACTCCAAACATCTTGGAGGCAACAAACACATAGTCCACTCTTTTCACAAGAGGCAACAAGATGAAACCACATACCAAGGTCACTCCATACAAGGAGACATGGATCCCATAATCTGCTCCTAAACCAAGGAGGTGCAAACATCCCCGTTCATGAAAACTAGGTAAAACTGAAAAGATGCCATGCACTACCCAAGGGAAAACAATTGGATGGCATAAAGATTCAACAACCCTTATCCTCTAAGATCTTCTGGAAGACTTATAATCTAGAACTAACACTAAATCTCAAAACCAACAATGCAACTTGACGACATAGCAACAAAAGCATTCAAGTCATTAATCAAATCTAATATTTGGATTTCCTAAATCCATACTCATTCAATAGGTAGTGTAAACAAAGTCAAAGACATGATAACTAGATCATCTAAAATAATCATAACCCCTATTTCCCTTTTCATTATTGGAAATCTAAAACAATTAAACTTACTTCCCTTTACTGAATACAAAGAATTAAATCTTTTAAGATAATCATGAGGAAGATACTACTTTTGGATATACTAAATCCATATCTCTTTCATAATCCAATCACAATGATTCAATTAATCTAAATAGAAATTAATAAATAACATAATTGATTGCCTCATCAATAAAACTACTTCTTAATTTACTTTTAAATTGACACAAATCCATGCAAGTAAACTCTTTCCATTTCCTAACCAAATCTTACATCTCATTCATTTTTCTATTTAAAACATTCAATCACTTTAATATAATAACATATTGTTTCTCTATCTATTTTCCATATACACTAATCAATCCATTTTTAAATCTCTATTCAATAATACATTGCATGCATCTCATATTAATAATTGAAAATACTCATGGATATATATATACATTTCAATATATTTTCTTCAATCATATTAGCAAAATAAATATTTCCTTTTAAATCAAGTAATTACTTCTATTAAAAAATATCTTTCTCTATATATTTTCTACACATACTAATCATTTCTTTTAGAACACTAATAATACCCAATTTACAAACAACAGAATAAAATAATATAAAATATTATTTATTCTCTCAAATAGATATATATCTTCAATATATATATACTAAATATAAATTAATATATTTAAATATATTTAATCATTAACATATCTTTTATTCTTTACAGAATATCAAATTGTTTACTTCAAAATAAAATGTCCCTTATCATCAATTTTCCAAAATATAAATATATTTTTCCAATTAAGTCAAATTAATAATTGGACCTTTTACACATGAATTTAAATTTCACAATTCAATTTTAAATTATGCATTCTTTAAATCAAATATTTAACTCTTTCAATTAAATTTTAACATGCCATTTTAAAATAAACAATAATTTCTCATACGTTTATAATTTTAATTCCACTAATCTAATATACAAATTTTATTTAAAATGATATAAATAAATATAATACTTTAATATTATAAATTATAATATAAAATATTATTAAATAATATTTTAATATTATAATAACAATACATAAAATATTAATATTTATAAATATCAATTTATTATTATTTTATTTTCAGAGTAGCCATGGGAAAATAACTTAACAGTAGTCTCATATTTCAAGCATAATTCAAAAACTACAATCTGGATATTTGCAATTTTTTGACAGGGATAAGACAATTTGAAAATACAAAAACCCTTTAAATTTCCTGACAACCCAGTTTGTGAAAGTGAAGTTATAGGCGACGCAACCAGACCATTTTACCATGAAAAATATAACTATATTGCAGATTTTAAAATCCGTTTTTTAATAATAAACATAAGGTTTCATTTTCTAAAAACATTCTAAATGCATTGTTCAATCTCTATGTTTGATTTCAATAACAACAAAATCGATTTCCCCAAATAATTTAAATTCAACTAAGGTTTTCACAATTTTCACTCAAGAATTTTCGCAAGCAAAGGTTGTAAATTTGTTTAATTATTTTCTTCTAATATCAAATTTGTTTTCTAAAATAGATTTAACAAACAAATATTTAATCATTACTATTTTAAAGAAAACAATCAAGAACAATAAAACACAAAGAGGAAAACCTGGTACAAGAAGCTACAAGAAGAGATGAATTTCTGATGCAAGCCTCCTTCAAAGATTTCCTAAATTTTATTCAATGTTCCAATGAATCCAATCCAAAATCCAAAAAATGCAAACAATCTTTCCTTCAATCAATTCTACAATCAAACTTTCTTCAAACCCTTGTGCAAATTTTCCAAAATTTCTTCTCAACTGTAAAAATGTATTTTTCTAAAAACTTTCTGCCCTAAAATTAAAACATGTATTCTTTATAAATCACAAATACCTAATACAACCCTAATTCACATTACATGCAAATTAGATATTTCAATTTCAATTTACAACCCTAATTCAATTATGCAAATTAGATATTTCAATTTCAAATTTCAATTTCAATTTCAATTTCACTTTTCGAAAACCCACTTTCAATTTAAAATGCAATTTCAAATAATAAATTAATTTCCAAAGTTGCAACTAATTTTCCAAATAAACATTTAATTACAATTTCTAATTTAATTCCCACACGTTGGAATTAAATTCCAAAATTAATTCTAATTCTTTTATTTCTTTTCATTCTCTTGCATCACGTTTAATTAATTAATTTAATTATTTAATAACTAAATTCAACCCCCTTGGATTATAATTAATTAATTAAATAAATTAAATATAATTAATTAATTTAAATATAAACTTTTATCCACATTGCATTATTTAAATTAAATAATCATCGACATGATTTAAATGCAATTATTCTAAGTATCTATTTCCAAATCAATAATCCTTCAGAATTAAATAACATCAAAGCAAGACAGACAATGACTCGACACACACAACTGACGACACACTAAGGCTAGGATGTAAACTTGACACATGTTACCTAGCTACTATCTCCCATTCAACTTAACCGTTGGATCGACATGCTCAAACCTGTGAAACCGGGTGGAGTCGGTGTCATGTACCTGCAATCAAGTAAAAAACATCATACAATATATCCAACATATAATACACACCGTGAAGAAGGAATTACGGATTCGTAAGGCGCTCGCAAGTAAGTGATGCGAAACCGTCCTCTTCACCAATACACTCATTGAAACTGGCACTTCCATCATAATCCAAGAATCTCATAATAACATCTCATGTTAACTCTACAATATCATTAATCCATAATGCATGTGAAATAATAATCAGATAACTACATCCCACAATAATAGTTGTCGCTCAATAGTAGCGATCAAAACATCATAACAAAATGTATCCAGTATCAAAGTAATCTGCAATCAAAACATAGCATAAAGCAAACTAAACAAGAAACAAAACGGAGGGGTATTACACAAAGCAATAATGATGTAGATGAACACACTTCCACAGTACAACAAAATAAAGGTATAGTTATTATGTTATAGTAAAATGTTAATAGTTAGAGCTTTTTTGCTTAAATATTTAAATATTTAAATATCAACATAAGGTTTATTTTGTTCTTCACCAAATAAGAACATTTAGTATTACTTGTTTACTCCTGGAATATAGTTATAAATATATTTAAATAATTTACATGTAAATGTATTCAAACTTTACTCAAACACTTAGATAAATTTAAGCATTTGTGTGTGTGTATATATATATATATCTATATTATTGTTTTATTTTATGTATATTCGGTATTGAAAAATTGACATTTACTTACATATACTTATACACATATACGTATTACTATAAATTGATTGACATACTTCATGATTACTATGTAGGTTTGACTTAAGTGTTAACACAATTCACAATATTTATGTTCATTCTCAATAATATGTAATATCAACGCTTTTCATGCAAACCATTCAAATAATTTAAACCATTTAAAAGATATAAATGATTGTATATATTGATACAAATAATATATAAGATATGCATAATAGTAGGAACTGACACATAGTGTTATAAGGTCTATAATGCTATAAATTTATATGATAATAATATCAACATCACTTTCCCCACCTATTAAACTCTATGCCATAATTCAGTTATATGAATGTATAGAAATATAATTATATATATATATTATAAAACTCCTTGCATGATTAACCATATTCCAAAATACAATCCTAATCGGACACTATACAAAGTAGTATATGTGTATATATTATTAACGCCAAGCAAATGCAATTAGCAATATTTGAAAATTCAATCTATATATCAACTAGTCATTTAAATTCTTCAATACAGTCAAAATAATAATATAAATGAAACACATTTTATGTCATCACAACCATTAAATTATTTCTACTAATAGTCAGCCAAAGAGCAAACGTAATCAATTGACCAAATAGCTTGAATGAAAAACTCAACATGACCTCACAAGCCACCAATAAACGTCTTACTCACAATTCAAAGACAGTCGAAATGGAGAGACACTACAGCTTGAGGGAAGGTTTACTGGTTATACTGTTGAGTCCAGTGGACTTTTGCGATGTTCGGGTCACATATATGCTCCTCCCTTTGAGGTTCTTCATACCCTACTCATGTCAGAAGCACATAGGGCTTCTTATTCGGCTCATCCATGAGTTAAAAAAATGTATGCAAATCTTTGTCTATTGTAATTTTGGGCAAGGATGATGAGGGATATAGAAAATATTGTGGTGAGATGCTTGGAGTGTCAGAGGGTGAAGGCAGAGCACCATCATCCAGCAGGTCTTTTGCAGCCCAATCTTGTTTCGGAATAGAAATGGGATATTATATCTATTGATTTCATTATTGGGTTGCCGATGATTGCACGTCAACATGATGCAATCATGGTCACCATTGACAGGTTGACCAAGGTGGCACATTTCTCCCCTATTCGGTCTTCCTATACTGCATTGTTTGTGGCTAAAATTTTCATGGATGACATTGTGAGGCTACATGGGATTTCATGGAGAATCATTTTTGACAGATATCTAGTGTTCACTTCTGGATTGTGGAACTCATTGCAGCGTGCCTTGGGAACACAATTGAACTTCAGTTTTTCTTACGATCCAGAAATAGATGGTCAGACTAAAAGGGTCAATCAGGTTCTCAAGGACATGCTCCGCATGTATGTTATGGATCAACAGTCTTGATGGGAAGACTATTTGCATTTGGCTGAGTTTTCCTACAATAATAGTTACCACAGTTTGATTGAGATGCCACCATTCTAGGCTTTCTATGGTCGCCCATGTTGAACACCTCTAAGTTGGGACCGTTTGGAGGACAAGATTCTTCTTGGGCCAGAGATGTTACAAGAAATGGAGCAGGAATTTTTTCACATCAGAGAGCACTTGGTAGTGGCTCAAGATCGATAGAAGAAGTACGTCAATGCTCATAGGGCTGATTGTCATTTTTTAATGGGTGATCATGTGTTTCTTCATGTGCATCCACGAAAGAGCCCTATCTGTTACAGAAAAGGCTCCAAGTTGGCGCCTCATTTTGTGGCTCTGTTAAATGAGGTTCTAGAGAGGATTGGACCTATTCCTTACCATTTGGAATGCTCTTCAGGTCGAGGATAGGCATCTTGCACTAGAGCCCATGTTCGTGTTGCAGCACAGGAGACTCACGCTTAGGGGAAGAGAGATTGATTAGGTGCGGGTCCAATGGGACTCAAATGGTGAGACTTCAGTGACATGGGAGGATGCCTCCCGCATCCAAGAATATTTTCCATATTCATTTTTTGGCTTCTAGGGGTAAGCCTAGTTCTAGGGGGGGCATGTAGTGCATCTCATGTTTTGATACTCTAATACTACTTTGGTGTGTGTGTGTGTGTTTGCTTCAGTATGATTTGTGGTTATGTTTTGATGCATATGTGATACTCTTCTTGACATCTTTTCTGCCATGTGGTGGGTGTGACAGATAGTTATGCTTATTTGATTATGATAGTTGGACTTATGTGTGGGATCCTCATGTTATGATGATGTTACTTTATGGGTTATATTGATGATGTGATGCTTAGATACTGCTTACTGTATTTGATTTGGGTGAAGGAGACGGGGTGGCATTGCTCATCCGTGAGTGCCCTACCTCACCGTAACTCTCCTTCACAATGTGTTTGACTATGAATTGTTTACAAATGAACATATTGTTTGATGTTTTGTGTTATGGAGGAATGTAGGTACCGAATGCCAACTCCACCTGCATTGCCAGGTCTAAGCGCATCCTACATACCCAATGCTTGATGTGGTTAGGGAGTTGGTAAGAAAGTACCCCCACCTTTGTCAGTGGTTGGTTCATGGATTGTTCATGTCATTACTTCATTTGTGTGGATATGGTTGTTAATTAATCATTTTATTTCATGAGTTTTATAAGTATGTTTATGGCTTGGTCTAGTGCTTTATGGTTTAAATTAAATGTTATTCTACGGTGCAAAATATTAAATTTATGAAATGTTCAAGGTTGCTTATGATATTAATACTTTGGAAAATTATGGGTACATTAGCACTTTATTTTTATTTTAAAATGTGAAGCTATTCTTTAAATTAAATAATATAGTTAGAAAAATTAATGTGGATTTAAAAAAAAAAAAAAGTTAAGTGAAAGTATTATCATATTTGTCTTTATTAAAAAAGATGATTTAATAAAATAAATTTTAAACTTAAAATTATAATTAAGTGAAATGTGGTTTAAAATTATTATTAATTAATTGGTTACTTTTCAAAAGTTAATTTTATCATAATGAAATTAAAATATTTAAAAGGGGCATATTTTGTGTAAATTAATTATGGAAGATTCTCTTCCAAAATTGGAAAATGGTAGAATTGGGTGTTAAGTGGAATTTGCATGGGAAATTTGTCAAAAAATTTATGACAACTTCTGATTTGGATTTTTTGAAGACTTCATCTCACTAGAATTGCACAACTCATCCTCAAATCGAGCTTTGTGTAGGACTCAGGGTAATTCGAATCTCATATCATGATCTCTATAAATTTGGTTTAAGAAAAAAAAGAGAAAATAAATTATGTTTGAAAAAGAAAATGTGCTACATGTCTGTGTTTGGGAAAATCCTTTTTCTCTGTAATTTTTAATTACCTATCTATAGATTTCTCTTTTCCTCTTTGTAATTCATTTTGGAAATTCTTTTGGAGATCTCGATTCTTAGCTTTAAACCTCTAAAAATATCTCTCATCTGAGAAACCTTTTGTTCCCTGTATTTTCCCTATTCGAGCGCTCTCAAAATTTTTACACTTCTCTTTTATCATTGTATTTTCTTTCATGAAAAAAACATTGTTGGATAAAATAAACATATATATATATATATATATATAACATATATTTCTATTAAATTTTTTTTTAGACCTCTATCTTTGTGCTCGGGTGTCATACGGCGGAATGAGATGAAAATGTTTTAGTTTCGCAGCCCTTATTGGTTTTATTTGGGAGTTTATTTGTGTTTATGGGGACGGTTGGGGGAGGTGCTACCTCCCACCACTGCCCCCATATGGGGATGGTGATGTGGAGGCAGAGCCTCCACTGTCTCCCCACTTCCTTGTACTATGTGGCGAATGGAGGGGGGGTACGGTTGTGCATACAACCGCCCCTTCCCCAACCATATTATGATTTAAAATTTACTGTGGAATTTGATTTCATTATTTTCTAGTCAAACTGTACTGTGAAATATCAAAATAGTTTCTTAAAATAAATAAATATTCTAATCAGATTTTGAACTTAGTGGACTAATATCTTAAATCTTCTTTTTACTTTGAAATGGTTTTTAAAATAAAGATTAAATTTCCATTATCTTAGAAAAATCAGAATTTAGAATATTCTGTGTGGAAAAGAATTAAAATCAGAAAATAAAATATAGTTGAAAAATAGAAATTAGTAAATGATTTATAATTGGTTTTTAATAAATTAAGTTAGTATCTTTAATTTATTTTTAAAATTCTATTTTATTATGTTTAAATAAATAATGGAATTGTAATTGTTGTTCTTAAATCAACTTTTTAGCAAGTTTGTTAACTTATATATTTAATTAGTGAACTATTTAAATGTAGCAAGCTATTTATTAAATTGAATATTGTTTTTGGATTAAATAGAAATATTAGTGAATTCCCTTATTTTGGGTTTAATAAATGAAAATGGTATTTGGATAGACTTAGACAATTTATTACTTAAATGCCTTATAGTTAATTGAGGTGGTGTTATTTAATTGAATCTGACATTTTAGTGTGTCTTGTGTGGATTTAGTGTTATCTGCAGAGGTTAGGGAAGGTGTGAATGCTTTCTATGATTGCATCTTTTTGGTTTCATTTTGTTACCATGTGGGAATTTATAGAATGTACCCTATTGTGACTTATGATTCTTTTGATTGAACATTGTGGTACCTGTTTCTTGGTTTTGGTTTTTGGGAAACCATAGGGGAAAGTGGCTCTTCTTGGGGCCAGTGTACAAGTGGTCACCCTTGATAGAGTTTCCCTAATTAAGTGAAAACCTAATTAATTTACTTAGTGGGTTGGGTTAGTTATCACATAACAAGATAAAAATATACACTCGACCCCTGTCATTAGCACTCCCAAAGGCTAAGGATGGGTGGGAAGACCTGGTCAGTAAGGTCACTACCTTGTCTTCATGAAAGGTAGATGGCTCTGTATTAGTCACCCTACGAGGCGACACCTTAAAATAGGATGTCTGGTTAACCATAGATGGAGGCGTCTCCTAGATTATAGGTAGTCTAGTGAATCCATGAAGGCCATGCGATGACACTCTCCCATTGTTCCCCTTTGTTTCCCTTGTTTCTTGTACCTCTGGAGTTGTGTTATTTTTTTTTGTACTGTTGATGTTTATGTTTTTATGTGGGCTTGAGTCTTGTGATGTGTGTCCTTTATGTTTGATTTTTTGGCCGAGGGTTCTTTCTTATTGACTCCTTGCACGGGGGGTGTTCCTTCAGGTCCACATGGTTGGGTGGTAATGTGCAATGCACCCATTGGATCCCCAGTTGTGATTGAGGCATGGATGCAATTGCAGTGATCTCTGAGCTCGCGCGAAGAAGATTGTACATTTGAAGAATTCTCTTTCATTATTGTACTTTTGTATTTTTTATTTTACCCTTCCCAATGTTATAAGGGAATTGGCCTTGTAATGTAACTTTGATTCTATATTGTGTTGTATCTGTGGAAATATATTCCACATTTGTAATTTGAACTCTAAAGTTGAATATAGTATTATGTGATTTTTGTTTATGAGTTTATATCTTATTCTTGTTGTATGAATTTCATTCTTGTATCATGTTTATTCTCGTTTATTTCTTCTGCTTTTGTTAGTATCACATATCATTTATTTGTTGGGTTCATTTAAGTAACACACCATGCACCCCATAGGATTAGGTTAATGATTTATGTTATATCTATGTTTTATAAATGTTTAATGTTGCAATGTGTTATTGTTATTTTAAAAATATATATATTTTTTATTTGTTGTAGTTGTCCTTGGGGGTTTGTGTGGCAGGGCATTACAATATATATAACTAATTCAAATTATATATTTTGGAAACGTTGATGAAAAAATCTTAAACACAATCAAATCCAAAAATGATAATTTGAATTAGCTATATGGATTGTGGAAACTTGATATCATTAATATATTTAACTATATATATGGGTATGTGCAGGACCATGATGGGCCAAAAAGTGGCGATATGTAAGTGATATGATGGTCCATGTGGCTAATGACTTGTTTTTACCCAAAATTGATGAAACGAAAAGGGTTTATAAAGGAGGTTCTCAAATTTCCACCAATATAAATTATGCTTTACTTTGAATTCAATAAATAATTATTATTCATTTTCTATTTGAATTACAACTAAAGCCATGATTGATAGGTTGATTGAAAAACATCTATAGCTTTCAAATGGTATCACATTTTTTAAATCCGAAACACGCATCATATTCTATGCATCGCATACTATTGGATTAAAAAAAAAAAATGAATTTCATGAAGTTTTGACCAAGTTAAGGTGGTTAGACATATGAGTTTTTATATTTTTTAAAAGTTGTAATTAAAAAATCATAATTAATTATTTACTTGGAAAAAAATTACAAAAAAATATGCATCACATTGAGACATGAGTCCTTTACTTATAACTAAAATATTATAAAAACATATTATCATTTTATTATGATTAGGGTGGTCAGACAAACACTTACTTCTTATTTTTTCCCTGAAATTTAAGTACTACTGCATTGAAATTTCAAATTTTCACCAAATAGATTTTAAAAAATAAAATAAACCTAGTAGTTTAGAAACTACATTCAATTTTCTATAGATTCTATTCTTACATATTTTTGAAATAATATAGATAACTTATTCAAATTTTTACGTCAAGTTGCCTAATTTTGATTTTTTGAATTTTTATCGCCACTTAACAGCCTGTTTTTTCCATGTACATACCCATATATATATATGATCATTGAAAACTAAATATAAGGTTGATTATTTTTTGGAAAAAACAATTAAAATTATTAAAATTAGTTGGAAAAATATAATGCAATAGAAAAGATATTTCAAAATGATATATATTTTTTATAATAAATAAATAGCTAAAGCAAAAAATGACATCCCATGAAAATAGTTATGTTATCAACACATAAAATTTTAATACTTATCTCAAAAATACATTTATCAACATAATAAGAAAAATGGTAATTTATTAACTAAAATTTCATACTATAAATACACTAAATGATAATATCAATTTAAAAAATTAAGTTGAAATAATTTTTAAATTTTAAAAAATTATAAATATATAATACAGTGAATCCAAATTTTTGAATTGAATTAGTAAAAAGTGACATATTTTGTAAAAAAAAAAAAATGATGTAAAGTAATAAAATGTTTACTTTTAGTATATTTTATGTTTTTATTTTCTCTATAAACTTCTTAAAATGAAAGTTAAAAATAAAGTTAAATGGACTTGTTCTTTATATACTAGATTTTATTATTTTTTCAACTTTTTTTGTGCATTTATAAGTTAAAACTTTAGTACATGGAATTATTTCTTCTAATTTTGATAAACATTTTTTTTAATAAATAGTAAAATGTGTGTATTGAAAACATAATTATTTCCACTAGATGCTATCTTTTGTCTTAATTATTTGTCTAAAATAGAAAAAATATATCATCTTGACATATCATAAACAATAATTAAACTATTATTAATATATGGGCGAGGGGCCTAGTTCGATTGGCTAAAGCATCTTGTTGCAAGCAAGAGGTCACAAGGTCTAGTCTGCCCCCAAACTCGTGGTACTAGAAGACATGTAGCGCTAGTGCCACCGCCACCGATTACGTGAAAAAACTATTAATAAGATATATATATATTTGAAAACTACAATTATAATGAAAATGAGGATGGTCAGCTCGATGAGGATGCTCCCGCGCCAGCCTTGACTGCGCGGACTTCCTCCTGGGTGCCCGCGGCTAGCAACAGGCCAAGGCCTATGTGCCTTTCTGGCTGTGTACAGGGGTGGAGAAGGGGTGTGGGTTGTGCGGGGTGTGGGAAAGTAAGCTATGCGAGGTGTGGGTGGTGGAAACTATGGGGGTTTGGTGGAGCTGGGGTTGGTGCTCGGGGTTGGGGTATGGTCGGGGCTTCTAAAAGCCTGGTGATTACTGGGCCAAAGTCATCTCAGCCTTTTTGGCTGCCATGCATGCACAAAAAATGGACTCATCTTTTGTGGGTGAGAGCTCGAAGCTCAAGAAAGTGAACGGGTGCATGCCGCAGAGCAAAGATCGCTCGGTTCTGGTCATTTCTCCTGAATCGGTGTAGGAGGACATAGCTTATTGGAGCCAACATGTTATGATTTGTAATTTTTTGGGTATTTGCGTCCCTCTCTTGGCGCTTGAATCTTGGATTTGTAAGACCTGGCAGGTTGTAGTTGACTTTGATGTTTTGGTGGTGGCGAATGGTTATTTCATGGTTGATTTTTCTTACATCTCAAATCGCAATTGTGTTTTCGAGGGAGGGTCATATTTTTACCATCATGTTGGCCTATTTATTAAGCCCTGGCATGGGGGATTTAATGCGACTGAGGATCTTCCTACACGGGTTCCTATTTGGGTCCGTCTTCCATGGTTGTCGTTGGAGTTTTGGAGGGAGGATATTCTTCTCGAGATTGTTGCTTTGTTAGGGAAGTCGACTGCCATTGCTCAGAATACGTTGGATAAGAAGGTATTCTCTTATGCTCGCATTTGTGTTGAAATTGATTTAAATAACCCTTTGTCAGACTCTTTGGAAATTTGTATTGGTTCTGCCTCATGGATTCAATCGCTTGATTATAAGTCCCTTCCTTTTCGTTGCCGCTTTTGTCATGAGTATGGACACCTGCAACGCCAATGTCCTTGAGCACCCAAAATGGCAGGGGCTTCTCCTTCTTCTAGGCCTTTGGTTGAGAAGGGGGAAAAAGGAAAGGAATTTATGGTTGAGGGTGGGCCAAATAAGGATGGCTTTATTCCTATTAAGCAGAGAAATAAAGGGAGGGGTCAGAAGTAGGCCTATAAGGATAGACAGAGTGATCAAGGTTTCAATCAGTTTGAGGTCCTTGATAGTCAGGCTTTGGAGGAAGGGATTCCTATTGAAATTTCTTTGAGGGCTGCTAGTATGGATGTCAAATTGGATACGGGGCTGGATCAGGCGATTGTTGTCCAGGATACTTCTTCGGCATTGGAGGTGGGGATTTCTGAGCCTCTTGGGGCCTCTGTAGATGTGCAAGATGATATTGTTTTGGCAGATTTAGCTAAGGCAGTGTTTTTGTCAGGTAAAGGTCAGGGATCATCTTCTGCTTTGGGGGTGCTGCAACGCCCTCTCAAGAAGGGGAATTTTGAAAATTCTTTGAAAGTTGGTCATAAGAAGGATGCAAACAAGCTTAAGATTACTGGGGATCTCTTGGTGAAATCTGGTTCTATCAAGACTCTAGAGGCCCACTTCTCTCAAACTTCCTCATGATTGTTCTCTCATGGAATGCAAGGAGGTTGAATAGCTCCTCCCGTCAAAATACTATTCAAGATTTGATTGGTGTTCAGTCTCCAAATATCTTTTGTGTTCAAGAAACTAAGCTTCAAGTGGATCTCATGCTTCAACATGCTCCTCGTATTTGGCCTTCTGGCCAGTGTCAGTGTATTGGGTCTAGGGGAACCTTTGGAGGTCTTGCTCTTCTCTAGAATCCTCGTAAGGTTGTTCCTCGTTGGTGGATTTCAGGCCAGTCTGCTATTTCAGTGGTGGCTTCGGTTTTGGAATTTGGTGAGACTATTTTGGTTAGTAATGTCTATGCTCTGAATGAAATTCATGGTAAAATATAGCTTTGGGCTCATATCAGGTATGTGAGGTCTTGTGCGCCCTTTTTGCCTTGGATCTTAACTAGTGATTTCAATGTTGTGTTGAGTCTGGAGGAGAAAAGGGGTGGGCTTCCTAGGCTTGGTCCCGCTTCAGATCTATTCTAGAGTAATGTGGACTCTCTTGCTCTGGTGGATGTTAAACCCTCTAATAGAATCTTCACTTTGAATAATAGACGGAGTGGGCTTGAAGCGATCTCCTAGCGGCTAGATCATTTCCTTGTCTCTTGCTCTTGGGTTAGAGGTAGCTTGGTTATCTCCTCTGAGATTCTTGACTGGTGTGACTCTGATCATTGGCCAATAAATCTTTCAACTTTTGCCTTCCCAAGTCCAAAGAATCCTCCTTTCAAATTCTAGCTTATGTGGCTTCATGACCCAACCTTGGGAGATCTTATTGCTAAGTGGTGGCAGGATGGCGCCCCTACGTATGGCACAACTATGTATTCTCTGGCTAAGAAGCTGTAATATGTCAAGTATCACCTTAAGTGTTGGAATAGGTTGTTTTTTAGTAATTTTTGGGCCAGGAAAAGAGAGGCGCAGGATCGCCTTGCTATTATTACCCACCAGATTTGAGATTTGGGTCTCTCAGAGGCCCTTGGGCATGTTGAGGCCAAGGCTCTAAAATTGGTGGAGGAATGGGAGCTTCGTGAAGAGATTTTCTGGAAACAAAAAGCTAGAATTGATTGGCTTCAAGAGGGTGACAAGAATACTTCTTTTTTCCATTGTTCGATGCAAGCTCATCGCAATAAGTGTTTTATCCCTTCTCTTGTTAACTCTAAGGGTCTTTCGAATTCCTCACAATAGGCTTTGTCTAGAGAGGCTCACCAGTTCTATTCTAATCTGTTCATAGAGGATTCACTCCCTACGGAGGCTACGGAGAATAAGGTCCTGGCTTGCATTCCCTCTTTAATCTCTAATGATTTGAATGCTTCTCTTATTTGCCCAGTGACTCTGTCAAAAGTTGAAGAGGTGGTATTTGGGATGAATAAAGGGAAATCCCCTGGTCCTGATGGTTTTCTAGTTGAGTTTTTTCAAGAGTTCTGGGATATTGTGAAGCTTGATTTGTTGGAAGTGGTTTGGGAATCTCCTCATAGTAAGTAGATGCTTTGTGCAATGAATGCTAATTTTCTTGTTCTCATTCCTAAGAAGGAAAGGGCTGACAGGCTTGATTTCTTTAGACCTATTGCACTCTGTAATGTGGTGTACAAGATTATTATGAAGTTGATGGCTGAGAGGCTCAAATCTTGTCTGCTTGTGATCATTTTTGAGGAGCAAGGCGGCTTTGTGGTTGGTCGTCAAATTCTAGATGGGGTGGTGGTTGCGTCTGAAGCCATTCATTCCATGGCTATCTCTTAGGATAGGCCTATGTTTATCAAATTGGATATGGCCAAATCCTATGGCAGAGTTAAATGGAGTTTTCTTCAGAAGATGCTTTTGGCCTTTGGTTTTTCCCTTGAATGGGTGAGCTAGGTTTTGAGTTGTGTGACCTCTTCCTCCTTTTCGGTTATTGTGAATGGGGAACCTTTTGATCTTTTTGGGGCTACTAGAGGCCTTTGTTAGGGAGATCCGCTCTCACCTTATTTGTTTATTATTATGGTGGAGGGGCTTGGTCAGCTTCTTAATGCTTAGGTTTCTCATGGTTTGATTCATGGGTGGCAATGGGGGATGGGCTTACCAACACTTTCTCATCTCCAATTTGTGGATGAAACCTCTCTTATGGGACTAGCTCGTATTAGGGAGGCTGAATCCTTCAGGAAAGCTTTGGATGACTATCTTGCAGCTTCGGGCCAGAAAGTCAATGAGCAAAAGTCATCCATATTCTTCTTTAATACTCCTCATGCCATCCAATAATGGATTGCTGCTATTTTGCATTTTGAAATTGGGTCTCTTCCCTTTGTCTACTTGGGTATTCCTCTTGCTGTTGGCCATCAGCCTAGGTCCTCCTGGCAATTGTTGCTTGATAAGCTTCAGAGGAAGGTTACTCATTGGACTCATCATTGGTTGTCTACTGCTACTAGGGTGACTCTTCTCAAGTCTATTATCCAGGCCCTCCCCACCTATAGGTGCTTTGTTCAAGCAGCTCCTCTGTATTTCCTTAAGGAATTTGATGCTCTTTTTCATCAATTTCTTTGGAGCGGTACTTTGCTATCCTCCAAGTGGAGCCTTGTTAAGTGGGAATCTATGTGTAGACCGAAGCAAGAGGGTGGGCTTGGTTTACGCTCTGCTATTTTGAATGGGAAATATCTTGCTGCCAAGCTATACTGGCGATGGTGTACCAATCAACATCATTTATGGGCTCGTATTCTCAACCATAAATATCTTTGGGGTGTTTCTTCTTTTGAGGTTCCTCGCTATGCTCTAGAAGGGTGTGGTTCTATGATTTGGCATACTTTGAAAGTGGGGCAGCAGTTGATTAAGGGTGTGCTCTTTTGGATATGTCATTTGGGGTCTCAAGCTCTTTTTTGGTCTGATTCTTGGGATGGTCACCCTTTTATTCTCTCTTCTTGTCCTCACCTTTAGTCCCTTTGCGATGTTTTTGTTGCGGTCAGATGAGATACTATGGAGTATTATAAGGTGGCACAACATGGTGGATTGACTATTAGTTTTCGCTGGAAGCACCCTTCTGAGTGGCCACTTGGAGGGTCTGAGGGGGATAGGTGGGAGTTGTTCGAGCTTTTGGCTTCCCGTGCTTGTAATTCTCTGAGGGGCCCTGATGCCTTGGCTTGGGATGGTTCAGACCTGTCTGGAAAGTACTCTGTGGCGGCTGGTTATAAGCAGTTAGGTAGACAGTTGTTTGGAGACATTGAGGTCCCTTGGTGGCAGCAAGTTTGGCACAAGCTATCTTGGCCCAAGTGCAACTTCTTCATGTGGTTAGTGGTTCAGAACTTATGTCTTAGTTGGGAGAATTTATGTAAGCAGGGCTTTCATGACCTCTCTATGTGTGTTTTATGTCATGGTAGTGAAGATAGTGTCTCCCATCTCTTCTTTCATTGTTCCTATGCTAGGGAGATTTGGCATTTTTGGTGGGGGGTGTGGAATACGGCTTGCTGGCATGCTTCCTCTTTGGAGGAGTTTGGGGAATGGTGGGGCAGGGCCCCTATTTATACCACCTTTCTTTAGGCTACTTAGGCACTTGGGCCCTCCTTTATTATCTGGAACTTGTGGTTGGAAAAGAATAGGTGGATTTTTCAAGGTTCGCTACTGAGGGCCCCTCATCTATGGTGGAAAATTCTACATTCGCTAGGGGAAACCATTGCGGCTAAGTGCGATCTGATTGTGTTGGTGGATCCTCAGGATGTGGATTATTGTAATCGTCTTCATCTTCCTCCTCCACAATGACAACTCATATGTAACAGATGTAGACATCCTACCCCGAAGGTGAATAGGGAGGGGAGATGGACTCCTCCTCCTCATGGAGTCCTAAAAATCAATTATGATGGCTCTTCTCGCAGAAACTTAGGTCATGCTGGGATTGGGGGTGTTGGTAGGGATAGCTATGGAGAGGTCCAATTTATATTTTCTGTGTATAAGGGCCTTCATACTAATAATCTTATGGAGGCTCAGGATATTTTATTGGCTGTGGAGCGGGGCAGTCAACTGGGTTGGCGAAGGATCATCTGTGAGTTTGACTCACAGGTTGTGGTGAACTTACTGAAAAGGCGGTGTCTGGATGATGTGAGCTAGCAACTGGCCTTGATTATGCAACAGATTTTCACCCTTTTTGCTTCTTTGGATTATATCACTTTCACCCATATTCCTCAGGAATGGAATGGGGTGGCTGATTGCCTAGCTAAATGGGCGTCAGATCATATTCAAGATTGGAATTTGGTGGATCGGGGCCAATTACCCCTAGATTTGTCTCAACAATTGGATCGCTTGGTTGAACTTGATAGGGCCATTTAATGCCCTTGCTTTGTAATGTTTCCTTGATTTAATAAAAAAATTACCCCCTTGATGTTAAAATTAAAAAAAAAACTACAATTATAGATGTATACAAGGGTATTTTAATATGTTATTACAGATGTTATTTACATAAGTAAGATTATTAGAAATATCAAAATTTTCAAATAATAATTTTTTTTGTAGTTCTTTTTTTTTGTAGTTTGACATCAAAGTGGTGCTACATATGCATTTAGTGAACATTTTTATTTGAAAGTCGTGATCATATTAGCTACAATGAATCTAGATAGATCATATAATAAAAATACCAACAATAAATTTAAATAAAATAAATAAATAAAATGATTCATAGAATAAAAATACATAAGAACTAGATCTCTCACAACTCAATATCCTTCATAACAATGGTCTAAATATTTTATATAAACATGAGAATCATATATCATAGAATAATAAATAAATTCCCACTTTCCTTTCAATAACTTGCTAATGCCTATAGTTATTATTGACTCACTACAAATATAATTAAATGTATCAAGTATGCACTAGGCATGAAAATACCAATGAAAAAAATATAAAATAAAATCCTCCAATGGATGTAAAGTTGAATAATAATAATAAAAAAGTCAGAATATTTTTTCTAAATTCCATGTAATTGTAAAAGAATCTATATAAATGTTTGATGATTATAACCCTGTTCCAAGATATATTTTGTGATTTTTAAGGTAATTATGACCCTACAACTAAGATGATGTTATAATGGTATTGGAAAAATTAGTCTTTGTGTGTTAGAGAATGTGGACTAATTAAATAACAAATTAACACACCAAGAAGGCATTATATTAAAGAAAACTAATCTAGAAAGTATAAACACAAACTCTAAAACAACAGCTTCTTCAAATTCGTCCCATTGTCCTCTATCTCTCAGGAATTTGATTAAAGATGCTGGCTCTTAGTTGTGCAAACAACAACTTTGTTGAAATGATCACTTAAGAGAATGAGATTTAATGAAAGTGTATATGCATGACTATATGAGTTAAGCTATGAAATTGAAATGCTAATTAATGCTAAAAATGCTTGATAAAACTGAAATGCGACTATAATAACTACGTATGAAAATCTAAAATTTGAGGTCCTTTTCAACTCACAAGAGAGCTGTATTTATAGATTTTTGAAGGCAAGAATCCAATTGGCTAAGATCAACGGTTGAGTTTAAACTTGTTAAGATGAATGGTGAGAGATCGAGAATTTGAAAAGAAGATGGAATTTTAAGAGACAGATGGAAAATGAAGAGACAAATGGAAAATGTGTCCATAATTAAAATAGATAATATTTAATTATGTGAGAGAAATATGAAAAGGCCTTTTAATTAAATATTTGAAAATATTTAGTTATTGAGAAGAGTGAAGAATTTTAGAAAGTGTTTTAATTAAATATTGAAAATATTTAATTAAATGTGAAATGAAGAATATCATTTAAATTTAGAATTTAAACTTATGATAATTAATATAAATAAATTGTGAAATCTATTTATTTAATTAAGAGGAAGATAACATTAATTAAATAAACTTATTTATTTAATTAAATTATAAGAATTGGAAAAATGAACAATATAAATAAATAATTAAATTTATTTATATGTAGATGACTTAAGAATATTAATTAAATAATTCATATTTAATTAATTAACAGTTTTGGTTAATCGTGACCATTTTTAGATGTGTACATTTTGCCCCTCTTTGAATAGATGTGTTTTACACATTGCTTCAAAGAATTTTGCCCCAGAATTTTAGAAATTACCAATGCTATATGCCCCCTCGAGAGATGAATCAAATAAAGATGATTTTTGGCAATTTTTTTTTTTTACTAATTTGCTATCTGATTCATCAACCGATAAATATGATTTGATGAAAACCCCTATTGAAAGATTGATATGAAGATGAAGAACTCTGATTTTTCCCCGATTGATGATACTTTTTGATTGATAAATTTGCTTCCATGCGATATGAAAAACAAATAGTAGATTTTATTTCATTGATAAATTTGCTTCCATGCGATATGAAAAACAAATAGTAGATTTGATTGATTGATAAATTTGCTTCCATGCGATATTAAAAAAAAGAGTAGATTTGATTGATTGATAAATTTGCTTCCATGCGATATGAAAAAAAAAAGTAGATTTGATTAATTGATAAATTTGCTTCCATGCGATAAGAAAAACAAATAGTAGATTTGATTGATTGATAAATTTTCTTCCATGCGATATGAAAAACAAATAGTAGGATTGATAAATTTTCTTCCATGTGATATGAAAAAAAAATAGTAGGATTGATAAATTTGCCTCATGATTGATGAGAAAACAAATAGTAAGTGATTTGATTGATTTGATTTGATGATTGATTGGTTGAATGATTTTGATTAGAAGAAGCGATGTGATTGATTAGAATAAATTGAAATAAATGATTGGATGCATTGATGTGAGGGACAAGAAAGGATGATAAGCGATAGGAGATTGGTAAGAGAAAATGAGAAGAAAGAAACACAAATAGATTAAAAAATGAGTATGATGTTTCCCCAGTCAAACTACAAGACGAGATGGATTGATGATGATGATGATAGTGTTGTTGATGAGGGAAGGATTCATCCCAGAACAACACAAGGATAGGGAAGGATACATCTCGATGATGATGATGATCAAGGCTTGCAATAAGGCTAGGAACAAGACCAAAGGTATGATTAAATGATTTGTGCTAGATTGAATGGATTGATTAGATGAGATTGGAAGAAATGATTGGATGAAATGATTGAGATGATACAAATGAGATGTGATGGATATGATAGTGCTCATGCACAAACTAATATGGATTCAACCTATCTAATATGCAAACTAAAATGCAAAGTTGTCATTCTGTGAGCTTCTTTATGCTTTACATTTCATCATTGAGCCTTTTGATATGTTGGAAGTGAGTACAAGCATCAAAGGGTATGTTAGCACCAATGATTACCTGAGTACTACTTTCATGATCTTTGATATAGCAAGTTAATACAAGCATCAAGGTATAATTGAACCAAGATGACCTGAGTATTGCTTGCATAAACAGACAAAAGTTAACCATTTTCCTATGCAAATTCTAAAATGTCATCAATGATACATTGTAGAGCATGTCCCATGACAAACTTGCACAATACTAATGATTAGCTTACAGACATCAAGCAAAGAAAAATCATACTTCTTCCTCGTGATTCTAGTTCAATACATCATTGAACCACTCCAAAGATATGATATCATCAAATATCAAAAAAAAAATTTGCAACTTATGCTTTTAAGTTTGTCATTCATTTTATTCAGATTAAGATAATCCAATTTGTTTTAAACATCCATCAAAATAGTCATGTAAGCTCACTATTGGACAAGACTATTGTTTCCGATATTCTGATTCTAGACACATGTTGTCGTTTACTTGCTAGAAAAGCTCCAAGAAGCGAACTGCCCCCTAGTGACCTTGTACTCTAACTCCTGTTTAGACACAACTGTTGCGATGGATAACCTTAATTCATCAAGCCATGATGAGATCCTTGTCATTTCAAGGAGATTTGAATGACGCGGATGTGATGGTGAAACCCGTAGGTGATGCTGATGAAAGTCGGATATGCAAAATGAATCCTAATAGATGAGAGAGCCGAATAAAATCATAAAAAATGGATGTTTGCCAGGTTTTCACCATTTGTTTTTATTGCACTTTTTCCTGATTTTATGATTTTTTTGTTATTACCAAGATGCTTGTTTGCCAGGTTTTCATCAAGGCAATGATTTTTTTATTTTTTCAGGCGTAGAAATTCTTCAAATGAATGTTGTTGGTTGGATCTTCAAACAGGTCCCCTTTTGCTATTGATAACTGATATGCCCCCAGTCCTTATGCTGCAACGATAACGAATGAGCTCAACCAGTTAGGTTCGAATTTGCCTTTCTTTTCTCAATCTTGTTGATTATGAGGGTTTTCCTTGAGAACCAAGTCACCTACTTGAAAAGTTCGTGGTTTGACTTTGTGATTATAGCCGTGGGCCATAGCTTGTTGATATCTTTTCAAATGATTAACTATAGTTTGACATCATTCGTCAAGCAATTCCAGCTCTTGCAACTTTGATACTTTGTAGTCTTCATCATTGATTAGCCCCTTGAGTGATAGTTGAAGTGAGGGAATCTTGACTTCTAGTGGTAAAATAGCTTCTGCTCCTGTTGGTGTGCGAATGCTTGTTCTGTATGCCCATAATGCTGGATTTAATTGGACATGCCAATCACGACCTGCTTCATTCACTGTTTTCTTCAAAATATTTAGGATTATTTTATTTGAAGCTTCAGCTTGACCATTCCCTTGTGGATAGTAAGGTGTAGAGAACCTATGTTGGATGCGAAATCTTTCACATAGCTCATCAACATCTTGATTTTTAAAGGGTCTTCCATTATCTATGATAATGGAGTTGGGAATACCATATCGACAGATGATATAATTCAAAATAAATGAAGAGATTTGTTTGCCAGTGATAGTTGTTAAGGGAACAAATTAAATCCATTTAGTGAAATACTCAGTTGCCGTAATGATGAATTTATGTCCATTTGAAGATGATGGGTGTATCTTGCCAACCAAGTCCAATCCCCACTAAGCGAAAGGCCATGTTGTGGTGAAAGGATGTAATTCCTGAGTAGGAGCGTGAATGAGATTCCCATGAATCTGAAATTTTGCACATTTCTTTACAAAGATGAAGGATTCTCTCTCCATGGTCGGCCAGTAGTACCCTAATCTGACAAGTTTCTTTGCTAAGGTTAATCCACTTGAGTGTGTCCCACAAATTCCACCATGTACTTCTTGTAAGGCCTTTTTTGATTCACTACATTCGAGACATCTAAGGAGGGTACCATCCAAACCACGCTGGTATAAGACGTCAGCAATCAAGGTGTAACGGGATGATTGACAGATGAAATTTCTTTTTTGATTTCTAGACAAGTCTAAGGGTAAAGTAGTATCTTTTAGGTAAGTGTAAATTTGGCCATACAAGGGAGAGTCAGAACTCATCAAATGGAAAATGATTTGAGTTTCAGGATTGTCATGGGTAGGAGAAAACAATTATTCCACCAGGAAATTGTACTATTTTTTATTTTCTATCAACTGGAGTAGAGAGGCAATTGTAGCCATAGCATCTGCTACTTTATTATCAATGCGCAAAATCTATATGAACTTGATATTAATAAAGCATTTCTTGAGATATTCCACCATTATTTTGTAAGGTATCAACTTGTCATCTTTAGTGTGATATTCATCATTGATTTGATTTATAACAAGTTGAATCACCAAAAACTTGAAGTTTTGTGATTTTCCAGTCTAGTGCAATTCTTATGCCAATTACCAATGCCTCATACTCATCTATGTTGTTTGTACAAGAAAACATTAGCCGATAATATTTTGGGATTGTATGTCCTTGAGGTGTAATAAAAAGGATCCCTGCTCCTGAACCATGTTGAGTGTAAGAACCATCAAAGTAGAGTGACCACGACTGCTGGATATCTATTGTGAATACATCGGCATTAGGAAAATCAACATGTATTGGGTGTTTTGCTGGTATTGGTGCTTCTGCTAATTGATCTGCAATTACTTGTCCCTTTATAGCTTTTCGATCCACATAATGAATATCAAATTCGCTTAGGATCATAACCCATTTAGCCAACCTTCAAGTTAAGGTTGCCTTACTTAGAAGATATTTGAGTGGGTCAATCTTAGCCACAAGCTTTATTGTATGAGTTAGCATGTAGTGTCATAACTTTTGAGAAGTGAATACCACTGCTAAACAAGCTTTTTCAATAAAGGTATAATTCAGCTCATGACTTGTCAAGGTTTGACTAATGTAATAAATGGCTCGTTCTTTTCCTGAGTTGTCTTCTTGTGCCAATAATGCTCCTAAAGACACTTTTGTGGTAGCAATATATAATATGTGAGGCGCACCTTGCACTGGTGGAATTAGTATTGGTGGATTCATGAGATACTGCTTTATTTGATCAAACGCTGCTTTGCATTTGTGCTCCCACTTGTATGGAACATTCTTATGTAAGAGATGTGTAAATGGTAAACTTTTATCTGCCAATTGAGCAATGAATCTACGAATGGATTGTAACCGTCCCTGCAAAGAGTGTAGTTGACTAATATTCCTTGGTGGTGGCATATCAAGAGTTGCTTGTACCTTAGCTGGATCCACTTCAATTCCTTTTTCTGATACAGTGTATCCCAATGACTTTCCATATTTCACTCCAAAGACACATTTTTTTGGATTAAGTCTTACTTTGAATCGTTCCATTCTTTTGAAAATTTTAGATAAGATATCAATGTGTCCTTCTCTAGTGTTAGACTTGGCAAGAAGATCATCAACATAATCCTCCATGAATGTATGCATCATATCATGAAAAATTGTTGTCATTGCTCATTGGTAGGTAGCTCCTACATTTTTCAATCCAAATGGCATTACATTCCAGCAATAGGTACCCCAAGGACATGTGAATGTTGTTTTATCTTGATCTTCTGGTGCAATCTTTATCTGGTTGTATCCTGAAAATCCATCCATTAATGATTACATTGCATGTCCAACAGTCAAATCAACAATCATATCTATGTTTAGCAAGGGGAGGTCATCTTTAGGACATGCTTTGTTCAAATCCCTGAAATCTGTACAAATCCTAATCCTTTCTTTTGGCTATGAAATAGGTACAATATTGGAGATCCATTTTGCATAATCCATAGATCGAATGAATCCAACATCCAAAATATTTTTTAATTCCTCTTTTACTAATAATGCAACATGTGGATGCATTTTTCTGAGTTTCTATTTTACAGGTTTTTCCCTTAGCATGATAGATAAATGATGCATGATGAGGTTCAGATCCAATCCAGGCATATCTGCATAGGACCATGCAAAACTTATTTGGTTGTTCTTGAGAAATTCTGTGAATCCAGGTACTTCTTCTTTTGTTAGAGATGCAGCCAATTGCAAAACCTTGGGCTTTTCTGTAGTACCTATATTGAGTGCTTCCGTTGGTTCTATCAAAATAGAAGACCTTTCCTGATAATTTTCTGGAAGAGTGTCAAGTTTCCCATCCTCTAGCGCCTCTGAGAGGTTTTCACCATTGGATATACTTTTTATTTTTCTCTTTTCTTGATCTAATACTGCCTTTGCTAGGTTTTCACCATTAGATCTTTCTTTTACTTTATTTATTTCATAGCTGAGAAACTTGGCACTTTCCTGTCAGAAACTCTGATCTTGTGATTCCCCAGTGGAACTTGTTTCTGGTTGGGATGAAGAAAGAAAGTTTATGATGGTTTTGTCATTAGGAAAAGTTGGGACATGAATGGGTGCTATTTTTTCCCAACCAATGAGTTCAGGATAGACCAAAGGTAGTGGATCATTAGGATGAGTAAGGTCACTAGCTATTAGGGTCATGATGTTATTATCAATGCCATTATGGGGGAGGTCTAGGATGTCATCCTCCTTAGAATGATCTATCTCGCTTTGAATCGAATTGGTCTCACTAGAGTCATGGTCGCTTTGTAGGATGTAATCAAGTGGAGGCCTTGAGCCTTCTCCTTGTAAGAATGTGGGTGTGAATCTGTGTATGACATCTACCCTTTTCTTAGAAATATATGTATCATCAAAAAAATTGTCCCATTCATATTCATTGGAGTCCGTGCCATAATTGTTCGCTTGAATTCTCATAATTGTTTTAGCTAACTCCTCATTTGATGTCCTTCGTGTTACTTCTTTCTTAGTATCTTCACCATATCCTAACCCAGTCTTATCTTTTGGGTGCATTGTTTTTAATTGGATAGGTTCAACAATACCCTCTTTCCTTTTACCTAGAGGGCCATTTCCTTCATAACCCATTCGTTGCATGATAGCATAACCTTTTCCATATTATTTTGTGGGTAACTTGATATGTTGTACGGATTCTTCTTCGTCTTTATAGAGCCAATCAAGAATAGCTCTATCTTCTACTTCAGTTTCTTTGATAAATATCCCATTAAACTTGGTGATGGGGGCTGAAGTTGAGGCTAAAACTGTTGTAGCTTGTTGAGTAGATGTTGATGGATGTCCATGGGATCTTGGGGATAGGGGTAGATTAGAGAGAGATAAAGAATATTCTCCCACCCCATTATCCTGTAATTTTAACTTAGTGCCAAAATTGCTTATCATTTCTTGCGCTTGTTCTTTGTATTTGGAGGTAGAGATGGCCAAGGCCTCTCTATTATGTGGGACGAGTGTGTCTTGAGTTGCTCTTAGGTTAGAGCAAGTTTGACTACTAATGTGATCAGCAGATATTGTTACTTCCTATCCATCATATGGAAACTTCAAGCATTGATGATAAGTAGATGGAACAGCTTCCATGTCATGGATCCATGGATGACCCAATAGTATATTATAGGTTAGATCTTGATCGAGAACCTGACAAAAGGTATTCTTCACAATAGGTCCCACTCTGATTGGTAACATGATGAGGCCTTTGGAAGTCCTTTCCTCATCATCATAGGCCTTGATTATAATTTTCCTTCGTGGATCTATAGAATCTGCTGAATATCCCAAAGCTAGGACCACTTTCAAAGTACAGATGTTTAATCTGGCTCCCCCGTCTATGAGGACACGTCTAATGCGGGCTTTGTGAACCATGACTTCTAAATAGAGTGATGAATTATGTGGATGGGTTATGGATGGGTCATCTTTTTCAGTAAAGGATAAACATGTGGATGAGGACATGTGCCCCACCATGGCTTGAAATTTATTGATATCCAGATTAGGGGATACAGTTGTATCAACAATGGCCTTTTCCAGAATGTCCTTATGTGCAATTGATAACTTTAAAAGTTCCAAGATAGAAATTTGGGCTTATGTTTTTCGTAGTTGATCAACCAAATTGTATTGACTTGGAGGGGGAATTGCCGCTTTAGATGAGCTACCTTTGACAATGATTTTGGCTTGTCCCCTTGTTGTAGCATTGACCTCTTGATATTCTTGTTTACCTTTGATTCGGATAGCCTTGATTTGAGGATTGTCAGTATAGATATGATTGATAATGATGTAGTGGATGTTATTAACATTCTTGCCCTTGTCACTCGAGGATTCTCCTTTTTGATAGTTAGGAAGGGGATCCTTGAATGCTTGATGGTTATTATTGGCATTATGTCCCTCAACCATGATGGTATGGTTATCAATCAAATCCTGAACAATATTCTTTAACCCTTGGCAATTGTTCATCTTATGACCTTTACACCTATGATAGTCACAAAATTGTGAGTCATTCCACGAAGGTGGTTTAACTCGAGGCTCATAGTCTCTATGGGGTGGCAACGTAATAGTGTTTTGATTCAATAATTCTTTGAGAATGGATTCCAAAGATTGGCCCAAGGGAGTGAAGCTTCGTCGATTTGAAAAATATGATGATCTGGGCACATTTGAATTTTGCTTATTGCCAAAATTATTTCCATGATTATTAGTTGCATTTCTTTGATTGGAAACATTGCCTTGGGTATTAGAATTTCCAGCATTGTTGCTACGTTGAACACCTAACACATTAAGGATGGTAGGCTTTGTATTCACGTTGTTAGCATCTACTACCCCATCATTCACAACATTTTTATTCTGAGTCCAAAATCGTGATTTTTCATTGTTGTTATTATGGTTGTTGTTGTTGTTGTTGTTGTTGTACGAATTTGAACCCTCTTTATCAATTTTTAGAACTCCATGCTTGATCAACGCACCTTCAATAGTAAATGCGTTTTCAATCAATTTTTTGAATGATTGAGGACAGTGAAGGTTTAGTCTGTAACTCATTTCCTGATTGAGACTATCGATGAAGATCTCCATCTTTTCTTTTTCAAGAACAGGATGAGAGTATCTAGCAAACACCCTTCTCCACCTTTGCAAAAATGTAGTGAAAGATTCCCTTAACTTTTGTTTCACCTTACAAAGATCAAGCATGGTTATCTGGTGTTGAATGTTGTAAGAGTATTGTGATATAAACTTATTTATTAACTCTTGAAAGGTTTTGATGGGGGGAGTGATCTTTGAGAGCCACTCCATGGATTGTCCACCTAGACTTCATGGAAACAACCGCATTAAGTAGGTATCATCATGAGCAAACTCTAAGCTCATATTTCGGAAATCCCTTACATGCTCAATGGGGTCAATTTTCCCATTATACCTATCAAATTTAAGGATTTCGCAATGTTTTGGAAAAGGAATCATTCGAAGACTCCTATCAAATGGATAAGGACATATTTCATCCAAAACATACTTCTTTTTTGCTCCCCCTTGCATTTCTTTTATTTTCCCTTGTAATTCCTTGATCTTTTGAGTAAGGGCACTAAAATCGTTAAGAGGGGTTTTAGGATTTTCTTTAATCCCTTTTGTGTCAAAATCAGCAGGTAACTTAGCTCCTTGATTAGCTAATGAAAGGAAGTATCTTTCCTTGTTTCGTTCTAAAATCCTTTCCATAAGAGTATGGAATTGGGGATCTTGCTTTGCTTCTTGGAGCTTTTCTTCCGTTATCTCTTCAGTATTTGAATTGTTAAAGAGGTTTTCTTCCCTCTCACTATTATCACCCATTTTGCTTACTGTACTTTCATCTTTCTCTATGTGCTTTCGAGATCTCGTGATAACAGGCATAAGCTTTACTCAAGTTCTACTAACTTTGATCAAATGAATGAAATAGTGCAATTGTGATGGATATGAAAGTCAGGATAGAATGAAGATTCTATGACTTAAAAGATTTTTAATCTTTAGCTTGTGATTCCCTGGTTGAAAGGATGAAAATCTTGTTTGTGGGAATTAAACCAAAGATTGAAAATAAAGATGATTTTGTACTTTGTGAGATTTTGATCTTAGCTTTGTAGAAAGATGAATTTGATGAATGCCTAATGTGCTTGAGTTCTCTATTACAGAATTTTATTTGGACAAGTAGCGTACGTAATTGCAGGTTGGGGAATATAAGAAGAATGAATACGCTGATTGTGGTTGTGCCTTTTAGTAAAGGCTCTTCTTTGAAAGAAGGCTCATGAGTATAAAGGTTCTACAACATAATCATAAGTGAAACCTCTAATATAGTCATGATATTGATGAATAAAGGTTTTGTGTTCAAGCAGGACCTTTCGACTTTGGTATAGAAATTTCCTCTACTTTAATATCTTCTTATAACTGAGAGAATTCATGGGCTTTCTAATCTTTCTTTCTAGAGACTTTTTGGCAAAGGTGGTAGACTTCCAAACTCTGAGCATGGGAAAGATTAGACTGATAAAACTTGATTTCTGAATGTCAGAAAATTACCTAGGCTTGGAAAATAGATGCACCAAAACAGAGACTAAATGCGCCAAAATAGTTACTGGATGCACTGAAACAGAGCACAGATGCGCCGAAACAGAGCATAAATGCACTGAAACAGAGCGTCAATGCGCCAAAACAAAGCCTCAATGCATTGAAATAGAGCGCCAATGCGCTGAAACTGACCCGGGATGTGCTAAATTATTTGTTAGACCTCAGAGATAGACATATTTTGATAGTTTGATAATTTTTGTTTTGGATGATATTAATCTAATTTTAAATGTGAAAAAAATAGCATAGAGAAACAGACAGTTGTTTTGTTAATCCTAGAATGTAAACAAAGAGTGTACGTTCTTGATATTTCCACAAGTTTTAAACAAGATAAGCACTTCATTCAGACTCACTCTTAATTTGTCAAATAGGTCATCATAGTAATCATAGCCCATAGCTTAAAATCACATCGACTCACACAGCCATGTCACCCCCTAGAGGGCACCCATGTTTTTGTCTTTTCTAGGTGTTCACTCAAAGTGACGGAAGTGGATACCGAATCCCTTGAGCAAACAATCTGTGGCGACTATATGGTGAGTGTCTTGGGGGCAGATTCTTCCCTCCCCTTGCACCATGATTAAATGGATGTTTGGTTACTGAAACAACTGGCTTTCTACACTATGGTTTGTAGTCAAGGTTTCTATTCGGTGCGGCAACAAATAAACTCCCTTAGGAGACCTCCCAACCTTTAGAACAAAGTTTTTGGGGATAGTTATCTTTGCACACTGCTGTTGAATTGCGGACTTTCCTTGAATTCACTTTTGATTATAGTGGGTTGGAAAACCTAGCTTTGGTTGTTCCCACTTAGGTCGTTCTTATAGGGTGAGTACTTTTTCCCACTATGGCAGGCCTTCTAAAGGATGTAAGAAATTGTAAACATTGCATGAAAATGAAAAGGAAGCCTGGTATTTTGGTCACCCAGTTAAGGGGAGAGCATAGACCTATTGCCACAAACAAAGCAACCAATGTTCTTTTTAAAGCACCAAATGACAATGAATTAATCTAAGTGAAGATTTTGCTTCACAATAGGCATGGAGTTAATTTTAATTGCATAAAAATACGTTTGGTGACTATCCTAGGATTGGTAGCTTCCAAATTTTAAATTTCTATCCTAGGGTTGGTTCATTTCCTTAAAAATTGAAAATAAAAAATTTGTCCGCGGATGGCATCGCAATCAAAATTTATGTTTAACAAATTTCCTGCATGTGTTGGGACAAACCCCCAGATGCGCCAAAACAATTATGGGATGCGCTAAAAGATCACCACAGGATGCGCCAAAACAATGCCTGTATGCACCGAAATAATCCCCGAATGCACCGAAATAGTGTCTGTATGCGCCGAAACAGTGCTTGTATGCACCGAAAGAAAGATTTAAGGATTTTTCGACATTACCTATGCACAAAAAAAATAAAACAAAGCATAGTACAAACTAATAAGATCTTAATAATTGTACTAACGTGGAATAAGTTGGAGACATCCTATGGTTATCAATAGAAATTAATCAATGATAATCATTGGTTGTAGAGTCCAACTGAAAAATAACAAGGTCCATTCCTCAAACAATCCCAAGGTGAATGGGGTATAGTAAAGTATATCATAGTAATGCATTTTGCATTTTGAACATGAACAAAAAAGTTTTATCAATCTTAGAGTAGTATTATCTACATATAGGTTTTTGAAAATTTTAAAAAACACTTATGCAAAGAATGTATCAGAAAGAAGAAACAAAAATATTTTTCAATTTATAATGGACTGTTAAAGCTTAAAAAATCCAATTTTTTGAGCTTGTGTTTAAGAGGAGAATATCTATTTGGATTGGATATTTTGAAAGGAATTAAAGAGTTTCTCAAACTAACAATACCTTCCAATGACCAAAAACTAGACTACCATAGTATGCAAATTAATTATAATTGTATGTCCCATAAAAGTGCAAGTACATACTTATTTGGCTGATATTTTCATCCATTCAAATCTCAAACTATAAAATGGTTTCTAGAATAAGAAGCTACTTTTTCAATGAATAGGGTATTAATGATGAATGTGAGGATGAACTAACAAGGACCTAATGACACTCAAACTATTTCCTCTATATAGCAACAAAAGAAAACTTCATGAGTTGAGATCAATGGAAAACAAAAAACACTAATAGAAGAAGAATTTTAATGTAAAGCTCAAAAATGTGATAAAAAATAGGATTAGAATGTGACACCATGTAATTCATACTTCCAATTTCTTCCATTGCATAATTAGAAAATAAATAAATTATTGATTCTCCAAGTTTTTCCTCATGCAAATCATGTATTCATTTTTAGCAATTGGATTAAAACATAAATTGTGAATGTAATAAAATATATTAATTTCTATAGATGACTAGACATTGGATGTAGATTTAAAATTGGACAAAACACATACAATAAACACAAATTTCTTTTAATAACAATAAAATTAAACAAAACACAGATAATAAACACAAATTGCTTTTAAGAGAAACATAAAATTTTATTCAACTTCTCAAAATAAAATAGAGGTCTTATCTTTTTCCCAACATAAATAAGACTTATACATTTTTATTTGGCCTATAAAATCAAAGAATGAAGTTGTATTTTATAGAGATTGCAACCTCTAAAATAAAAAAATGATTAAAAGCAATAGACAACCTATATACCAACAATGTTTTGCATACCAATCCAATGGAGACCATTAGAGGAGTATCCATTGGTGAGAGGACTCGTTCAGTGGTGGACTTGAGTAATTTGAATTTGAACTCAAGCACGAGGTTTCATGGCAACTAGTAGTTTGGGAAAGATATGGAGGTGGTTTTTTTAGATTATGTTGAAGGTAAGGTAGGAACAGGATGGAGCTTTTGGGAAGGATGAGTCGTGTGGTGAGGAGGTGACCAAAGACGCGTTCCTGGAGGAGAATCGTGTGGATGGTTTTCACAAGATGTCTTGTGATGGGCATCCCTTGGTGGATTCCATTCCTAAGGTCCTTGTGGAGAACGAGTGGGTCCCATCTGGGGAATCTTGTGCGCCTAACTCGTTCTCTCCCCAGTTGAACATGCTCTGGTGGCTAAGCACCGATTGAAAAGAAATTCTTCCTTGTTGGGTCAAAAATGGTAGGACCTCTAAACTAAAAGGAAAAGGTTTCACTATTGAGCCAGTTCCATCCTCAAATGAGGAAGGGGTGTTCTCCTTTTATGTCCCATATTTTCTCATGGATAAAAACATTGTTGTAATGGATTTTTTCCTAGTAGGGAAGGTTTTGGGTCCTAGACCTAATATTGAGGAAGTTCATGCATGGGTGCATAAGAAGTGGGAATTAAAGGGTCTAGTGGAAATTGCTGCTATGGCTAAGGGCTTCTTCTCTTTTGTCTTTTCTTGTTATGAGGGCCTGAGAAATGTGTTTGCAAAAGGGCCTTAGTATTTTGGGTGCCTCTCCTTGGTTCTTTGCCCATGGGAGCCTGGGATGGATTTATCAAAATGCCTTTCAAATTTGGATCCTGTGTGGGTTAAGCTTCCTAACCTGTCATTAGAATATTGGGATGAAGAATATTTTTCGACGGTTGCTAACTCTTTCTAGGAAGCCACTTATTCTAGGAAGCAGTTGGTGGCTACCAAGTTTTGTGTTATGATAGATCAGGATTTTATGTTGCCTGAGTTCTTCTTTTTGAAATCTAAGTTAGGGGCTTGGAAGCAGAAGATTATTTTTGAAAATCTTCCTTTTTCTTGCTTCAAATGTAAGAAAATAGGGCATTAGGCTAAAGATTGTCAATTGAACGTAGTACCCCCTAAGACTATCGAGAAATCTAAGCTGTGGAAGAAGAAGGATCCCAAAGAGAACCAAGTTGAAATTTTTGTTGAGAATGGAGTGGTGGGTGAGACTGATGTCCCTCTTGCTCCTTCTAATGAGGTTGGAAAGGATCAGATTGTTTCTGGGAAGGAGGACGTTGATCTAGTTGTTGTTGGGGAGGAGGCTATTGGTCATTATTCTATGAAGGATGTGGATCATGTCTCGGAAATAGTGTGCTCTCCAAAAAGACCTATTTTGGAATTGGCTATAGTTCTGTCATCTCCTTTGTCTAGTGTGGATCTAGTGGGTGCTATGGTTGTGGTTGATTTATTCAATAAAGAAGATGAGGGTTACACCCAAGCTCAGGGTAGGAAAAATAAATACTCTTCTTCCCCTCCTTCTCAGCCTCATAAAGGTGTCACCACGAGAAGGAAAAAACTGGATTGTGGGTTTGAGTTGAGGGGCCAGGGTAGACATACCCTACAAAAAATTAGGGAAAGGGAGTGTAAGAAGGATATCGTGGAGGGAGTCCAAAAGATGGTGTTTGAGATGTTCTCTAAGAGAACCCATTCCTCCTATAAACAAAGATCATTTCATGGAATATCAGGGGGTTGAATAACTTTTATAAGTAGGACCTCCTGAAAAATCTCGTATGGGATCATAGGAAGGATATTTTGCTAATTCAAGAGACTAAAATGAAGATTGACAAGCCGAAATCCTTGAAGAATCTCTTCTTTAAAGATTGTGGGTTTCATGGGGTAAGTTCTGAAGGAGCTTCAGGTGGTGTGGCCACTTTTTGGAATGCTAAGCTATTGAGAGGTACCCTAATTGCTGGTACTTTTAATCATGTTGAAACTAAGTTGTCTGGCTTGGGGACTCTTATTCCTGTGCCATTTCTAATGTGTATGTTCCTAATCTGAAGTGTAATCGAAAAAATCTCTAGGATGATTTGGGGACCCTTAGGCTTGGTTTATTCGACCTACCCTAGTTTGTTATGGGGGATTTTAATACTCCCTTGTATGATTATGAGAAAATGAGTGGGTCTCAAGCCAATCCTGAGAGTAGGTATGACTTTAATATGTTTATTGATGACAATGCCCTCATTGATGTCAACTTGGATGCAGCAAGTTTTACATGGTCTAACAGGCATGTTGGCACAGAAATATCCAAGTTAGATTAGATAGATCTTCAATCTCGGCTTCTTGGTTTGTGGATTTTTCCTATTGCTTTTGTTGCGAACAATTTTGGGAGGGAAAAGAGGTTTCCATTTCACTTTGAAGCCATGTGGCTTAGGGATCCTCATTTTTTGGATTGCATTAGAGAATGGTGGAAGGTTAAGGTTGATGGTAGTGCTATGTTCAAAATTGCTAAGAAGTTATATTATGTTAAGAAGAATCTCAGGAAGTGGAATAAAGAGTCGTTTGGGCATATTTTTGACTCCAAGTACTCTATCCTGAAGAATCTAGAGGATGTCCAAAAGGTCATCTAGTTGGAGGGACTTTCTGAGGACTTACAACTTTTAGAAGATAATCTCCTCAGGAAACAACATGATGTTTCAAAGGAAGAGGATTTTTGGAGGCAAAGATCGAGGGTTGTTTGGCTTAAATCCAAGGATTGTAATTCTAAGTTATTTCATCTTACTGCTCTGCACCATAAAGCATCTAACCACATCTCTTCGATTAATGTTGATGGGATGCTACTGGAGGATGAGGAAACTGTCAGAAATGTTGCGGCTAGGTTTTTTGAAAACCTTTTGGTGGAAGATTTGGTATGGGATCAAAGGAGTGTTGATACATTTATAGATGTTATCCACAGAGCTTTTTCTAGGAATTTGAATAAGGAATTGATGGCTATCTATTCAGCCTAAAAGTTCAAAGATGTTGTTTTCTCTTTTGAAGGTAACAAGGCCCCCGGCCCTAATGACTTCCCTTTGCTTTTCTTCCAATCCTATTGAGATATTATCTTTGAGGATGTGATCAATGCCACGAAGGAATTTTTTGGATCAAGATGTCTTCTTAAAGAGCTTAATGCAACTTTCATTGTCTTGATACCTAAGTTGAATATTTCCATGAGTTTTGGTGATTTCTGACTGATCAGCCTTTGTAATTTGATTTACAAAATCTTTTTGAAGGTGCTTGCCTACAAATTACAAACACGATTTCCCTCATCGATTTCTAAGAATCATAGTGGTTTTGTTAAACGACGTCAAATCCTTGATTCTATTGTTACAGTGCATGAATTAGCTCATTTTGTGAGTGTTTCCAATATTTCGGGTTTCTTTATGAAATTGGACCTACTTAAAGCTTATGATAGAGTGAATTGGAGATTCTTGCTGAAGGTCTTGGATAGGTTTGTATTTTTTAGAAAGTTCCTCCAAATTATTGAGCAACTTATCTCTTCTACCTCTTTTATTGTTTTGGTTAATGGCTTTCCTTCTCCCTTCTTCTGAAGCTCGAGGGGCTTGAGGTAGCGAGATCCAATTTTGCCTTTTCTTTTCATTTTGATGGCGGAGGCTCTGGGTCACAATATTTAGAAGGTGCTTTAGGTTGGTGTCTTGTGTGGTCTCTCACATTCGTCCAAGTGTGTTCCTATTACTCACAAACAATTTATAGATGACACCATGTTGATGTGTGTTTCTTCAGTGAAGGAAGTTACAGTTGTTAAGTTGCTATTGGATGACTACATGAAGGCTTTTGGTCAAAAGGTTAATTTACCAAAGATTTAGATCATTTTTCTTAATACTCTTGAGGCTTTACAACTTAAGTTAGCTAGAATCCTTTCCTGTAATAGCCTGGGTGAATTCCTGTCCTCCTATCTAGGACTTCTGTTGTGCATTTCCAAAATCCCAGAATCCTTTTGGTTGGGTTTGCTGGATAAATTCCGTAGGAAGCTTGCTAGTTGGAAAGGCACGCTTCTCAACCAGGCTGGTAAAATTCAACTTATCTCTTCTACACTTCAGAACTTACCTTTGTATGGTTTTGGTCGATTGTGGGACATGTTGTCCTTGGAAGAGATTTCATCGGGTTCGTGCTTTCGGAAGAATATTATGATGAGTAGGGGCCTGATTGCTAGGGGTGTTAAGTGGTTGTTGGGTGATGGCACTAGTATTCTATTTTGGTCTAGGACTCTTGGTGTGGGACCTTCTTTCTTGCTTGTCTTCCTTGGTCCCCTCCTATTATCCCTCTATGTAAATTCCTTTTTGGGACTATGGTGGTTGCTTATTTTGAGGATGGTGAATGGAATAATTTTGAGGATTAGGACCCTTCTTTAAGGATTTTGAAGGAATTTTTAAGCTTGGTTAGGATCCCCTCTTTTCCTAGACCTGACAGAGTCATCTGGGCCCCTTGTGCTAGTGGCAAATTTTTTGGGGCATTTGCTCTTTTGAGTTCTATAGATATGCTTGCCTCTTTCCCTTTTTTGGGAAAGCTTTGGAATAAGAATCTCATTTCGAAGGTGAATGTCTTCTTTTGGCTACCTATGCAAGGTAAAGTCTTGACGTTGGATAACCTTTGTCAGAGAGGCTTTGTGATTCTTAATAGATGTTCTCTTTGTGAAGAAGATGGTGAAAAAGCTTTTCATATTCTCCTTGGGTGTAATTATTCTTTCTCCATTTAGAGTAAATTTCTCTATCTTTGGGATGTTGGTTGGGTCTTACCAAATTCCCTTGCTAAGTTCCATGAACTATGGTCCTACTACTCTTCTAGCATGATTTTGCATTGGCTTTGGGATCTCATGGTCCCGCATATTGCTTGGGGACTTTGGAAAGAAAGAAACAACAAGATTTTTCAGGATACTGAACTCAATCCCATTAGTCTCTATATTAATATCAAGCGGGCTATTTTGGAGAACTTTGCTCTGATTCAGTCAAACTCTGATAGGTGAGCCCCCTTTGATTCCCTCATAGGGTATGATCTACTGGTGACTTCCAAATGGAAGATTAACTTTATTCCTTTGTTGATCCTAAAGTCAAGCGTTTCCAAAAGAGTTAACACTAGATGGAAGCCTCCTCCTTTTGGTTGGATTAAAATTAACTTTGATGGGGCAGAAAAGGGGAATCATGGGCTTGCAGGTTGTGGGGGGTGTTAAGAGATGATATGGATAGACTCTTGGATGTGGTGGCACTCCTATTGGGAATTCAGAACAATCATCATGCGGAGGTGGAGGCTATGTTTATCAGTGTTAAGTATGCCATTAGTAAAGGTTACTAAAATTTGTGGGTGGAGGGTGATTCCATGAAAATCATTAATTATCTCTGTGGCACTCAGTCGTCGAGTTGGAGTGTTGATAGTCTAATAAGGGATAATATAATGATTCTGCAATCTTGTGTTGAGACTCATATTTCACACATTTATTGAGAAGGTAACTCATTGGTGAACTTCTTTTCCAATGAGGCTGTTAGGATCAATGAATTTTGTTCATGGGAGGAAGGTGCGATCATTCTTGAGGAATCCAAAATCTTATTGCAGAATGATGGTGTGGGATGAAGTGTGGCAATATTTATGGAATTGTGCATGCCTCTATTTCACATGCTTTGTGAGTGCTTTACTACTTTCTGGACTTTTGTTGTGTGCATTCCACAAGGTCTATGAGAATTATGTGATGGTTATCATGGGAGGTGAAAGGAGCCGAATCAAACCACATTCATGCGGAGAAATTAGGCATAAGAAGAAGTGTTGGTCTATTTTGCGGCATGGGAATTTTACTTCATATTTGGAGAGACTACATGGGCATGATCCTAATGCCTTTGCTCAATTCATCTCATTTTGGCATAATCGAAAGGTTAGGGTTAAAGTTCTGGATGTGGAAGTGAATGAGGACATGATTTCCTTGGTTACTGGTTTGCTAACTGTTGGTTAAAATTTTTATAAGGATAAGAAAAGCAATGAAGAGGTGACGACTCAGTTTTTCAAGGACAATGAGAGGAAAGCGTTAATCAAGCTAGAAACCTGGGGTTATGAAAGAAAATATTTGAAGAAGATTTGGGCAAGTGTTTTTGAGGTGATGATCAGGTATGTTACCTTGGAAGGGAGATTTAAGGGAATCCTGGGTCATCATTTCATGCTCCTTAATCACTTCAGGCATGGTCGGTTTATTTTTTTTCCATTTTTTCTTTTATCTTCTTTGGAGGTTTCGGTGTATGTGCACCTTAAAAATAGAAAGGCCCCGGTCCTCCATGAGGGCCTAATTCTTCTGATAATGGAACATATTAAGACCCTTCTCCCGACCCCTTCCATCAAAGGTGAGAAGAGTTTTCTGATGATTCTAGGTCAATGGGTGAGGACTCTTTGGAGGAGGAGGAGGATTTTTCTCCAGGTGTTGTGTCTACTTCTTCGAAGAAAAGGAAGGGAGGTGGTGCAAAGAGAAATAGATCTACGAAAAGGATTGTTTTCTCGGGGAGTGATGAGATGGATGTGGGGTCTGATGACTCCTCTCTTATTCTAGAGGAGGTGATGGGTGGAAAAGATTTTGTTAGTGCTAGTGGTGAAGCGGGGTCCCAGGTTAAAGAGGTTGGAGCAATTAAACCATAGGGGATTTCTCTGCACATTACAAATCTATGGAGCAGAGCTCTAGATTTTGTGACCAAGGAGCCTAAGGAAATTGGTGTGGACAAGAGTGTGGGTGACAATATGGTGACCATTGTGGATTCCCCTCCATAGGAGGTTCCTAAGGAGGAGCAGGATAATGAAGAAAGGTTTCAAGAGGAGGAGGATGTAGAAAAACCAAAAGCAAGTCAAGAACCCTAAAAATTGGATCCTCTTTCTGAGAATTTTTTGTATTTGGATGAGGATGTGACCTCCATGTTTAATCTATTGGATATGGATAGAGTTGGGGCTACAGGTACTTTCAATCTCACTAAATTTTCTTTACAAGAATTTATCAACATAAACAATAAAATAAAAGGCTTAAAAGAAAATCTTAAGAGTGTCCCTAAAGGTGTTGTGTCTAACATCCTAATTGATAGGATGGTGGACCTTGAAGGGTCCTACCATGATTTTAAGTCTCTCTGTGAGGAAAGAATTTTTTCTCTGGAAGACAAAGTGTTTGGTATCAATGTGGACATCAAAAAGCTTATCCAGGTGTGCCACATTTTTGTAAAGAATAATGTGCAGTCCTTAGAAATCTTGTTTAGGAAAATCAATGATTTGAGAGAAGATTAGGTTTACTTCTTCGAGCTCATGGAGAAGGAATGTGTGGAAAAAGGAAAGGGTAAGAAGACTCCTAGAGATGTGGATAATGGACCTGTGACTAGAGGTTTGGTTGAGTGGAAGAAAACCTTTGATGCTAAGAAAAAGGAACTATTGGATATGGTTGAAAAGCATAAGTACTAGTAGTTAGAGATGGTCAATACTCTGGGTGGCCTGAGTTAGTTTTTTATTGTTGTTTTGTGTTTGGGTTGGGGTGTATGTTTCGTTATTTTTTGTTGTTTGTTGGTTGTTGGGTGTTGTTGGTTTTCTATGGTGTTATCTTTGTTTAGCACCCTCTGGTTGGCATGTTTTGGCTATTGGGTTGCTGGTGGTGGTTTGTTTTGATTATCCTTTGAGGCAACATTTTGTGTCTTTTGTTGTAAAGGGTTTCAAGGTCCCTTCAAAACCTGCTTTTCCCAATTAATCAAAACAAACAACCTATTAAATAAACAATAACTTATTTCACTTACATTCCTTTAGAAATGCAATATATATCACATGGAAAGTTCTAAAATCAGCTATATCTAACATTGTCTACAAAATTAGAAACTATGCATAGTATATCTTATGTTATCTTCCTATCTTCAATGACATCATTATTCAATATCGAAAGAAAGCTAGGAATATCTCAAAAGGGTGTATATGAAATTAAATGCTTACATTTCTAACTGTGTTCCTTGCATTTATGTTCTTATTCGATTATAATTGTTCAACATTGAGCATCGGTAATTAAAAAAATTGGTTTCTTATATATGGCTATGATCTTAATTACCTCAAAGATTTCTCCAAATGAATTTTTATAAATCCTCTAATATTTTTTATTAAATTAAATTAAATTAAAAGACTACAATATATAGTTGGAATCCATTAAATTAAAAATATTTAATTTTCTCAATATTTTTAATTCAAAAATTTGCATTTGACAACTTAATATTATTATAAAAACTGAAAACTATATTTTATCAAATGAAAAACCATCAAATGTTAAAAGAAGCCCCACCACTATATTGTTTTTCTCCTCTTTTCAATCAATTTTTAAAATAAATAAGTAAATAAATAACAATTTCTAAATAAAAAAAATTATGCAAATTAAAATGTTTATGAAAATTAGTTGTGTTATATTTTCATGAAAGTGGTATTATAAAGAACAAATTTTTAGGTTGTATATTTTATAGGTAATTGAAAAATAGTAGTTTAGATTATATTTATTTTTAATAATTTATTGATATTTATATTGTGAGATTAAAATGATAATTAAAATTAAATGTTCAAAATGATTATTTATTCAATTTTTATATTTTATAAAAATAAAAATATGTTTGGATAATATTTTAGCAAAACATTTTTTAGAAATATCTATCTTAAAGTAAACTTTTAGAATAAATAAGATATACATAATGATTTAAGTTCTACCTTTTATTTATAATTTAATAGTATTTATTTGTGAAATTATAATTAGAAGAATAGTCTAAAAAGATTGTATATTTTATGGACATTTTAAAAATTATTACAAGTAAATTAAAAATAAAATAAAAAAATCTCCAACATTAAGAATATTATATTTTATAATTGAATGATGGTCATATAAATAAATAAATAACTTATAATAGTATAATTTTTTAAATTATTTCAACCCATTTTACATACAATCTTTACTTTTAACAACTCATTCATTTGAAATTTTATTCTAACTAATAAAAAGACATTTATTTGTTTTCACTTGAAATTTATTTCTAAACTTATATAAAATATAAAAGAATCACAAAATAAATTAAATAATTATTTTGTCTCACCATCACTATGTTTTATCTACCTCTAGAGTCTTTCTTTTTAAAACTTTGAAATTATGAACAAATGTGCTCTTAATTATATTTTTGTTGAAATTTATTTTTATGATGAAGGCATTCCTTATATGAAATCGATGAATTGCTTTTGAAAATCAATGGTTGAAAGTTACAAAAAAGGATGCAAGAGATTGGAATGGTCTCAAACATCAAATTTTTTAAAGTATTAAAATATAATATATAATTAAAGAAGAAACAACTACACTCTTATCCAATCTAATATTTATAATTTTAAATTTAAATTTATTTTAATAATTATTATATATATAATAAGTTTTTAATAGATATAATTTTTTTTTAAATATTAAAAAAAATAAAAATTATGAATTGACTTTTCACTTTTTAGTAAATTTTTAAGTTTGGTGTTGTAATTTTTAATGTAAAACTTAAAATTCTAGGTTTAACAATTTTAACATGGTTTATTTTTATTTTTAATATCTATTTTCTTATAAATAAGGGGTCGAAGCCGAGGAGATTGTATTAAAAATAAAAGAATAAAGATTTACAAGACTTGAAGCCTCAGCACAAGATAAAACAAGCAGAATCATGGCTTCCATGAGAAGATCAAAATCAGAACATGAAACCTTAAAGCTATCCTAAACAAAGTCAATAACCTTATCATTAAAAGGCAGCTACAACTTATTGCTGCAACTACATTTGAGCAAAGTTTGAGTTTAAAAAAGGAAGATGACAATAAAAATACAAATAACAAAACACCAAAGATCATCAAGATTCCTTATCTTTTCCATTTTTGCCTCATATATTCTTCCTCTACTGAACCACACTATGAACAGTAACTAAATGCCCAAATTTGAAGATGCATCTGCCACTGTCGATTCTGGGAGTAAAACAATTTCTTCATTGTGGACCTCATTATAAGTGGTGTTTGTAGCGAGAAAATTCTTTGGTCTTGTAGTCTAAGGATGGATTTTGGTGAGTTCAGCTTAATGGGGGTATCCATTGTTTCCTTCTCTGCCTTCTTACTTGTCTCACCACTCTTAGAATCCTAAATGTCTCTCTTCTCTTCCTCTAAGGTGTCATTCAAATTCTTATCCACATACATCCTTTCTCATCATGGAGTTATTTTTTTAAATGTCATTCCATCATCTCCCATATTTGCCAATGCATCTGCCATTGTATTGCCTTCTATGTAAATATGGTTAATCGTGACATTTTCAAACTTATCCATCAGGTTTATTGTTGAATCTAGTAAAGATTGTAATTTCTAGCTCAACACTTTCTTAACTCTTATCGCATTTACCATGATAGTTGAATCCCCTTCAATTTCTACCTTTGCCAAATTCAATTCTATGCAAAGGGATAGGCCTGCCACTAGAGCCTTAAATTCTGCCACATTGTTTGTATCAATCTCCAATGGTTTTGAATATCTTGCAATAGTTTTTCCCTGCCATGAGTGAATCACACCACCTACTGATGGACCTGGATTCCCTCTTGACGCTCCATCAAAATTCAATTTGAACCAACCAATATTTGGAGGTCTCCATTTAATTTTTTCTTTGTTTTGTTTGTTGACTTGACAACCTTTCACAATAACTTGAGGAGTTTTTATACCATACCAGTTCTTGAACATACTATCATCCTAGCCTATATAAAATTTTGATTTGTTGCTTTGGGCATGAATTCTTGAGTTCATTGTTTCCACAATGACAACTTCAATCTTATTCATAATCATTTCTATCTCCATGGATTTCCCTTGGAATACTCTCCTATTTCTCTCCTTCCATAGTTCCCATATCATAATTGAAGGAGAAATGATCCATAAATTTCCACACAAGTTGTCCCTAAAAAGAGTTAGCCATGATTTGAATAGTGTTAACATATCATTTGGTAATGTTGATATCCAACCAAGTTTAGCACAAAGCCACCACCAACATTCAAGGGAAAAGGGGCATGTTAGAAGCATATGGTTGATGTTCTCCTCACTATTGTAACATAGTGAGCATCTTGAAGGGCCTTGATATCCACTTCTTTTAAACAAATTTGCTGTCAAAATTTTACCTTTCAATTCCGCCCATGTGAAGATGCCAGCCTTTGGCATGCACACTCTATTCCAACATAATTGGATAGGTACCTGGGTTTTGGTTCTTTCTTGTTTCGCAGATGCTATTTTATAGCCATCTCTCACATTATACCAGCCTGATTTCGATTCCAGATAATCTCATCCCCTCCCTGCTTAAACAAAATAAATATGTGCTTTAATAATTGTCTGAGGTTATTAATCTCCACCAATGATATATCAAGGTCTTCAAATTGTTTCCACTCCCATTTACAATCTTGGTTATTGTCTGATAATATAATGTAGTCGCTTACATGAGTTCCCCATTTGTCTGAACAAATTTGGCTAATTTTATCTGTGTCCATCATTTTACTAATAATAGGGTAACCTCCCCATGAGTCATTCCAAAATAATTCTTTCTTCCCATCCTTTACATTCCATGATATGTGCTTAAGTATAATATCACTGGATTTAGCAATAAAATTCCAAATACGAGAGCCCCTAGGAAAATATGTGACTCTTAATGCTCTTAACTGTTTAAGTTTGTGAGGTATTTGCTTCTAATGATCCTAACCCATTTGAGGTGTTGTTCCTTATGTATTTTCCAAAATAGCTTAGCCCCTAGTGCCTTATTCTTCCATAACTGATTTTTGATACCCGTGCCTCCATGCTCAATTGGATTGCAAACCTTATCCCATGTAATCAGTGCAAACTTATTTTTTCTGTTTGTGCCTTTCCAAAAAAACATTCTCAAATTCCTCATCAGGTCCATGTAGAATCCACTTGGCATTGAAATGCAGGACATTAGATAAATGGGAATGGTCGATAGAGTTTCTTTCAGCATTATAATTCTCACTGCCCATGATAACCACTTTGATTTCCATGTCTCCATTCTCCAATCAATCTTTTCCCCGATTGGTTTCCAGGTTGAAGAAGATCTCAAGGTTTTATTTACTGGTATCCCTAAGTAAGTGCATGGAAGTCTACCTTCCTTAAAACCTAATAAACTTAATAATTGGTTTTGGACTCTTGTTTTAAAATGAAAGAATAAAATCTATGACTTCTCTTTATTGACTACTTGTCTCGAGGCCTTAGCATATATTGATAGCAACCTTTTCATATGTAAGGCCTCTCCTCTACAACCTTTCCCAAAAAGAACTGTATCATCTACAAACTGCTGATGTGTGATTGGTTGAACCGAAGATGTCACCTCCACTCCTTTGATAGAACCAAACTTTTGAAGGCTGCATAAATTCCTACCAAGAGCTTCAGCCATGATGATGAAAAGGAAGGGATGGAGTGGATCTCCTTGCCTGATTCCTCTTGAACTTTCAAAAAAACCACATGGATTCCCATTGATCAAGATGGAGAATTTTGCAGTAGAAATGCAGTAAAATAATAGGTTTAACCATGATTTGCAAAACCCAAATCCTTCCATGCATTTAGATAAAAATATCCAGTCTACTTTATCATATGCCTTTTTGATGTCTAATTTAATGATCATACTCATCTGCTTATCTTTTTGAATAGAATGAATTAATTCTTGAGCAATTATCACTTCATCAAAGATGGGTCTTTCTGGAACAAAGCCTGTCTGTTCTTCTCCTATAATTTTTGGCAATATATTTTTCAATTTTTTTGCAAGGGTCTTTGTCAACACCTTATATATTGTGTTGCAAAGTGATATTAGTCTAAATTCATCTAGACATGGTACTTTATCTTTCTTAGGAATTAAAACAATGAAAGTGTTACTGATTTCTCTCAGAAATCTTCTTGATGATCTTGTTGATTCTAATGCTTTAGTCATTTCCAAACCCAAAATTAGCTAGCACTTCTGGAAAAAACCTGTTGGGAATCCATCTGGGCCTGGGGCCTTGTCTGGATGGAGCTAATTTAGTTCTTTTTGTATCTCTTCCTCTGTAAATTTTTCCATAGCCATCTAATTATCTTCCTCTGAAATCAGCCAAGGGATATCTTCCAGCATCTGTTGTTGAGCTACAAGATGTGAACCTTCATAATTATTAAGAAGATTTGAATAAAATTGAATTATCTCTTTTTGGATCTCAGATTGATCATCTAAGGTTTTCCCATTATCATCATTGATTTTGTGAATTCTATTAATGCTTCTCCTTTGTTTTGTACTATTATGGAAGAACTTTGTGTTCTTATCCCCTTCTTCTAGCCAAATCTCTCTTGATATGCCTCCAAAAAAATCTCTTCTTTGGCCAGAATGTCTTCATAATCCCTCATCCTTTTCCTTGCAAAACATCTCTGAGTTCATGCCTTGTTGGATGACTTGTACATTGAGTTCTTTAATGTTTTTAAAGTGATCTTTGTTCCAGCAAAGAAGGTTTTTTTTATTTTCTTCAATTTGGTCATGAAGCAAAAAATTCTAGATCCTTAAACATGACATTCCTTCCACCATTGTTCAATAAGTTTCCCAAACTCCTCATCTTTCATCCACATATTCTCAAATTTGAATGGGCATAGAACAGTTTATTTTCTCCCAGAATTTCCAACTGAATAGGATAATGATCTGATCATGATGTTGGAGAAATGGAAGATTTGAAATCAAATGGGAAGGTGGTTAAATATCCTTTATAAAAGAACCTGTCTAATTTTTCAACTATGTTACTGAATGCCATTCTTCTGTTGTTCCATGTGAATGTTCCATTCTCCAACTCAATTTCTAAGAGTTTTCTTTTATCACCCAATTTTTGAAGTCTGTCTAAGGATGAGATTCTCTTTGTAACCCCCCACTTTTCTCTGAAATATGAACAATGGCACTAAAGTATCCTCTGATAATGTAGTTCTTTTCTACCTAAATCCTAAATTTGTTGTTGATCTCTTCCCATACTTCCAGTTTCTTCTGTGTGGGGATTGGACCATAAACATTTAAAATAGAGAATTTCAAGTTAGAATTTAGACTTTTTATTGTTCCACCAATCCAATTGGTTCTTCCTTCCAATTTTTTAAAATCAACTCTTCTTGGATTCAACTTTTTATTTTTAATATTTATTTGAAGTAACATTTTAATTTTTAAAATTCTTAACTTATTTAATAATTTAACTATATTTATGGTTAATTTGATAATATTATAATAAAAAAATTATTTGTTAATTCAGTTTATTTGTTAATATTTTTTTTAATATATTAATTATCTTTTTTCCATACATGTTTTATTAATATTTCAATTCTAATAAATTTATATTTTGTTTTTTAAAAATTTAATCATTAATTAACTTAAATTTTTTATTATTCATTATTAATTTTTTAAAATTATTATGCTTACTAATATTTGGATTTTGATATATTTTGCCTTTGTATTTATCTTTAATTTTGAAATTTATTTTTATTATTTATCTTTTTATAAAATTATAAATACTAATTAAAGAATATTAGAGTTACTTTAATGAATACTAATTTGTCATATTAAATTTTAATTATTGTATAACAATTGTATTTCAAATTTTAATTTTAATTTATATAATAAATTGAATTTCATACATAAAATCTAAATTAAAAGTTATAAAGTGTATGTGAGAGAGAAGATAACTTTTGACTAGTCATTGCATTCCAACAATCCAAAGATAACACATGTCCCTAGATATTTATGCTTAGGGTAGCATGTAATTTGATTAAAGATATGATAATTCACCTTTATAACCTAGTGTACCCATTGCACACTTAAGGAGGAAAATAGATGGAGAGAGAAAGAGAGAACGGAAGGAGAGATGGAGATATGATATAGAGGCAAATAGAGAAAAAATAGAAAGAAAAGAAGAGAGAGAGTGGGGGAGAAAATGAGACAAGAGGAGATATGTGGATAGACAAAGAGAGAGATAAAGAGAGTTAGATAGAGAGAAACATAGATAGAAATGAAGGGACAGAGAGAGGGAGAGATACAAAATGAGAGAAGAGAGAAAAAAGATAGAGATAGAGAGAAAGAGAAATAGAGAGATAGAGAGGGAGACAAAGAGATATATAGCGATAGAAAGAGAGATAGAGATATGGAGATAGAGCTAGATATATATAGAGGAATAAAGAGAGAGAGAGAGAGAGAAATAGAATAAGATAAAATGAGAGATAAAGAAAGAGAAATAGGAAAAGAGAGAAGAGGAGAGACATAGAGAGATATAGTCACATAGAGAGGGAGATAGAGCGGTAGAGAAATAAAGAAAAATAGAGGGAGACAAAAAATATAGAGAGAGGGGTAGAGAGATAAAGAGGGAAAGGGGGAGAGAGGGGTGAGATAAATAGGGATAGCAAAAGAGAGATAGGGAGAGGGAAAGAGATAGAAAAAGGAAAATAGAGAAACATGGATAGAGGCAGAGAGAAGGGAAGACAAATATAGATAAAAATACGGTAGAGAGAGGAAGAGAGAGATCAAGAGAAAATGAGAAACATAGAGATAGAGAGGGAGATAGAGATATAAAGATATCTCTCTCTTTGTCTTCCCATATCTATATATATACATATAAATATATATATATATATATCCACATTTGTACCTCTCTCTCTATATATATGTATATCTCTCCCTCTCTCTACCTCTCTATATATAACTTCCTATATATTTCTATCTCTCCATATCCATCTCCATCTCTATCTCTATCCTCCTTTATATCTTTCCCCCTATCTCTATCTCATTACCTCTCCCTAAATCTCTTTCTCTATTTCCCCTATATCTTTCCTAATGTATATATCTCTCTATCTCTCCCCCTTCTCTCTCTCTCTATCATTCTCTCTTTTTATATCTCTCTACTTCTCCTCTGTCCTCTCTCTATTTCTCTCCCTCTCTATCTCTCCCTATATATGCCCCTCTCTATCACTATCTCAATATCTCTCTCTCACTCACACACACACTCCCTATTCCTCCATCCCTCTATTTATTTCTATATATTTCTCACTCTCTCACACATAAAATCCCTATTTTTCCCTCCCTATATCTACCTCTCCCCCCTTTATCTCTCTCTCTCATGCATACACACACTCCTTGTTTCTCCCTCCCTATCTCTACTTCTATCTCTATATCTATCTCTTCACCTCTCTATCTCTATCTCTCCATATTTCCTCTTTCATCACTCCTTCTATCTCTATCTTATTATCTCTCCATGTCTCTCTACCCCTATATATTTTCATCTCTACCTCTTATATATCACTCCCTATATATTTATCTTTCTATCTTTTTGTCTCTCATTCTCTCTATATAGAAGGGAAATTTGCTACTCAGGAGTTATCTTCACTGATAGAGCCTCACGAGGCAAAATACCCTAAACTACCTCAAAGGACAATAGTGAGAGTTCTAGAATTAGAAAGAGCAGGTCATAGATATTCTTTGGACAAACTGACAAGATCTTGACCAAAGGACATCAGCATAGAATATGGATGATAGCGCAGCACACTGGCATCCCGGAGGCATGTTGGCATCTTGTATGGACTAGAGAACGAGAATGTCACAAAAAATGGAAAAATGAATGCTTCTACTCTAATTGATAAGAACTTCTAGAAAGTGATAGGGTAACATAATGTGATAAAGCTGAAATAGACTGAAATAGAAGTGATAAAGATAAGGAGAAGAAAGGAAAGGGAAAGATTATAACCATGAAAATGATGAAGTCTCCAGCTCATGAATGTCTCCAATACCTACACACAAGAGAGAGATAAATTTTTGGGGCTGTATAGGGGTTTGCCTCAGTCAAACCCTCATTTTGGTGTTCCCACCTCCACAGACAACCAGATAGATAGAAAGAAGTATGATAAAGAAAGAAATGAAGGAGTACTAAAGCACTACAAAATAGTGTTATGCTACTCAACCAAATAATATAGGAGAGGATTGAAAGCTTACCACCTCCACCCAAAGTGCTCAAGTCTAGTGGAGGAGAAAATGAGAGGAACTCAAACCTTTGTTGCAGTGGTGTTTTGTTCCACACTTTCTCTATTGAAGTGATGAAGTGTTGATGTTGCTGAGCTGTGAAGTGTAAAGTGTTGCTTGAGAGTGAAGAGATAGTGAAGAAGCTTCTTAGAGCTTGTGAAGAGATTGTGGAAGGAAAAGGAGAGTCTCCCGATGGTGAAAAGATCAACTAGCCATGCCATGAATGAAGGTGAGTCAATTTGAAGGAAAGGGTGAAGAAAATAGCCATATTTGGGTCGGTTAGTTGAAGAGGGTGTTACAATTCAACTCCCAATGGGGATTGTAACACCTCTACAGCTTCTAGATGCGAGAATCTATTAGGGACATAATTGCATCATGCAGACATCTGCATGTTGCGTTGACTTTTGCATGTCGTGCTGACGTCTGCATGTTGTGTTGATGTCTGCATGTCGCGCTAACATCTGCATGTCGTGTTGACATCTACGTGCCATGCAGGTGTCCTCGACAATTTATTCCTCTGTCGACACACAAAATGGATGCCAAGTGGAATGAAGGCGGTGTGCTTAGGTGGAATTTTGCCTTCGGATTTGGTTTTCTAAAGTGCAAAGGGGTAAAAGGGGAATTTGCATTAGGGGTGCAAATTCAGTTCTATAGATTTTTCCCCCACTTTATCAAGGATAAATACTGATGAGTGATTTGGTAAATTAGATTGAAAGAGTACTAAAGTTAGAAATGTATACTTGAACCATCAAGGAAGCAGAGCACAGTCTGGTGAACCTGAGAGTGCGGGGTCAAAAGAGGACTTCATAGTTCTACAGAACTATATACTCCAGATTAAGAAGATGTAGATCTTCGATCCAGTATATACAAGATAGAAATGAATGCAAGAGTGATAAAAGCAATCCTCGCTCGAGGAGGAAAACTCATATCATAGAGTAAAAGTGATAAAAGCAATCACTGCTCACAGAGGAAGACACGTATCCCTACTTGAGGAGGAAAACCTATATCACAAAGTAAAAGTGATAGAAGCAATCCTTGCTCAAGGAGGAAAACTCGTATCATAGAGTGTAGGATGTAAAGGAGCTCTACAACTTCTCAGTCCTGTAGAGAAAGTAAGCAGGCAGTCACACAAACTGTCATCAAGTTGGAAGACTTTCAAAGGGGTCACTCATGAACCCTTCAAAAGGAAGGGGAGTCCACTCAAGGGATACGTTGTTTGAAAAGTGAAGTCTAGTCAAGCTAGCCCCTAGCTAGACACTAATGAATTAATTTGAGAGAAAATATTTTAAAGAGGTCCCTCAGGAACTCTTCAAAAGAAAAGGGGGTCCACTCAAGGGACGCTTCATTCAAAAGGAATAGAGAGAGAGGGAGTCCTTAAGAAGGACACACATCTCCAAAAATAAGTTATCATTGCCCCCAACATATAGGGGAGGAGAACTACGCAAGATAATTGGAATAGGATGGAGGTAAACCTTAATATCACTAGTTATGTGAAGGAAAGGCAGGCGCATCAACATGCACCTGAATCATGAAGTTGTTGTATCTTTTCCTACAAGGCCTTACATTCACTAGTGGAATGGCTAGTTACTCGATGGTATGCACAAAAGGAATGTTCTTCATGATCATGCTTATGAAATTTCTTATGTGTAGGAGGAGGAAGAGTAATTAAGTTGGCTTTTAGAAGACGCAACAAAATATTCTCTTGCTCAAAGAAAGGATGAGGAGCAAGAAGTAACCCTTTCTCTTGTGGAGAAAAGTTTGACTTCTCACCAAAAGTAGATATGAAGACAGAAGACAGAGGAGGATAGACCAATCTGCGAGAATGAGGTTGAGTGGACATCACGTCAACGTTCAACCATGGTTTCTACTTAGATTGTTCATTTGAGCAACCAAGCCCTAGATTACGCTTGCGAGGTGCAAATTCTACAGGGACTTGAATGCCTCATTCGTTATGCCCACAACCTTTATGCTCATAACCATATTTAGAGACAAGCTTAAAGTCAGGGCCATAATGTGTTTGAAAATCTTTGGAAGAGGGGGGATCTACATAGAGAGCATTATTCCAGCAAGGGGGAACATGCTCTTTTATAGGATCACCATCATCCTCTTTACTAGGACTTCCAACATTATCCTCTTTATCAATAGGTGTAATCATCCTCCTCGGAAGGAGGATCAACACTAAGAACATTACAATTCACATTCACATTACCCCGTGATGCAAAAGAATGACCATCTTTGATAGCGGGTGTGAATGAGGTTATCATAGCATCTAAGTGGATTGGGTCGACTATATATTCCTGAATGAAAGAACTTGTAAATTCTAAAGGACCCCAATCATCACCAAGACATGCATTCCTTTGAGAAGAGGTAGAAGGAGAATAATTAGAATTTCTTGCTTTAGAAGGATCTTCTTTAGGGATATTTGTCTCAAGAGTATCCTTTGTAGTAGGTACTATAGGAGTAAACATCGACACAATGGAAGACACTGAAGGAATAAGACTAGGAACAACCAAAACCCGACCAACAACTGCCATCTGACATAAGTGCTTAGCATCAGGGTCAGCCTTAATTGCGACTACTTTATTATTACAAATAAACTTAATTAATTTATGCAAGGTAGATGAGACTGCACCCATAGTATGAATCCACAATCTACCATGGAGAAGTTTATAAGGTAACTTCTCTAACATAACATATACAAGAGTGGGTATAGTAAAAGTTCCAAGCTACAAAGGTAATACTATTGTACCTAGAGCTTGTCTCCCAACATTATCGAACCCACGAATGTCAATGGAAGAAGCGTTAAGAGAAGATGGATCAAAATTAATCTTAGGAAATAGATCGATGCTACATACATTAAGCATTGAACCGGCATCAACGAGAGCATGTCTAATGCTGATTTTATTAATATTAACTATAATCATTAGAGGATCTGCTTTCTTTTGTACTTCTGAAGGTGGGAGTTCCCATAGATAGAATGTAGTATTCAGTGAATCTGCACAAATATAAGCTATCAATGCATCAACATCTTTTGACCTAGTGGAAGAGGGTAAGAGGATATTTTGCAAGGCTTCCTGAAGCATACCTTGGTAAGTCGGAGAAGACTGAAGCAAGTCTAACAATGAGATCTTAGCCGAAATAACTTGAAGTTGCTCGACAAGATCATAATCACTAGGTGATTTAGTCATAGGTTTAGGAGCTTAAAGAAGGCTTAGTTGTTTATTCATTCTAGTATCATAGGTACAGGCTACCACTCTATACAATGGAGCCTTAGAAAGATCAAGGGAATCACTATCAAATGGAACACCATCAATAGAACAAACCCTATTAGGAGAAGGACTAGCTAGAGTCACGTAAATGATCGGTCTCTTAGGCCTTTGAGGGGCAGCAAAGACATAGATTATAGTTATAGAATCATCACACCTAGTAGAATGATTATTCAAAGACATATTCTCAACATCAATCCAAACAAGATCAAATGTAGAAGGAGATTCATCATGTGCTAATGCATCATTTCTAGAGGAGAGTGCACTAGAATATATAAGAAATTCATCATTCACAAATGCATCATTTATAGAAGAGAGTGCATTAGAATGAATCTAAGGTAGAGTAACATTTGGAAGGGTATCAACAATTTCATTTTCTTGCAACAAGATATCTTCCAGAGGAGGCCTCTCATGAGAAGGATCAAAGATACAAAGTGACATTGGAAAATCCAAGTCACCATCATATGCATGAAATAGAATATCATTAACAATTTGAACAAAAATAGATACATAACTAATAAACGAGGATATTAAATTCATTATGATTTTTTTGGTATTTTCTATGTTCCAGTAATTTTCATTTTTGGAGGTATTCAGAGTTGAATTTGGGTTAGGAAATTGCATCCCTAAAATCTGATTGTCAAAGGCACTAGTATTTTAGGGATTGAACTAGTTCTCTAAGAGACCTTTCCAATAGTGCAAACGGTTCTGAATTCCAAGCACCAAGTCAAAAGTTATGACCCAGCCAAGTAGGGGTAAATAAATTTCTAGTTTTCAAAAAAGACGTTCTTCACATCAAGTTCACCAAAAATGTAGAGAAGGGGGATTTGCTACTCACGAGTTCTCCTCACTCAGAGAGCCTCATGGGGCGAACTTCCCTAAACTACCTCAAAGGACAGTGGCGAGAGTTCTAGAATCAGAAAGAGCAGGTTAGATATTCTCTCGACAAATTGACAAGCTCCTGACCAAAGGACATTAGCGCAGAATACGAATGGCAGTGCAGCACGCTAGCATTCCTGAGGCACATTGGCATGTCATACGGACCAGAGAACGAGAATGTCACAAAAAATAGAAAAATGAATTCTTATACTCTAATTGCTAAGAACTTCTAGAAAGTGATAGGGTAACAAAATGTGATAAAGCTAAAATAGACTGAAATAGAAGTAATAAAGATAAGGAGAAGAAAGGAAAGGGAATGCTTACAATTGTGCAAATTATGAAGCCAATAGCTCATGAATGTCTCCAATACCTGCACATAAGAGAGAGAAATTCTTGGGGCTGTATAGGGGTTTTCCTCAATCAAACCCTCATTTTGGTGTTCCCACCTCCACAGACAGCCAAATAGATTGAAAGAAGTATGATAAAGCAAGAAATGAAGTAAAGAGTACTAAAACACTACAAAATAGTGTTATGCTACTTAGCCAAATAATAGAGGAGAGGAGTGACAACTTACCACATCCGCCCAAAGAACTCAAGGCTAGTGGGGGAGAAAATGAGAGGAACTCAGGCCTTTGTTGCCGTGGTGTTTTGTTCCACACTTGCTCTAATGAAGTGATGGAGTGTTGATGTTGTTGTGAAGTGTAAAGTGCTTCTTGAGAGTGAAGAGATAGTGAAGAAGTTTCGTGGAGCTTGTGAAGAGATTGTGGAAGGAAAAGGAGAGTCTCCAGATGGTGAAGAGATCAACTAGCCATGAAATGAATGAAGGTGAGTCAATTTGAAGGAAAGGGTGAAGAAAACGACAATAATTGGGTGCGTCGATCGAAGAGAGCGTTACAATTCGACTCACAATGGGGATTGTAATGCCTCTACGGGTTCCATAGTAATCTATCTGGGAGGTAAGTGTGTCATATAAATGTCTGTGTGTCGTGTGGGCATGTGGGTGTCCTTGACAGTTTATTCCTCTTTCGACACACAAAAAAAATTCCAAGTGGAACAAAGGCAACAAGCTTAGGTGGAATTTTGCCTTTGGATTTGGTTTTCTAAAGTGCGAAGGGGTAAAAGGGGAATTAGCATTAGGGGTGAAAATTCACTCCTATACACTCTCCCTCTCAATATCCCTTTCTCTCCATCTCTATCTATCCCTTGATCCTCTCTCTCTCATTATCTCCCTCTCCTCCATCTCTATCTCCTTACCCCTTCATCTCTCTCTTGCTCTTCCCCCTATATCTCTCCCTCTTTCCATCCCTACCCCTCTCTCCCTCTCTCCCTCTCTCCCTATTTGAAGCATAACATGAGCCTATTGGTAATGGTGCTTGACACCTTCTTTATTTAGAGGTTTTGTTTTAGTTGTGTGTAGATCCTCGTAAGTGGATGCACAATTTATTTGAAGTTGTCACTTTTCCATTGAAGTTTGAGACCTTTGTTGCACAAAAAACATCATTTTCTAAATGTACTACCACTTGATCTCATGTATACTGCACAAATGTATGCAAAAAATAGACCAAAATTTTCCCTAATTTACCTTCCACGCATCTTTGGTGTACCCATTGCACACCAAAGTGTGATTGCTACTTTACATATCTTTTATCCAATCACTAGTACAAAAACAACAATATATGATTAAATAAACTTTTAAAAATGGCATCTAAATGACTAATTTTTGTCACGTGACCATTAGTAGTTTATTTCCGGTCATTTATAATGTGACCAAATTTATGACTAAACTATTTTAATCATTTATCTAGTCATTGATTTTGTTATTGATTTGGTCATTGATTTAGTCATTGGTTTAGTCATTGATTTAGTCACTAATTTAGTCATTGATTGTTGTTAACTAGTCATTTATTTAGTCATATATTTAGTCATTAATTTAGTCATTACTTTAGTCATTTTTATTTACTGGCTTCCATTAATTGGTAGTAAATATAGTCATGAAATGAATAATTTATTAAACACCATAAATTTTATAATGCAAAACTAACATAGTATTAAACTTGAACTAAAACATAAAAGAAAATAAAATATTACATATACGAACAAGCTACAACATGGTAGAATTAAAAGATTGATTCAACATCATGATAAATAAAGGTAATCTGAAATAAAAAATTTAATGCAAATATATATATATATCAAGTTATAAGATGCCAAAGCTGTCTAAGAGTATATATGTAAATATAATTAAAAAATGTCAAAGTTGTCTAAGAGTTCCCAACTCTTTCAAATACACCATGATAATTAAGATCCCTAAACAACACATTCAAAATACTTCATAAAGCAGGGAGCCAAGATATCTAACAACTAGTGCATGATAAACATGTTCAACTATGTCATTTTTTGCAAATATTTTAGTGGCCACCGTGTGAAGGTTCCCTCTTTCTCTTTCAATTGAACAATTCCATCAATTTTGTCTTCATAAACAAGGGGTATGTTACTTGTGACCTTTAAAATGTTTAAATTTGCATCTCATGTTCCTTTCAAGTTGAATCCATGTACAATAGATAGGAAGTGAATCTACCCAATGCCCACAACATCACCATCAAACAGATCCAACACCCTAACTTTATCCCCTTCTTTCAGCTTATCAATACATTTTTGTAAAAATAAAAAAAAACACATTATATTACATAGGTAATTATTACTCGTGTTTGCATAATAAAACAAACATTACTTTCTTAAATAGTACTTGCATGTGTGTTAAAATAATTGCAAAAGGAAATTTTCAAAAATAATTTTCAATGATACCTTATGAATGTTTTACCCTGAAAAATTACCTTAGCAGTCTCACACTTTTGTTGATCATGAGGCCTGGTAGTCTAGATGATTATTATCATCCATAGGGTATAAAGTCAACCAGAAAGAGAATGGGGGAGATGGATTAGAGTAAGCATAGATTCCAAGAACCATTCATCAATCTAATTTACTAAAAACCCAAAACTCATAGCAGTGCTTACAATGTTACTATTAGCTTCATGATAATTAGATACAAAGGCCACAAATATAAACACTACATTTCCATGCATGCATATCAAACACATAAGTTTATGACAATATTGTTACACATAAAAGAGGTAGCTAATGCACAAAAACAAAGAATGCAATATGATAGTACTACTACTACTGTTTCAAGGTGAAGGTGAAATACATTGGGATGTATAAAAACAATGTCATTAACGCTCTAAAACATAACCTCATGTAGTCAACATAACCCTTTCAATGATGACACATAAAAGAAGAAAAAAGAACAAAATGTATCAAGGCAACATGTGACAGCCATTAAGAAAAGTCATTGAAAAAACAATGCAATCTTTCTCTATGGCTTTCATAGCACTAATAAAGGAGTAAGAAATAAGGTTGGATGTAGAGGTCACATAAACAATAGAGAAATATCCTTTCACTGTTAGAAAATAGTGCAAGAGTATGCAAAAATAAGTAAGGAATGATGTCCAATGAACAAGTAGTAGTGGAATTCCATGAAGTAAAAACACAGTGATAAGCATGGGACCAAGGAATGTAAGGAAAATGCAAAGACAACAAGAAACAACCATCACTGTCTTCTAGCATTGTTTTCCATCCCAAATCACCAAAGGTTGCAGATCTATTAAGAGGAATACAACTTTGTAACAATAAAAGGATTTAGAAGTTGTCATAATAAAAGACCATTGACAAGAAGACATGACAATGCTATGAGCAATTCAAATAATAAAGAGTATGCAACAATAGTAACCAAAGGTTTTAAAATATTGTATTAGAAATAGAAAAAAGAAGTGATTTCCAGCATGTAAGAGCATGGAGAAGGTATTAATGAAAATAACATTCAAAACAAAGATATGCTTGAAGAATCAAAGCAAAAGGGAAGTGAAGGTAGGGTTTCATGTAAAACATTATCTTTATTATGAAAGAAGGGCTATGTTTACTTTATGCTCATTAGTTTAACAATTTGTAATGGTCACACTTCTCTAGTACGAGGAGCTATGTAGCTTATATTTTGAATCACTTTAAGTTATCAAATTTGGGAGAAAGGGACACAAATCTATAAAAGGGTCACATATTCATGTGTTTAATGTCTTTGGTGCTAGAGAATAAATGATTTTTCTTTTCTTTGAGCAAGTCCTTCATGTATTAACTGCAGTGAGTATTCGTTTTAAGGCTTACCATCTTGCTCCACTCAAGCTCATGCCAATCGGTGTCATACACATTTGCTTGAGGAAATAACACTATATCAACGAAGAAGTATATGTGAACTGGCCATGGGTAGGAAAAATGTAGCAATTATCAGCTTATGTTCTCTAGGTGATCAGGGCTTATTTATATCCTATCATTGTACCATAGGCTCATGCTAGTTATGTGCCTTTTGGAGGGTAAATTTATACCTCCATGAAATTTTAGTCCATAGAATGAAATTCAGATGTTGCAAATAATGTAATATAATTAGATGACTTTTAACACCTTGTTCTGGCAAAGAAACTGGAACATCATATAATGTAAATATAATTATATGACTTTTAACCCATTGATTGCTAGAATAGGAGGACATAAACACTTTGATCTTGAGGACATTCCCACTTAGGGAGCACATTGGAGCTTCAAGTTTACAATATAGTTCAGTCTTGCTGCGAGTCCATTAATTGTTGCAGATTTGTAAGTGTTGTTTATTTCTGATTTAATGACTTTCATAACAGTCCTATGGTTGTAGAGATTTGATAATAGTTAACATCTATTTTTTTTGGAGTTTGATTCATTATGTGCAAATGTATGTGACTATTTGGCTAATTATAAGTGTTGTGATGTTTGATTAGGGAAGATTTGTGAGAAGGCATTAGGGAAAATCTAAGGAGTGGAAAGTCAAATTTATTCATATAATTCTTGTGGAGGTTGGAGTCTCCAATTTGGAATATCATGAGGTTGGAGCCTCGTGTTGAAGAGATTGTAGTCTCTTGTTAAGTTGGTCCTCAGTGGAGGGGATTAGAGTCTCCTATCGGTTGGTGCCTATAAATTTTTGTAAGAAGATTAATACAAGCAAGATGTTGTCGTGGTTTTCTCCCGTAAGAGTTTCCATGTAAAATTATGTCTCTCTTGTCCATGTTCTCAAATTGCTACATCTTGCATGAATAACATTGATAACGGTAATTAGGGCGTGATGTAGCATTGCTATATTGAGGTAAGGAGTAAAGTTTTAATCTATAATGGTTCACCCTTCCTCTTAGTATTTGTGCGTGTTTCATCAAAAACATTATATCATGGGCAAGCCAATTATGATCCACACAAATCACAAACCATGTCAATGCTTGTAAATTCAATACAAGTTAAAACATGACTGGCATCAAAAAATGGTTTTCTTATCTTCAACAATTGCTCTTAATCATCAAGCATAAGAAGAGATGTTTCAATCCATTTACAAACTATCTTATCCATTTTATGGTTCAAAATCTCATGTTTTTTTCTTGATACATGTGGACATGAAGTAAACTCATGGTCAACATTGTATCCACCTAACATGCATTTTGTACAAATACCTATTCAAATTTTCTTTACAATAATTCAATTCCTCATTTCTACTTGTAAATTGAACTCCTATGTAGCTTTTGACACTTGTGTGTTCCACATGACACAAAGACAAGAATGAATATGGGAGGCTAATTTAAACAACATTGCAAGACACTTGGGATATTAAAAAATTCTTGCAATGTCACAAAAGTACTTTTTCATATAAGTTAGGATAGAGTTTCCAAATTCACCAATTCTTGTACCACATGCTAAATTGCCAAACCCATCAATAAGACACAAGGTTCTTGAGAATTTTTTGGAAAATGCTATGGTCTACTACAGACACGAAGTTTAAGGCTACCACAATCCATCTACAAATTGATGGATAGCGAGAAGTGGTAAACAAAATTGTACCTTTCATTTAGCACAATTACAATAAATCTCTACAAAACTCTACATTTCCATTTTGACAACCATTGATGTAAATTATCCTATTGTACCATCAAAAAAATTCTTCAACTCAATGAAGAACTTGAATTTTTTTGTTAAATTCAATGAAAATAATCAATACTAAGTGTAATCCATTCTACAATAGATTAATGCAAAATAAAACTAACACCTTGACAAGTATCAAAAACCACACTTTCAACTTGGTGATCAAGTCTAGTTATAACTACAAAAGGGAAGACTCACAAAGCCCTACCAGAAGCTACATCCACATTGGTATGAGGCCCACACCATAACCAAGATAATAAAATATTTGAGCTTGATCTTCCTTCTTACCTTTGGTTACATACAATCATCAACACAAAGCTCTTGTGCCTTTACTTATCACCTCTATTTGATACCTTAGATGTTGTAGAAAATACTTAGCAAACAAATATCAATCTAGATTGCAATGTTCCCACAAAATTTGACTGTCGCTAACACCTAGGTTAATGAACACATCAACAAGAGATGCCTCTTTTCTAGATTGTCAAAGTAAGTAAAGTGCCTTCCTAAGAAAAATGATTTACAAAGGTGCCAATTTCCAATTTGTTCTCACACCTTTTATCGTGATTGCATCCAATAAGGACCATTAGTATTCAAGGATCCCCACTAGGCTCCACCATGAATTTCAAATGCTACTTGACAACCCTCGCCATTTTGTTACATGGTTCCTCATCCTATTTAGCACCTACATCTAAACCACAAGTCCTAACTCAACTCCAACATTTGGCTACCCATTGTAAAGTTGAAATTAAATGATTCCATTCAATCAATGTAGATGAGCACATAGTTACACTAAGAGGGGGGCCGAATTAGTATAACAACAATCTTTTACTCTTCGAAACTTAATCAACCATAATAGTAATACTTTAAAACTTAATCATCCACATCAATAAAACACATGCAAGATCTAGTAGTTAAGAACACGGGACAAACACATGACTTATGTGGCTTCTTGAATCGGTGATTATTCCCAAAGTTCTGAAAAAGCTTGGTCGCAAATGTCTCACTGGTAGATTTTGGTAACATGATGAACCATTGAAGTAGAAAAAGATCAAATGAAAAACTGGTTCCTAGTTACAACCAAACATAAAAAATAAACTATAGATACTTGCTATGTCCAAGGCATAGGATGAGACACTAGAGAAACTACTTTTTGAAGAGTGCCAGTAATAATGAACAGGTCAGCAGTCTAATCAATTTAACTTCACAGAAATCAAAAACCTCTTGCCATCAATGAGAATTTCAGCGATGACTGTGTGTACACATAATTTTAAAAAATTATCAAGTTTTGAATTTAGATCCATTCATGATATGTCTTTCAAGATAATGTAGCATGTCTCATAAGACTCTACACTCTTGCTACCAATCCAAATTATGCTATCTTGTCTACAAGTCAACATAATTTTAAATAGTAGATATACTATTGCTGTTAATAACAATTATGATATTTGTTCAGAAATTCAACATAATGTTAAACAAGAGACAAATTAAACACATCTTGCCATGAACAATAATTATAGAGTTTACATGAAAAAATACACTATCTTCAAAGGTGTATGAAGAATGCATTCAAACCCAAATACACAATTTCAAATGAAATAATATTTGAAACCACAATACAAGACATTGAACTTAGCATGATTCATCTAATAGTGCAATAATTCCAATAGGTTTCTACAAGTCACATTTAGAGGAAAATGTTAGAAGAATGCACAAACCAAATAGATAAGGGAAGAAAATCTGCTCCACATAAAACAAAAGAAACATGAACAGTTATGTGGAAAAAAATGCACTCAGTAACACGACTGTCAACAAATTAAATAGAGTTAAAACTAATTACCCACTTGAAGTTTTGATAGTGCATATCATTTGGAAGTAATCTTTTGAATAATCTGTAAACATACGTAATGATTGAAGCAATGTCTGAAGCTGCTATGCAACTTTAGTTTTGTGGATATACTTCATGTCCTCTTCATACTTGAAGACTTATTTGGGGACTAATGTGCTTGGGACCAATGGATGTTGCATAGTCAGGTGTCTACATTTCAGTTATTGAAAGCTTCTACAAGCCAATTTAATTTAAAGGTTTCTACAATCTTATACTATGAAATATTTACTATATTAACATGGTTAAAAAAAAAAAATTATGTAAAAAAATAAAAAATTATAAGATAAGAATGTAGCCTTTTAAAAAATATTGAAGTCCTTATTTTATAAATTGAGTAGATGCCGAGTAAGATTGGAAAAATAATATACAAGAGCTTAGAACTGACCAATAATACATGGAAAATTTAGACATAGGAAAAGTTGAAATAGTTACTACTATTTATATAGTACATGTTTACAAAAAGGAACATCGGCATTAGACCATTCATAGAGCCGACTAACATTGATTATAGAAAGACAGGATAGTGGAGTGTTCAAATAGTAGCAAACAACTAATAACAAGGCCCCCGAAAGCATCAACATCCCATCATCATCTCTTAGAATTTACCTTGAAATAGAGTTTATAGACCTCACAAAATGCTTAAAGAGACATCAGAAGCTTTCTCCCTAATGCAGATCTGCTAATTCCAAAGAGTAGTGCTGGAGACCATTGTTTGACTTTTTATAGTTTGTTACACGATCTCAGTAAATGGATGCATTTTGCTTTCTAGTGATTAAGCATGCAATCAAATACATCTCATCTTCTTTAAAGCATTTTGAAATTAAGTCAAGTGGCAGAGACAACCTACAAGCTTGTCATTGCTTTATGAGAACCGCTGAATGCGATTAGTCTAGTGATGTAAGAAATTAATAAGCAATTTTGTTACGCTCAGTTGAATTTTTTTGTCAGTTCTTTGAGCCTCTGTCCTATTAGAAAACTCAAGGATAGTGACATTTGTATTTGAGAGAGCAAGCTGAAGGTTGGCTTTGGACAAATCGATGAAATGAGATTTTTGCATAAATATGCAGCATTGTTCAAGGAATTTGCAGTGTGGTATGATTTTGCATTGGTGGGGTTGGGAGGTGATGTTTTGTGTCCTACAGTCTGTGTTAAGACAAGCACAACCAATTTCATGAATTACCAAGGAGAATTGTCTCTAGAAAAAGCTGACAATCAAATGAGGGTTCATTTGAGGGGCAGGGAAGTTCTATCAAACTTGGTGATCATATTTTTAATTTATAATGAATCCCTTGGGGATAGAACTTGAGTAGATGTGCTATACTCACCTTCACTTCTGAAAAAATTAAATGGATAGATGTTGTGTTGTAGTGAAGAGAAGCTCTTACCTATGCAGAAAATGTCTTTGTGGAAATATATCTTGATTGCCCTTTTATTTTACATCAAAGTAAAATTCATTTTCATTCCTATCTATTACTGTCCCTTATGTTCTATTTATTACTAACCTGGGATTATAATAGCTTTGTAAGGTTCTGACAAAAATAAAAAGCATCTTACTGGTTGAATCTTAACCAAGCAATCAAATAGGGAACTGTGCTGCAACATATTGGAAAAAATCTAATTGCATTGCTTAGATATAAAAAAAATTGCATTACTTAGCTATTAATTACATTGCAAGCATATAGCTAGATTAAATTGTTCAGATACTTTTCATAAAAGTTTTTTTAATGTAATTTATGTGTGAATGCATCCAGAATGTGCAGTGATCCCATTGACATCTTTGTGTATTCCTTGCTAGCCTTGAACGAATGTAGAATAAATTGAAGACTCTCAAGCATACAAAAAGAGGCTTGTAGATCAAATGTATTTGGAAAGTGAACCAGATGTTTTAAGCACACCCCATCAGCCCCCATTCTCCCTCCCCCCTCACTCTCTATTTCATACACATACTCATGTCCCAAAAATAATAGAAACAATAGAAAGCCACATCTAAGCTTTGAGATGTCTTCTTGTGTTAGAAAAACCTTATAACTCTATAGAATGCAGTAGAAGTTAGTTGAGAAGATAATTTGGTATTTTCTATTCTCACTTGTACTCTGAATTACCATTCACCCACTATCATCTTTCATAGACATTAGTAAAGTTTTATAATTTCCTCCTTTCCTTGTTCCTTTCTCTCCGAACAAATCACAAAATCATTTCTCTATGCTCCCCTTTGTACTATTATATTAGCATGCACATATATGATGAAGAAGAATCTGCATGATACTTATTCTATTTTCCTTTGGTATATATTTTCTAGTTATCTCAAAGTTTGTGACTTTGTATCATTAAGAATTTGGAAAATGAAGATATTCAATTTTTAGAGATGGTTATTAATCGTGAATTCAACATCGAACTATAAAAGACAAAACTCAAAACTGACCTCAAATATAAGGAACCCTATCAATTCAGACCTTCACATTTTTCCTGTAACTACCACAACCTCTATATCTAACAAAATGCAAAACACAATTAATGTTTCTACTTTCACTTTCATAACTTCTCATGGGACAAAATGATTTACCTTTTTATTAAATCTAGAACATCTTGGTTATCTATGAACTCTATATATATCCAATTGATTTCTTCTTTGCTATAATCATCTTGCTCCATCTTGCACACATGTTGAACCAAGAACATGTTATCAAATATTCTCAACTTAGGCCACAACAAGTCAGTTTGCAAGAAAACCCGACACTTATAAGTTGATCAAAGCTACCACATACCTGATTGAAATGTTGTTGAAGTTTCTCATTAGCAAGGTTGATACAAAATTGCTCAAGTCTGACAACATATAATGTATATTAACAACTAAGGTCATTCAATAAAGCATAAGATCACATATCACAAAAGTAATATTGTTGGAAAATTTATTGCCCCTAAGCCTATTGTTGCTTTACCTACCTATCAGGAGCCATTTTCCAATGGTAGTTTTTGGGATCTTCATCCCTACAACTCCTGACTACTCAAAATTGAATGTAGTAGGAATTTTTGAATTCCCAATTGATGGTGGTAAGTAATTTCGAATTTGAGAGGGATTTTTTGAATGAGACAAATAGAGGGAATGTTTTTCCAGTTAGTAGGTTGGATGTTAGTCAATTTTTGCAGTAGTAACATAATTTTTTTCGTACAAGGAGCAAGATAGCTCCCGATTGCTCAGAGTTTTGCAGTGTGTTTTACAGTGAACAGTTGATTTCTCCTAATCACTATGTGTTTTCCAGGAATAACAGATAGTTCCATTCGAATTTTAATACAAAGATTTGAGTAGCTCATGATAGTTTATGATCTGGTTGAGCTATTGATCGCTCCTAGAAAGTTGTAATAGGTAGTTTTTAGTTTTTTTTCAAAGTTTTATGTTTTTCCCTTATGTATTGTCATTTCTAGCTTGTTGAATAGATAAATCAAATATTGCATGTCTCCTCTTGCTTCCACATTTTGAGTTTTGTGTATTTCCATCTTGACTGGAAAATAGAGTAGTAGCTTTGTGTTTGTTTTGTGCTTTCAAAATCTTCACATGGTATCAGAGCCATAGGCCCCATTTTCTCATGAGTTAGGGAATTGTTTTTTGGGTATTTAAGTTTTTTCTATATGAGACATGGATGGAGAGGAAGTGAAGAGTTGGCAGTAGTCACCATCCTTTAATAGACATAACTATGATGTCTAGGCAAAGAAGATGAAGACCATTATGGTTGCAAATGATTTGAGGGTTTTTTTATAAATGGGTTCATGGATATCACTGACCTAACTACATTTGCAGCTCTCTCACAAACAACCAAAAGACCCAGTTGAAGGAGCAGAGGAAGAAAGATGCTAAGACATTGAGTTTGATAGAAGTAGCCTTGACAAAGGCCATTTTTTCAAGAATAGTAGTAGTTGAGCATGCAAAGGAAGCTTGGGAAATCCTCCAAACCGGCTACAAAGGGACTGAAAAAGTCAGATTGGTGAAGCTCCAGATTCTTCGAAGAGAGTTTGAGATTATAGAAATGAAAGAAAGTGAGACCATCTCAAAGTTTCACACAAGGTTCTCGGGTTTGATAAACCAGCTGAGAACGAATGGAGAAATGATGCAGGAGCAAAAGATTCTAGAGAAAATCCTCACATGTCTACACATGAGATATGATGCTCTCATCATTGCTATTGAAGAGGCAAAAGACCTCTCTACTTTGATGGTGGATGATTTAATGGATTCAATTCAAACCCATGAGAAGCGCCTAAATAGGTCTGCTACTTCTTCCCAAGAGAAATATTTTAAAGCTCAGTTAAGTGCAAGAGGTAGGGGGAGAGGTAGAAATGACTCTTGACATGGTAGAGGCAGATCTAGACATGGAAATGTTGGAGGAGAAAGCTCAAGATGAGCAAGCAGCTAAGAAGGAGCAAGAATCTCTCAGAACAACTCTTGAAGAGGTATGAAGAACAACAGTTTGAATGGGAGAAATGACAAGAGAAACATTGAGTGATACTACTATCATAAGTATGGCCATTATGCGAGTGAGTGCTGGAAAAAGCATGGTAATTAGTAAAAACAAAATGCAAATGTGGCTGATTCAAGTGTGGCTGAAGGAAATCAGTCCACAATCTTCATCATGTGAAATATTGGTGAAGAAGGCAACCCTGAAGTTTGGTATTTGGACAACAGTTGCAACAATCACATGAGTGGTAATGAAAGTCTATTTTCTTTCATTGATAAGAATGTTAAATCTGAAATTAAAATAGGGAACAATGGAGTAGTTCCAGTCAAGGGAAAAGGATCTATCATGATCCACACCAACCAAGGTGAGAACAAGGAGGTTCAAAATGTATTTTTTTCTCTAGGGTTAAAGCATAACCTTATGAGTGTTGGACAGCTGATCCAAAATGGATACAAAGTGCTAATGGATAAGGGCGAATGTGTTATTTATGACAAGAATGAGAGGACAAAGGCGTTTACATAAGTTACAATGACAAAGAACCAGATGTTTCAGTTGAAGATTGAGACGAGCTTCTCATCTCAGTTCATTGTTGAACCTCTCATGAATGGAAAATGTACAACAGTACAACAAGCAGCCCTCAAGAGCACCATTCCAGACCCCTCTGAGCTATGGCATCTCAGGTATGGACACTAAGGATGTCCTAGTTTAAGTATTTTTTCCAAGAATAAGATGGTTGATGGTTTTCCAAGAACAATAGACCCTAATGTTAGATGTGAATATTGTATTTTGGGAAAGCAACATAGGCAACCCTTTCGATCAAGCAACTCTACAAGGGCAAGAGAACCACTAGAGCTGGTGCACATGGATTTGGTAGGCCCTATGCAAATCATATCTATTGGTAAAAGCCATTTTTTTATGACCTTCATTGATGATTTCAGCCATAAGACATGGGGTATGTGTAGGATCATGATGGGCCAAAAAGTGGCGATATCTAAGTGATATGATGGCCCATGTGGCTGATGACTTTATTTTTACCCAAAATTGATGAAATGAAAAGGGTTTTTAAAGGAGATTCCCATCTTTCCACCAATATAAATAATGCTTTACTTTGAATTTAATAAATAAATATTATTCATTTTCTATTTGAATTACAACTAAAGTCCTAATTGATAGGTTGATTGAAAAAAATCTATAGCTTCCAAACAATATCACATTTTTTGAATCCAAAACATGTGTCACATTCTATGTTTCACATACTAAAGGATTAAAAAAAAAAAATTGAATTTCATTAAGTTTTTACCAAGTTAAAGTGGTCAAACATGCGAGTTTTTATATTTTTTAAAATTTGTAATAAAAAATTCATAATTAATTATTTACTTGGAAAAAAATTACAAAAAAATATGCATCACATTGGGACATGAGTCCTCTACTTATATATAGAATATTATAAAAAAATATTATCATTTTATTGTGGTTAGGGTGGTCAGACATACACCTACTCCTTATTTTTTCCCTAAAATTTAAGTACTACTTAGTTGAAATTTCAAATTTTCACCAAATAGATTTAAAAAAAATAAAAATAAACCTAGTAGTTTATAAACTACATTCAATTTGCTATAGATTCTATTTTTACATATTTTTGAAATAATATAGATAATTTATTCAAATTTTTTCGTCAAGTTGCCTAACTTTGATTTTCTAAATTTTATTGCCACTTAAGGGCCTGTTTTTTCCATGATGATCCTGCACATACCCCATGGGTTTATTTTTTGCAGTATAAGTCTTAAGATTTTGATATTTTTTTGTTGTTTAAGGCCCTGGTTGAAAAGGAGAGTGGACACTTCATTAAGTTCGTAAGGTCAGATCGAGGAGGAGAGTATACCTCCAATCATTTTGTTAATTTTTGTAGGCAAAATGGCATCAAAATGGAGCTTACAACCAGCTATACTCCGCAGAAAAATGGAGCGACTGAGAGAAAGAATAGGACCATCATGGAGATGGCAAGGAGCATTATGAAAGCAAAGGGACTCCCAGCTGAATATTGGGGAGAGGCTATAGCAACATCTATACATCTGATAAATAGAAGTCCAAAAAAGGTGGTTTGTGACAAAGTCCCTCAAGAGGCATGGAGAAAATGTAGATGGATGGTTGAGCACTTAAGAGTGTTCGATTGTGTAGCATATGCTCACGTGCCCAAATAAAAGAAGTAGAAATTTGATGAAAAGGGTGAAAAGTGCATTTTTATGGGCTACAATGATGAGTCCAAAGCCTATAGGTTGTATAACCTAGTCACCAAGAAAATTGTTATCAGTAGATATGTGGAGTTTCTAGAAGATCAGTCATGGGATTGTATGATCGCTCCTGATCACTCCCGAACGCTCCCAATTACTCTTGATGTTGAAGGAAAGGAATAAGAAGTGTAACATGATGATTAAGTGGAGCCTGCAATAGTTCCTAATAGTTTCAAATGTGCTCCTGATAATTTTGGATGAGCTCTTGATTGCTCTCGATCGCTTCTAATCAGAACAGATAGAAAGGCAAGTAGCCATAAACAACTAGAGAATAGGTCACAGAGAGCTCTCGATGAGCTCCTGACATCTCCCGATCGCTCCCAACAATTTCAGAACTAACCTGTTCAACAAAACAACATTAGTGAAAGTTCAAACCCCACTTTGGCCTCCCTAATTCCAAAGAATACCAAGAGTCTAAGGGAGATCTACCAAGTTGAAAGGTATGATGAAGATTTTGATGAGAACATGAAATTTGCATTATTTTCTCATAGTGATCTGATTTATTTTGAAGAAGTTGTGAAAGAAGAGAAATGGTGTGAGGTCATGGATGAGGAGATAGATGCAATAGAGAGGAACAACACATGGGAGTTAATTGATTTTCCTCCCAACAAAAAATTTATTGGGGTGAAATGGGTCTACAAGACCAAGTGTAATGTCGAAGGAAGCATAGATCAACATAAGGCACGTTTGGTTGTCAAGGTGTACAAACAATAGTTTGGGAGAGATTATGATGAGATATATGCCCTTGTTGCAAGGATGGAGACCATGTGGGCAGTCATAGAAATTGCAGCCCAACACAAATGGAAGGTGTTTCAAATGGACATGAAGTTCACCTTCCTTAATGGAGTGTTGAAAGAGGAAGTTTATGTGGAGCATCCATTTGGATATGAAGTTACGGGTGAAGAACACAAGGTGTATAGGCTGAAGAATGATATTTATGGGTTGAGGCAAACTCCATAGGCATGGTAGAACAAGATTGACTCATATTTGATGAACAATGGCTTTAGCAAAAGTGATGGTGAGCCCACTCTTTACATCCAGTCAACAAATGGTAATATTTTGATTGTTGTCTTGTATGTAGATGATCTTGTTTTTACTAGGGATGATGATTTTCTCATTGCTGATTTTAAAGAGACCATGAAAAGAGAATTTGAGATGACAGATTTAGGTCTCTTGAGATATTTTCTAAGCACAGAAGTAAAAAAAATGCATGATGGTATTTTTATCTCTCAAGAAAAATATGCAACTAAGATCTTGAAGAGATTTAGGATGCTTGAAATCAAGCCTTCCCCCACACCAACAACCGTAGGTCTAAAGTTGAGCAAGGAATATTGCAACAACAATTTGAATCCAACCATGTATAAAAGTTTGGTTGGAAGTTTGATGTACTTGATTGCAACTAGGCCGAATATAATGCATTTAGTGAGTTTGATTTCTAGATTTATGGAGACTCCAAGAGACACCCATTGGCAAGCGGGTAAGAGAATCCCAAGGTATGTGAACAGCACCAAAGGATATGGCATGTTGTACATAGAAGCAAAAGAGTATGGGCCAGTTGGATACACTTACAATGATTGGGTAGGAATTTCGGATGATACGAAGAGCACATCGGGCTATGTGTTTCATTTGGGTTTAGGTGCTATTTCATGGGCTTCCAAGAAGCAACCTATAGTTTCCCTATCAATAGCAGAAGCTGAGTATATAGTAGTAAATGTAGCAACATGTCAGGCTATTTGGCTAAGAAGAACAAGAGGATGGAACAACAATCTTTTGTGATAATGTTTCATCGATAGCCTTGACAAAAAATATTGTGTTTCATGGAAGAAGCAAGAACATTGAAGTTAGGTATCCTTTTATCAGAGAGTTAGTTTAAAATGGTGAAATTAAAATAGAATTTTACACATTTAAGCAGTAGCTAGCAAACATATTCACCAAGCCTTTGAGCAAGGACAGTTTTGAGCGCCTAAGGAGTAGTTTGGGTGTTCTTGATTTGGATTAGGTTTGATCCTATTTTGTTGGCTCTAGACAAAAGGGGAGTGTTGGAAAATTTATTGTCCCTAAGCCTGTTATTGCTTTACCTACCTATTAGGAGCCATTTTTTAATGGTATTTTTTGGGATCTTCATCCCTATAGCTCATGACTACTCAGAATTGAATGTAGTAGGATATTTTCAATTTCCAATTAATGGTGGTAGGTAATTTCGAATTTGAGAGGTATTTTTTGAATGAGACAAATAGAGGGAATGTTTTCCCATTCAATAGGTTGGATGTTAGCTTGTTTTTGTAGCAGAAAGTGATTAGCAAGGAACAAGTGAAGTTGCAAAAACAATAGATATTTTTTTGTGCAAGTAACAAGATAGTTCCCAATTGCTCAGAGTTTTGCAGAGTGTTTTGCAATGAGCAGTTGATTGCTTCTCATAGCTCTATGTTTTCTAGGAACAACAAATAGTTCCAGTCAAATTGTAATAGAGAGCTTTGAGTAGCTCCTGATAGTTTATGATCTGGTTGAGCAACTGATCACTCCCAGAAAGTTGTAATAGGTATTTTTAAGTTTCTTTTCAGTTTTATGTTTTTCCCTTATGTATTGTCATTTCAAGCTTGTTGAATAGATAAATCAAATATTGCATGTCTCCTCTTGCTTCTGCATTTTGAGTTTTGGGTATTTCCAGCTTGATTGGAAAACAGAGTAGAAACTTTGTGCTTGTTTTGTGCTTTCAAAATCTTCACAAATATTCTTTGTCACCTTTACGTTCGTAGAAATAATATTTTGCTAGAAGCAAATTCAAAAATTCAGTTCTTTTACTTCACAGATCTCGCTTTGAAATTAAAAGCGTAAGCATTTTTTTTCGCTTATCTTAAACATTAGGCCCTTTCAATAATAATAATTATTTCATAAAAAAAGCATCTTAAACAGCAATTACAACATGAGAAACTTGTACCATCACCACAAATATGAGGAGCACAAATGAAAAACAATTGTTAAGACATCATCTAAAAATAAATGGAGGTAAAACAAAATTGGCTAAATACAATGCAGGTATATTTAAAAGGAAATCCTCACATAGATGGAAACACATACATAATGCAGCTATTGCAGATCTGATAAAAGAAGAGAAAAAAAGAAAATTCACTAGGAAACTCAAAAAGAGAAGAAATCCCATTATATAATTATACATTAGGAAAGAAAGACTTGCAAAAGGGAAAGTGGAAAGAGGATTTGTGAAAGCTAAATGAAAAACAAGCTAAGAAGGTTACAAAAGGAAGAATGGAGTCAGGAAATGGTAAATGAACTATAACTAAGAGAAATGAAATGGTAATAAAGAGCTTCAAGAATTTTAAAAGCATGGAAGGTTCCTACCTCTCTGTAGAGCCCAATGGGATTCCAATGTCTCCTCGACTTGGTACAAGAGATGCAATAAATAATGGAAATGTTTTTAGGCCTACAACTCAAAAATTGTCAAAACTCAATTTAATAAGTTTCTTTTGCATGTAAAACATATTAGAAAAAATGGTTTCCATTTAGTTCCACCATTTTCCTAGAAAAAACATCATACACACTATCTTCAAACCAAAATACCTTGCATACAGTAGAAAGCCAAAACAAATCTTAGAATACATTAAACAAGGTCTTTGAGTCTTTATCTACCAAGTAGTGACCTGTAAAGTCTACAGAAGAAAACAGATAAGTATTATAACTTATAATGTAAATCCTTATCTAACTAAATATAATGAGCCTTCAATACTAAAAATATGTCAAGTCTTCTCATCACTTCATAGCATATTGACATTTTATTTGAAGATCAAATAGATGAGTATATTCCAACATAAAAAAGCGAGGGAGAAAATATAGAAAATAATTCTTAGCTCACTTTTTCAAATGTTTTTTTTATGAAACATATTTGTTCATTATATGTACTAAATGATGTAAACCATCTTTGGTTGCCCTGACACCCTTAAAATTTAATTACATGGGACATACATCCTTTCAAGGATATTCCAAGGATGCCCCAATATTACCAGAAAGGGCGGTGTTGAATAGGTGTCTCATGCTTGTGTCTTCCACGAGATCTCACCCAAACCCCAAACAATACATCCCCATCGAATGATGCACGATTCTTACCTAGAAATGAAAAGAAAGGAGTAAAAGAAGAAGAGCAGATTATAGTAAAACATTGAAAGAAATAAAAATGACAAAAGAAATTCCACAACTAGCAATTGAGGACCAACTAATAGAATAAGATGTAAAATTTTCGAGCATCAAAGCATTGCTTAGAAAGTTGGTTATTTTCCTACTATGTAACAATTGTGTATATGCATATAGAAAAAGAAGGAAGAATAGTAGAACAAAGATTCCTCACAAAGGCTTGTTCCTTGCCATCCCTGAAAAAATTATGTATAGATAGGTCATTGGAATTACCATATAAAGCCCTAGTTTATGAACAATACAAAATTAAATTTAAGGCCCTCAATTACAAATTCAATCCAATGAAATTGAAAAAATCACACATGTGCAAAGATTATCTATTGATTATAAATGCAATCCAGTTAAATTGATAGAATCACACATGGGGTATGATTATCTATTGATTATAGAGTGAATAGTGCAATACGAATATTAAAAATAAACTAGATTTAAATCCTATTAAACATAAGATTAAACCAAAAATGTATCAATAAAACATGGACATGCATATATAAAATCAAAAAACTATACAAGCACCAAATTTATGTAGAGAAACCCTTGCTGGAAAAAACTCCACCACCAAAGAGACCCAAGCTTGTTTTAATCTCTATAAAAAGGTACAATGATAAATTCCCCTTATCCCTCCTACTCGCATGATCCAACATCAAAATAGTACCTACAAAAGAAAATTACAAACCATTGTCCCATACCTCCATTATATAAGAATTTTTGAAACAAGCAACCACCAATTGCTACACAAAAACTAGAAGTCAAAACCATGAGCCACTAGCACAAAGCCAATGCCCCATAGTCATGGTAAAAAAAACCAAAATAAAAAGTAACTCCTCTTACACCTCTCTTATGTGTCTTTGATTCCACAATAATCATCATGTTGACCTATTTCCCAAATTTAGATATTCATTGAAGCCAATCAATGTCTTGCCATAAAACCCTATTGGTGCAGCACAAAACATAATAGATGCGCAATAGAACTACTCTTTGAATTAGAAGGGAAAGCTCTCCATAAAATATTAAAAATTAACCTACTATGAGCAATATGTACTTGCAATTTATGATATGTATACAAATAATTTCTGGGGGATTTCACATTCAAGTTGAATAAGGTTGAAATGTGCATCTTTCTAGGTTTTCCTAGTGTAAAAGGTTTAGATGCTCTCTCAACACAAGGCAAAGGGTTTTATGTTTCTTGAATGAAAATAAATCCTACAAGTAGATGCTAGTGTTATCCAGCTAAAAACAAATACTAAATAATACAATTATAATATAAGGATTAAACAGGCTAAAATGCATGCACAAGACATTATAAGTTTAAAATGCCAATTGCATTCAAATCTACAATGGTAGTGCCTATGATAAAGTGATATGCTTTCATACAGTAGTGACATAAGGAAATATAAAAAAAATAGTGAAAATCAATGGTTATAGAGGTCAAAGGAGTCAATGACAAGGTGTACAACTAGTGATGGACATTATAATATAAGAACACAAAACAATGGCAGTTGGAAGCATGATATAGTGGTTGAGAATGCATTGCTAAAATAGTGATTAGTTCAATCACAGAACAATGATGCATTCAAGATAAATTTAGAGACATGTTGTAAGCATAGAATAAAGTGAGTAGCTATGAAGGATAGCATTATGAGGACATGTAATAATAGAGGTATCAATGCTATGAAAAGGGAAAAGATCTTAAAATTCCACATGTGAACACTTCAGACAATGGTAATGGAATGGGAAAAACCAATGGTCTTCAATGCCTAAAGACATATTTCAATGGTGTATTAAACACTATTTTTCATGTTGGAACAATCGTTTCTAAGGTCCTCAAATAGTGGCAAGGAATGCACAAGATAGTGAATTCAATTCAAAACACAGATCCACAAATGTAGAGCACAAACTTGTAAATGTCAAGGTTTAAAGGAAGGTTTTCATGTATAAGGACAATATTAGAGCTATGTTCAACTTCCTCATAGGAATTTTCAAGTGTTTAGAATAGAAGTAGATAGGATTATCACAACAGGAATCAAGCAGATTTCTAGAGAAGAGTAGGATAGTTTTCTTGACGATAGTAGCAGCAGTGAAATGACTACTATAAGTTCAAGGCAGAGGTTGTAATGTTCATGAAAGTTATTACGAATATGAATAGAAAATATTAGTAATAAGGTGTTTTAAACAATCATTAGTATCATGAAGGACACTATTGTGCATATGCATTGACAATGAGATCACACATGGCAGTGGAAAAGATGCTTTGTAATAGAAAAAAGAAGGCCCCAAGCTACTGTAAGAGATAGTGTTCATGGTAAAGTGAGTGATATATGATGGTTGATAATAGTGAAATGGTCAAAGGTAGTGATCCTAAGGAATGAATGTGAATTTATTGTTACCTATGTTCCACTCCATTTGTAAAATAGCTCTATAAAGAAAGCTTAGGTCTTCTAAGAAGGAAAGGGATTAAGTTTAAATTATGAATATAAGACATAGACCTCACCATGCCAAAAGGAGTTAAATATCTCCAAATAAGATCAAAGGTTTTTTTTTTTAAAAGGTTCCAAGTGGTTCAGAGGGAAAAAAAAGGTCTAAGCCTTTACTCTAATTGGGTCTTGACGTTGAGACAGTTAACTCAATCATAGAGCTAAAGAAACTTTGAGTTAAGACCAATCAATGCCCTAGCAAGCCCGTAAGGATGAATGGGGAGCAAGTTTCTCATAGAAATTACATCCATATGAATGCAAGCCAAGTGTGAACAATAACGGGAGTTCTTTGAGAGTTTAACAACATTTTATTAAGATGTAACACCAGATCTAAATCATGAAACAACATATTTATGGAAGAGGTACCCAAATTGTTAATATAGAACACTAGTATCTACTCAAGAAGAATCTTTTGTTTGATTGAGAACATCACATATTGATGGAAAACCATAGTTTGCAAGATTGGATAATAGCAGATAAGGAAAAGAAAGGGTTGCAGATTGGTTTTATGGATATAAACAATAAGTTACAAGGGGGAAAATGCAGATTTGATGGTGAAAAGACTAGATGGCTAACTAAGAGACAATAAATTGCAAGAAAAACACCCAAATTTAATTAACACAAAATATGTGATGGAAAAAAGTGGTAGTTTCTTGGTAACAAGGAGATGAGAAACAGTCACAAATCATTGGAAAGGTATCAGGCTTGAAAAGTGCCAAATCCAAAGTGGATAGTAGTGAGATCTTGTAATAACAACATCAAGATCAATCATGGAACAATGAGTTCACAAGAGTAAACATAAATGCCATATATAATCAGTTTGAGTTCACATTGAAGGAAGGTTTTCAAATTAAATAAGCCCTACTCCAAAAAGTGATGTGTGTTTTCCATTATATTTTCATTGAATGCTCTTGGAAAATAAATAAAATTAGCTATGATGGTATTTTGTTCACTAATGAGAATTGATTCTAAGTTTTCTTTATCATGCTTGGGGTTGTAAGATCAAAGGGGTCTCTTGTAGTCAATGGAGAAATAAATTCAGTCCTTGAAGAGATTGTAACAAAGATGTGATAATCACAAAGCACAAGGTTCAAAGAAATGATATTGTAATGTAAAAACAAAAGAGATTTTTTTTTGTTTTATTAGAACAATGATTTTAAGGATTGATTATGAAGAACAATCATCATAAGATAATAGTGAATACAAAAAATGACAGTGCCAATGAGTTATAAATATAGTGAATAAAGAGTTCCAATTTTCAATGCATGATAACAGTAGTCCAAAGCATGCAAGAGATAGGAATGAAGGACAATATATAGAGGGAAAATAGTTGCAAATGATCATTGTTATATCAAAGCATATGAGTTTCAGAGGATCATAGCAAAATGAAGGAGATAATAGAAGTTGCTATGAATGCCATGTGACTTGATATCATGCACAAAGAATATGTAAAAGACCATGGAACAAAGTGAAAAGGGGTTAAAGTCATTGAGATTCATTAAATTATGTCAAAGAGCATTATCATTATATTAGTGAAAGCATAAGATTGTAATAGCAATGAAGCAATGGAAAGCAAGAACAGTGATATGCAACATCAAGATCATTGTCATAAAGGATGAAGATCAGCTTACCATGTAATATTAACACAATGAAGGGTCCAAAAATAGTGGCATTTATGTCACAAAGGGATAATGGTTGTTGAAGCCTAATAATAGTGATTTTCAATAACAACACCAAGCTTGATAATAGTGATATGAAAGAGTTAGAAATACTATTATAGTTGTAGACCTGGAAAATTGACCGACACACTTGATCCTGATTACGAACATCACTTCGTCCTAAATCATACTCTCAGCTTATCATTACCTTTCATCCTTTAATTAAATAAATCGTTATTTATTTAATTAGGTCTTTCTCCTTTGTTGATTAAATTAATCAATTTAATTTAATTAGCGTTATATCTTTGTTCATTTAAATAATTCATTTTATTTAAACTAAAACTCTAAATTCCTCTTATTAAATTGAATAAATTAAAACCTTATTTAATTTAATCTAACATTGTCCCCTTTAGTCAAATAAATCAAAATATTTATTTAATTAAACCTTTCCTCTCAATTTGATTTAAATCAATGCATAAATTTAAGTCTAAATTGTCACATCTCCTAATTCTTCATTACATTAATTAATCTTTGATTAGTTTAATCTTAAATCATGTCCCATCCTCTAGTTTTTACCACTTGCACATGAAAAGAGATTCAATTCATTTATTAAATCTCCATTTTCCCTCACATGGCATAAAAGGAGAATATTCCCTCAAATTTGAATTCAAATTCAAGTGGACTTGGTCCTTCCAACAAGGCATTTATTTCCACCTTACAAGTCCTTTTTCTTTGAGCCAGGTGGCCATAACTCCATTTTCTTCCCTCTCGAACAAGTCATTTCACTAATTTGAAATTCCACCTAATATAATTTATTAGCAATTTGATCAAAATGTGCACAACCTCCATCCATTCACATCTTAACAAGTGGCACTTAGCCATTGGATGTTGAATGATCCCACATTGCTCAAATCTTGCTCATCCTTTCAATTTGAAATCTATAAATGAGACTCTTCCTCTCATTCATGATCCACAACTTAGAGCAAAGTTACTCTCCTCACATTGAGAGCTAATTTTATCCATTTCATATCAAGTGTTCATCATTTTATGGTTTCATACCTAGGTTATGCCAAATTTCATCAAGGAACTTCAACCATCATCAAATCATCAAAGAGCTTACAAAGGAGTTGGGAAAGGGCCAATTTTTACACATAATTGGCACCAATTCCCCCATGGGATCAAGTGTTTGCATTGCTTAATTAGGATTTCATTGCTTTCTTTTTCATTTCTTCATTTTCTTTCCTATTTGAGCATTGCAAACAGATTTCATGGGGAATCATTGTTCTAACTTGCATATGAACCTAACTATGTGTTTGTTTGATATGTTTGTGCAGGTATAGGATTGGGGTTCACAATAGTTAACTGTTATAATAATGCAGATCCAAGTGATTCCATGATAAGGTGATTATGAGTACAAAATTTTTGTGATAGTGATAAGATATGTCAAAACAATGATTTCCAAAGCACTATGGGCATCAAATGGAGCAGTAGTCCATAAGATCAAAGGAATGTTAAAGTTTTTATAGTCATGGGACTATTGTAGCAACACTATCACAATAATATGAAATGATAAAACAATGATCTTAATGCATTTAATAATAATTTTCACACAAACAACAACTCATCCTATGGATCATGATTTATTTCTTAGTGTAGACCTGAAAGTATTTGTCAAATAATACAAAGGACAAGGACCTTTAAAATGAGTAGAGTTCATGGTAAAGTACAAAGATATATTCAGTGTCAAAATTAAGTGGTGTATTCAAGTGGTAACTGACAATCATGGCAGATAAATAAAGGTCACTATCATAGAAGCAAATAAAGATTATAATAGTGAGAAGACCTTCTTCAAGATTGGTGGAATGGGGCACTGATAAAAGTGAATGCATCTCAAAAAAATTAAGGGAAGCATGAGGTTTTAGGATTCAATATTTCCACTTGGAAACCCTACCTTTACATTGTAACCTTGTTTAATGTCCTTCCCTTTCTTGAATGATACTAGTGTTGCAACTCAGAAAAAGCTACTCAACAAGCTCTAGCATTACAAAAATGGAAACCACCACTCTTTGCATTCAATGGTTGTTTCCTTTGTCAGACTTTCAATGTACTCTCAAACCGAAGCTTTTTCTTGATATCTATTGTTATGGGGTTTTTTCCTCTTGAAAGTGAGAAATTTATACTTCTAAAACCCCAACTGCAAAACTCTTGTGGCTGCTATGCATCATGCCCTCATGACAGTGCCTTGGTGGATGGATACCTTTGTTGTTCTTCATGACAAAGAAACCACTTTATACTCATTTAATAGTGACATCTTTGTCATTGCATCAATGCTAATGATCCTTTAATATTGATGGAGTCTTTCTTAAGACAATTTTCTACTCTACAAACCAAGGCAAAACCTTAAAACACGGGAGATGAAACACCAAATTGTTGATTAAACTTCCCTCCAACATGCAATCACAATGTCTTATGCAAAAAATCAACTCCCTAAAATTCCCTCCAAATGCATACATGGCCCGACCAAGGCACCAAAAATACCTATTGCTAAAATGCACCAAAAAAACTATTGCGTGGAAGACATGTGGAAATTAATCTTCATTTTTAGGGGAAAAATATTCATCTATCTACATTGTCATTTTAATATAGGTTGTGAAAATTAAGATAAACATGATGTGCTCCTAAAATTAATAGAGTTCAAACTTGTATAAAAAGATAACATCTATAAAAATGATCAACACACAATTGATTTCATAGATTATAAAATAATTTTTTTTTTTTTAAATAATTAACAATAAAGCCTGAAAGAGAAAAAATTCAAATACCAAAAGCAAACATTCTTATTTCTATTTCACATTATTAAGATGGTCTATTATATCAGCAAGAGAAGATAGAAGTGAATCAATCTTCATTTTTAGGAAAAAATCTTCATTTTTTAGAGAAAAATGTTCTTATTTTAAGAAAAAAATATTTATTTTCATTAGACTCAACCATTATGTTTCTACAATCCATGTTAATTAAATCTAATTTCTTCTCAAAATAACTATTTGACCTTACTTTTTTAAGGAACTGCTTCTATAAATAATTACTTTTACGGACATTGCGTTTCTACAATCCATGTAAATTGAATCTAATTGCTTCTAGAAATAACTACTTGACCTTTTGAAATGAAAGTGTCTACAAGATAGCCCTCAAAATGCAATTGGATTGTTTAAATCATATTTTATTAGTGAAATTGACTACAACTGCTCTTTGATACATTTGACATGCTAAAACAATAGGAAAATCAAATTGGCTTCAAATCATAGTTAAAAACATTAATGATTCATTAACATAATGAACTTAATAAAAGTTAAAGAATGTAAATGTTAATTTTTTTTATAAAATATGTGAAGGTCTTAAGACTACACTGAGAGGCAATGTCTTCCACACAATAGGTATTTTTGGTGCATCAAGTAACCTAGGCGACCAAATGGCCCGCTTAGGTAGGGTTCCCATGAGGGGGGCTTAAGCTCTATGGATTATGATCAAATTCGAAAGAAAAAAGAATAGAAAAGTAATAGTCATTTATTTAGTCATTTTTATTTGTCTGACCAATTATTTAGTTGTGATTTTATTAGTTGTGATATTACCCGCTGACCAAATTAGTCATTTATTTAGTCATTTATACTTGTGAATTGCAAAAAATTAATAGAATTTAATCATTTTTAGTCACATGACTAAAATTTTTAGTTACATAGTAATTTATTTGGCAAATTCTACTAGTGAATATAGATTTTAAAATCACTAGTTGTAACTGTTTTTCAAAGAAAACTTAAAAGAATTTTAATTTTGATTTTTTAATAATCATTGCTCGATAAATTACAGCAAAGAAAGCCAAAAAATTGTAAAACACAAATATTATGCTCATTTTCATAAAATCCATCCTCACATCGCTCAAGTTTTTATAGCCAATGATATTTGAGAAAATGATTTTGAAAATTATAAAGATTAAAAATTGTGCATTTTACTTTAGAAGAATTAAAATATAATCAATGAAAATAAAATTATCAATTTTGATTGGATGTAATAAAAAAATTTAACAAGAGATGCATTTGCATGAAGTTCTACCAATTCTTGGGTGTGGTGGGTTGTTTTAAACATTTAGTTAATAAAAGTAGAAAGGGATGTAATGCGATTTTTTGTTGTTGTATAATATTATTATTGAAGTTGATTAATATTGAAAACAATAAAAAAATCAATGATACAAATATATATTAGTATAATAATTCCATATATATATATATTTCTTCTTATCCTTTTTATAATGTCGATGTTGATGTAAAATTATTAATTATAAATTGATAAATTTTACTCTGAACAATGGAAACTTGTAAAGATCAAAAGTAGAGACGCCTTGAATAATCTCCATAATACACGCAACTAGCCTTAGGAAATCTATTCGAGATATTAGATGTGGGGAAAGTGCGTAAGGAAACTTCTAGTAATGAAATCAAGATATTGAATCTGTGGTAAGTGCGTAAGGAAACCTCTAGTAATGGTGACATTTGTCCTAGTAAAGAATATCCTTACACGTGCAAAAAGTCATGTGTTAAAATTACATGATAATAGCATTTCGATCTTCACATTGATGTGCGAATCTTAGTACTCACAAACTTGTGCATTTGTGCAAAGGATTTAATGGATAATGTATGTATATGCAGATGGGATTATACTTATTTGGTTAAAATCTATCGCCTTTTTGAAGTTCCATTAATCTTCTGAGTCGATGTTAAATAATATAAATTTAGGTATGCAAAAAGTGGAAATTTTAGAATATCAAAGCCAGTATTACAAACTATTGGAGAGACACGTGGGAGATCTTACCAGGTGACACATTTGTCTACCAACAACTTATATGCGATTATCATTGAAAGGCATGGCAGTGAACAAAAATATACCAACTAGTAGAAACACACGTTAGAGAGACTACTGAATGGTTTTTCTTATCTTTCATCAGAAAATCTCTAGAATTTGATTTAATTTGAGTATGTAATGAAAAATAGAATGTGTGGAGGAAGATTAAAGGGGTTGTGGAAGTAGAATTGATAAATGGTATGGTTATGTTAAATTGTATTTGAAATGTGTTAAAATTTTATTTATTATTTAGAATATTAAAAATTTAAGTAGTTAGTAAAGAGGTAGTTAAATTGATAGTGGCAACCAACAATTTGTGTAAGCAAAAATGAATCATGTTGAAATTGACGGGCAGCTGGTAGTAATGAAAGACAAGATGAAGGTGATGAAGGTAATGTAAGACATGTGAAGGAAACCATAAGGCATGGGTGATCCCCACAATAGTGGTTTACAATTTTTGGCCAAACTGGACACTGAAATAATTTTTTTAACTAAATCTTCACTTTTGAGCACATATAGCGGTTAAACTGTGAGGAATTTGAAGATGATGCAAACTAGAGTTTCGTCACATTTTGTCTGTATATTTTAAAAATGTTTTTTTCAAAATTTTTGGAATCAGATTGCACTTTTTTTTCCATCTCCCTTGAAAACTAGTTTTTTTCATAAAACAACATTTTAAAAAAGTGGCGCACACCATATAATGCATAACCTTTTTTTCATGAAGGATAAAATTCTAATTTTTTCTAATTTATATTTGTAACTCCGATATTTAGTGCTTCCACTTGATTAGATAGTTTTTTATTGAATATTTTTTCTTTAATCAAAATTCGAAGTCAAACCAATTACAATTTAGACATAGCGTGACCGTATAACATGCAATTTTTTTTTGTATATATCGAAATTCAATTATTCTTTTGTTGTATCAAGGACTTCAATATTTGGTGCACTCATATTTTTCAATTTTTTTTTTGATAATTTGCTATTTTTCCACATGTGCAAAATAGAGACTTTCATTTTTGGTGAAAAACCTATGTTTAATAAAATTGAAAAACAAATAAATAATGAAACCAAAACATATTAAAATTATATTCATTAGATAGCTCATTTTGAGGACTACCTAATTCCAGTTGGGTTTGTGAAGTCTCCACCATTTTCATGTTCAAACCGACCTTCGAAGTGAAAAACATTAGTTTTTTTTTGTGTTTCAAGGGGAGAATGAGAGATAGGGGGGGTTCGTACGAACCCCAAGGGGTTTGGGAAAACCCCTAGGTGTTCGCTCAAACCACCCTTCAATTTTCATTTCATTTTTTTTTTGGGTGGGAAATGTGGGCCCAGTAATTAATGGGTTCACTCGGACCCTAGTTCGGGCAAACCAATTTTGTGTTCATTCAAACTTGTAGGTTCGTTCAAACCCCTAAAACCTTTTTTTTTTGACATGGGGTCATTTTTTCTTAGTTTTCCTTCCTCCATCAAATTATAAACCACTATTGTAACTTCACCCGCATGAGAAAGTAACACATAGTAGTGGAAGAGTGGCATGCTCTCTTTAAAAAACATGACTTATTTATTGAAATTAAATGACCACCTTGCGCTCTGAATTTATTGAAATGGCACCCTCGTCTAGTCTACCAACACTTCCAACAAGGGCATTGTACGAATCAAACTTTGGACCAACAAAAACATGGTGTTCTATGACAAAAAGAATAGAACCATGTCATAGAGTTTTGATTCTCCCATTTAAAATCTCTTGGTGGGAGAGTCATTATTCATAAGCCAAGTGGATAAGCTGGTGAGTCAGGCTTTGAATGTGAGTGCTCCAGCTCAACAAAGAGCTCTTGATCTCTACAATCTCACCTCTGAAGAAAACTCCATCGTTGTTTTTTCCTTCCAAACACACAAATTTAATACCACATTATCATTTGTCAGGATCATTTCTCATTTTTTTTTTATCGCAGACGCTTTTCTTAGAAGTTTCGATATTTTGAGCTTGGTGGGCTTTGAGTTGTAGGGATTGTAGCCCCCTTGACATTACCCCATAAAATTTACTATGTGAAGAAATTTGTTCTCGAGAACATTACTGTGGGTGTCAATAGAGAACTGGAGATTGCGAACAAAACTTTATTGATAGAGGATCATGAAAAAATAACAGACACACTAACAAGAAAAGAAGTAGCAGGTTGCTGGACATGGGACTGCTCTCTGGTCCTGGCATATTATTTGACCACACCCACTTAGCCTTCTTCCTCATTCAATGTGAAAATAGTAATAGAATTAAGAGCAGGCACAAGTATTCCAGGCCTTACAACAACCTGCTTAGGAGCCAATGCAATATTAATAGACCTTCCTCAAGAATAGTATTGTAGACATGGAAAATATATTAACACACTTGATCTTGATTACTAATGTCATTTCGTCCTGAATCATCTTCTTAGCTTATCATCACCTTTCATCCCTTAATTGAATAAATCATTATTTATCTGATTAAGTCATTCTCTCATATTAATTAAATTAATCAATCTGATTTAACTAACCCTATCTCTCTATTTAATTAAATAATTCATTTTATTTAATTAAATCTCTAAAGTCATCATATTAAATTGAATAAATTAGACCTATTTAATTTAATCTAACATCATCTCCTTTTAATTAAATAAATCAAAATATTTATGTAATTAAGTCTAAGTGATCTTCCTCTCATTTTGATTTAAATTAATCCTCAAATCTAATTCGAAATGGTTAAATCAACTAATCTCCTATTAAATTACTTAAATCTTGATTAATTTAATCCTAATCTCATAATTTCTCTAGATTTTTCCACTTGCACATGAAAATACATTTAATTGATTTATTAAATCCATATTTTCTCTCAACATGGCATCTTTAGGGGAATATTCCTCCAAGTTTGAAAATCCCTCCAAGTGGATTTGTCCTTCCAACAAAGCATTTATCTCTTCTTACATGTCCTTGTGCATTGAGCCAAGTGGCATTTAAGTCATTTTCTTTCCCTCTCCAACATGCCATTTCATGATTTTCAAAATCCACCTAATATCATTCATTGGCTCATTCATAAAAATGTGTCGAAGCTTCCTCCATTCACATCTTGACAAGTGGCACTTGACCATTGGATGTTGAAAGATCCCACATTGCTTCATTTTTCTCATTCCTCCATCTCTTTTTTGTATAAATAGAAATCTCTTCTTCTCATTTGGATCCACAACTTAGATAAAAGCTACTATCTTCACATTTAGAGCAATTTCATCCATTTCCATAAGCATTTTTCATTGTCATAGCTAGGTTATTGCAGATTTTATCAAGGAATCTCATTGTTCTTCCTCACCAAGTGGATCAATCTTCATCAAAAGCAACAAACCACACAAAGGAGTTGGGAAAGGTACAATTTACACATAAAATGGGCACCAATTCCCCCATGGGATTGAGAGTTTACATGTTTTGTTCTTAATTTTTTCCTATTTTGAGCATTGTAGATGAATTTCATGGGGAATTTTAGTTCTAACTTGCATTTGGATCTAATAGTGTGTTTGTTTGTTATGTTTGTGCAGGTCTAGGATTGGGGTTCACATTTTGGTGCTAGAAGGAGGGTGAATTTGAAGGATTTCATCACATTTTTTCAAAAATTTCATGTTTTTTTGTGTTTCTTTGCAGTGTACAGGAAACTCAGTCGCTGATAGTCAAGCGGTGCTATATTGCACTGCTCCAAATTCCAAAGTCTGTCGCTAGTGTCTTTCTACCAATGAAATTTGAATTTTTAAGTGAGCCGTTGACACAAAAAGTGTCGTTGGCATAATAGAGCCACAATTGTGGTCTTTGTTTTACTACAGAGCGCTGCTCGCAATAATTAGCAATGCTATAGAGCGTCACTAACATTTTCAAACTTTTTCGCACCTGAGAACTATGCCACTGGGGTGGAGTAAAAAGTTTAAATTTAGTTAATTTTGACATGTGCTTTTTTATTTTGGACATTTTGAACTCCTAACCCATTTTATGTCCCTATATTTCTTGGTTTTAATCAGTTTACAGGTTGAGACAAGAAGAGAACAAAGAGGAGTCTTTCACTATGACATCACCGTATTATTGTATTAAGTGTTTTTAAACACTTTGGGAGAACTTATAATCCATTTCTAAGGATTTGATGACCTTCATGCTTTTAGGACACACTAAATTTCTTTTGGGAAATAAAAAGAACACCACAAATGCTTTCACTTTTGCTACAAAAGGTTAAAAAGAACTTTAGGAAAACTCTCTAGATTTTGTTTAAGGTTAACAATTGAGCAAAACAACTTTCATCTTTCCTTTTGGTGTTCCAAAAAGAACCTAATCATTGCTTTGAGGATTTAAAATGAACATGTGTATCTTTGTTTTGTAATCACTTACCCAAAATAATATCATATAAAATACATATTAGCTTCTCTTGTGCTTCACGACGATCTTGAGAATTGAAAGGCTTTTGATGATATTAAGTTGTGAAAGTGATTGCCTCCACATTTTATTTGGGATTAAAAATTGAACAAATATTGTGAGTGTGAGTGGAACATATCGTGTGTGTTCTCTCTTTGTTTTTCAACAGAGATCAATCGAACTACGGATATGTTTGCTTGCTTTGTTTATCTTAAAGGGTCTATATTGGTGGGAAAAAGTACTCACCCCAAGGGAATAACCCAGCTAGTAACATGCTAAAGCCAAGCGAATTCCAGACGGTATATAAGTGTGGGTACTCAAGGAAAGTTTGAGTATCACGAGGATCATTTAGACAAGAAGGGAAATAATGGTCTCTTGCCGCATGGATGGTCCCCCACAAATAGAATGTCCGCATTAAAACCCCTTGTTTAGAAAGGCCAAAATCCTAAACTATTTGTTGGTGCAAGAACGGTCATTTTGAAGCCACCCCATATTCTTACAACTTATAGTAGATATGAGAAGTATGCGATGAGATATTCATGGGTATTGATGCTTGGTTGACCCGAGAAGTGTGTGTCATGGAGGGGAGCCAATGTGGTAAAGAATCTAATCATCCACTAAGAGTAAGTGTAGCTAGATTTATCCAAGTGGGAACCCAACAAATATTGTCTTTTCATCCTAGGATTGTGCATGCTTTTGGAATCAAAAACATTTTGCTTGGTTCTCAAAAAAATTGAAAACATTCACAAAATCTTCAAAATTTCAAACTCTTTGGAGGGAACAAATACCTTTGAAAAATCCAAGTGCTCTTGCTTGCCCTAAGGATTTCATCCTTAGAGGTTTCTAAGTATTTATATTTAATCATCATTTGTTTTCACTAAAGTCAACATTAGGAAAAATTTCCCGTAATTTCCTTGATTCTCCACATAATGGTCTTTGTAGGATAAGAAGAAGTTAGGACATTAGACATTTAGTTTGAAACTTTAATCAAGAATTTTTTGTGGAAAAAGGAAGTCAATAAGCAAAAATAATAAACAATTGAACCCCACACATGTGCTCTTCCAAATTATTTCCCGTAAAATCAAAATCCGAAAACCCAAGTTCAAAAGTCTTATTCCAAAAGCTCGTGAGAACGTATTTCAAGGCTTCATGAGGTAAGAGAAAGGTTGGTTTATAATTTTTACAAGAGAGCTTCAAAGAAAAATCCTAACTTGCAAGAATTTTATTGTCAGCAAAATCCCAATCTCTGTCAAATGTTTGATTTTCTCACATAGGGAGTATCAAGCATGTTCTTCAATACTGAGGTCTTGTAGAGAGGAGTTATTTCTAGGTCTCGTCTAGGATCAAAATAATCACTCTCACCCACCCATCAAAATCAAAAATCACCTCATCAAAAACTCTATGAAAATCTTTAAATATCATCCATGCTATACTTTTGGAAAATCAAAATCATCTTGTTTGGTTAGATATGTGTGGATGAATCCTTCTCCACATATTTGATCAAACTATCAAATTATCAAATTATCAAATCCTTGTGAACAATTTTACCTCTTGATAAAATCCAACATCTTGAGGTCTAGGAGTTCATTATCCAAACTCATCTTGTTTGACTAGGGGTGTCTTGATTAATCCATCTTTACACCTTTAGTCAAATTATCATCTTGTGTACGAGTCTACTCTAAGACAACAACCAACCTCTTAGAATTTACAATTTCACTATCCGAATAAAATCCAAATCAAGTCCCAAAGTCTAGTATCTCCTTCAAGGTTTCTCAAGAGTTCAATCATCCACATCATCCATCTCTCGTTTATCTCATCCCCATATTTTTATCCATAATCATCGTAGTTCTTATGTTTTTTGTTCCTAAAGTTAGATCAATCTAAAGGACTACACATTCTTGAAAATGGATCCCTATTTTATGGTGCAAACTAGATCGCAACACAAGAAGAATATGGAAATCAACAAAGAAACATTAACTTCAAGTTACCTAAGCCAAATTGCTCCTGAAATAAATCTTGTGGGATTGAGCAATCTCCCTCTTCCATCACAAAATACTCAAGAGGATGGTCAAGTAGAGGATATTATTGACAATGCTTTAGGGATGACACAAGATGAAATCCTTGAGATGGTGCAAAATCTCGAAAATCATCAAATTGTTAATGCCATGATGAGGTTATACCCTTCCCAATACATGTTGGAATTGGAAAAAGAAGGGGCTAAACTCCCTTTCAACTATTATGTAAGCACCCTTGTGGAGAGACCTCTTGGGATCATACCTTCAATCCCATCCATACCTCCATGTCAAAAAAACACTCAAAGCATCTCGCAAATCACATCATCCATTTCTCCAACTCCGCCAATTGTTAACAAGGGAAGCTCATTACTTCATGCCCTTCAAGCACATCCCATTTTTTGGATGAAAAGACCATATTGGTTCAATTCATCCAAGTAAATCCATTACACCCATACGTTTTTCTTGCATTTCATGATTCTACCCATTCATCTTCTTTTCATGCAATGCTGGTTTATCCTCTTGACATGCAAACCTCTCTCCCCATGACCTCACAAGGAGAAGGTGATTTGTTTGGAGGAGGGGGGATCCTCCATCCCTCCTCATCATCACTTTTCCAAGGGAATACAACACCATTCCCGCCATTACCATTGACATCCACATCACCCCTTGGGTTGGGCCTTCCACCTTTACCGACCATCAATCAACCAAATCAATTCAACCCCTATCATAAATCAAAGCATCATACCAAATCCTCTCGCCTTGCCATCGATATCGCAACAACAGATGGAAACAATCCAAGTAACCCCAACAATCAATACATCCACCATCCCTCAAATCTCTCAAAGCATGGTTTCCCAAGGGCCAAGCATCTCAATCAAGCCATCCACCACTCAAACTCCAATCAACAATACAATTGTTCCTCTCATCACAATGGTCAATTCTATTCCTAATCCACCACCACCACCACCAAAACCCAACATGGAAAATTCATTCAACATCACATTGCAATTAGATTGACAAGCCGCCTACCAAAAGACACTCCAAAAAATCCAAAATCAACAAGTTGCACAACTAGCTACACAACTAGCTACACAACAAGCACAAGCACAATTAACAGCGCAATGAGCACAAAAATCACATCAAACCACCCAAGCCCAAGCTTTACTACAACAACAACAAGCCACCCAAGTTTTCTAAGAAGCCTAAGTCAGACAAGTCGCACAGGTTGCACAAGCAGCCCAACAAGCACATGCTCAAGCTGAAGCTCAATATCAAGATCAAAAAGTGCAAGAACAAGATCAATACTAGGCACAGTTGCAATCAATCCAACAACAAGCTTATCAAAAAGCCCTACAAGAGTATCAAGCACAATAGCTAGCGGCTCAACAACAAGCTTCGTTGACACAACAACAACATGATCAACAAAAAACATTATTGGCTCAGCAAAAAATGCAAGAATTAATCACACAACAAAGCTTGCAGCGAACTCCCACCAATGCCCCACACCAACCCCCTCAAAACACGTTCACTCCACCTCCTGATCCACAAGATGATGTGACTGCATAAATCAAATTCCTCTCACAACAAGTGTTTTATCTCCAATCAGGAAAAACAATAAGAACACCCAATAATTTGTGTCCCCATCCTTTTGATAGGAGCCTTGCAATGGTACCATTCCCAAAGGTATTCAAAATCCCCAAATTTGACAAATATCATGGGTTGGGAAACCTGTTGTTTGGTGTTTTTGCACAACAACAACTCAGACAGAATAAAAGTTATCCCATCTCTCTTGAAAGGTTGGCCTCTATCAACAAAGAGATAACCCCAAGGTCTCACAGGTGTCAGGTCATGACAATGCAGTAGAACAACCTCAGTGATAAATTTTTTAAATGCTGGTAATCACAAGGGGTCTTACGTACAAATGTTGGAAGCTCTAAAATCATCAAATTTTAAGATATGGCAATTCTTTAACTTCTAGTTCTAACCATATAATAAAATAAATAACGAAAGATGAGGGTTTCAGAAGTCCTAATGTTAACAATACTCCTAAGATTAACCATGCAAATGATGAAATACTTGGAATGGACCAATCCCCTAAACTAATTTTTGTTCGACCTAGGCTATACCTGCAATCTTGCATAAAATAGTGCAATCTTCTAAGGTGTTAAAGATTTTTAGGCTGTAGGCATTTATTCAATAAGACTGAATGAATATCTATAGGTGAACTAAGAATGTGAATATGAGGTATAGGTTGACCTTGCACAACATTCCCACGATCAAGAAGCTGCCCAATGTATGAACCAGGGATTGCTACAACACTCCAAACATTAAATCACAAGAATTACTAACTAAACCTAAGATACATTCAAACACATCTAAGCGATTTGAAAGATAAAACAAAAACTATGCAAGATTATTCAATGCAAAGAAGGCACCAGTCAGAACACAATGTTTGCACTTTGTATTAAATCATCACATTTGAAACAATTCTAGTCTATTACAACACTTTCTTGAAAATGTAAAAACTAACTTCTAATCTCCTAACATGCTACTCTACTACTAAATCTACTATTTACAAATCTTCTGGCTTTACTAGCCAAGACCGAACCTAACCTACTGATTGCAAAAGTCCACCGAACCTTTACAAATGAGGCAGAGTGTCATACTTATAGAAACATGCTTGTGTGAACCAGAGCTAGGGTTACAAAGAAGCTCAACCACTAACCAAATCAGCCCCAATAGCCAACAAAAACTCATCGTCAAGCAATGAATGCAGCAAGGACCCCCATCAGATCAATTTGGGATCACACAAAGTCAGGGAACAGATCCTCAAGCCACACCCACCAAAAGACTTCACCCATGCGAACAACAATGTGCATGAAAACACCAGCTTGAACAAAAGCCACCAATAAGATCCAACCTGGGAAAATGAATGGCTCAGATCGAACAAAACCAGGTTGAGCCCCTTCAGATCATGTGTGCCTACCATTAATGGTCACCAACCGAATCGACCTTCTGTGTGGGGACGAGTTTCATCCGAGAGTGGCCACAAAGTGCACTTGATTGCACCCGCAAATCATGCCAAATCTTCAAAGTACACCCAGCAATCCCAGCTCGATCCAACCTGCATTCAAACAGGCCACCATTAATTTCAAATACCTCATCAAAATCCAAGCTAGTCCAATAGAGTTCCTAAGGCAATAAAATCAAGCATAAACCGAGGTGGAGCCATGAGCAGAATAGGAACAAAGACACAAGACACATGGAGGCAGAGGTAGAGATGGAAAAGGAAGGGAAACAGATGAAAGTGGAGGCAGAAAAGGGACCAAAACAAAAATGGAAGGAAGACAGGCGGAGGAAGAAACAAAACCAACCCCGGCAGAAGCGAAGGTGGAAACAAAACCAACCCCAGCGGAAGCAAAGACGGAATGGGAATGAGAAAGGAACTAAGAACTTAGCCAAAGCTCAAAGTTACGTCCCATCCCAGTTCTAGTTTTGGTGAAAGAAAGGAAGACCAAAGCAGACCAAAGGGGAAGAAACCAACCCGAAGGTTGAACACATCGAAATGACAAAGACGCGGAAGAGGGAAGCGGAGCCGGAATATGGACAGGAACAGAACCGTGAACTTCACCAAAGTTCAGAGTTAAGTTCCATCTCGGTTTTGCCTCTAAAAAAAAGGAGGAAAAGAAAACTGAGGAAAAACTAAGGGAGGAAACCAACCCTTAGGCCGAAAATCGGGCAAAGCAACGAAGAAATTGAGAAGGCGGGAAGTGGAGCCGAAACAGGAATGGGAACAAAACCATGAACTTAGCCAAAGTTCAGAGTTAAGTCCCGTCCCAATTCCAGCTCTGGAAAAATGAAATAAACAGCGAAGAAAAGAAAACCTAAGGGAGGAAAGTGACCCTTAGGACAAAAAAAAACAAAATGAAGAAGGAAGCCAAAGAGCGGGAAGCAGAGTTGGAATGGGAACAAGAACAAAACCGAGAACTTACCCAAAGTTCAAAGTTAAGTCCCATCCTGGTTCTGCCTCCGGTAGAACAAAAGAAACATCAAAAACAAGGGAAACCTAAGGGAGAAAACCAACCCTTAGGACCCAAACAAAAACACCAAGGGAGAAAACAGAAGGAAAAAGAAGACCACCCTAGATAGGACATCTGCAAGACTCCAAAAACCATCAGGAACTCAACACAAAGGCACCTACAACCAAGGCAAGCACCAAAGACCAAAACCCCAAGATTTTCAAAGATAAGCACAAAAGAGGGGGCAAACCATAGAAATGGGCCAAAAGCGCAGGCCAAGAGAGGGTCCCCACTTTCAGTGGGGCGTGTGTGCAAAACTGCACAACAAATGGTGACTCTGCTGGGGAAATGCTCTAGAGCATTTTGATGACAAATTAGCATCAAGAACTCAAAATCTCTGGTTTCACTCCAAGCATCAGGTTACAAATAGACAAGGTTTCAGAAATCACCAACAATCCAACCTTTCCTATACTAGGGTCAAAGTGTGTGCATATGCATTCATTTCCTTTTCCTAAGTTGCAACAAGGACCAAACTCGGGCTGACAAGGCTATCTAAGGATTCTAACTCCAAAAGAAACCTGGATAGAGCCTCACTACCAGTCAGGCATCCATAGCCCCAGTGAGGTTACCATTGTGACCCTCCCTAGCATAGCTCTACTACCAGCCAGGCGTCCATAGCCCTGGTAGAGATACTAGGATACCCTTGAAAAGGGGAACATTTCTTTTGGATTTTCAATATTTTATTTTCTTTTGATATTCTCTTTTGAGATTTTCTTTAAAGCCTTACTTTTCACCTTGTAGGAAATGAAGCCCACACTCAAGGATGAGAACCACAATGGTACTGGAGCAGAATTTAAGATTTTTCACCTAGTCAAACCTCCTAAAGACCATATGCAACCCTAGAATTCTTAAGATTTGTGTGAATATATAAGACCCAAATACATTCTAGAATTTAACTTAGTCAAGTGACACTAACTCCCAGCCCATGCAACATCAGATGAAGGAAATCTTTTAGTTTGAATGACTCTAAAAGGATTATAAGAGTTTGTAAAATAAATCTTAGAGCAGACCCAGACAAGCAATCGGTTGTACAGATGCAACAAGCCCAAAGGAAAGTAGGACAACCCCAAAAATGTAGAGCAGTAGGGAAAACTAACCCAAGTAGACCAAAACCAGAGCAACAAACAAGTAGAGCAAAACCAAAAGAAACTCAAACCAAAAGTAGCAAGCAAAATAGTAGAAAGGAAACCTAATCTACTTATGTACAAGGATAGAGCTGGGAACAAATCAAGACTAAAAATAATGCTTCAAATACTGCCCATTGACAGGCAACGGGATATCTCCTCCAGTGAGGGCTTTCAAATGGAAGGCATTATCTCCCAGAATCTCTACAATCTGATAAGGGCCAAGCCAAAGTTTGTCAAATTTTCCATGCTCCCCCTTTTTTTCATGGGATTTATCCCAGTAGAGAACCAAGTCAGAGATTCTAAAGGCTTTCACCTTGGCTCTCCTATCAGACCATCTTTTCACTATACCCTGATGTTTGGCAAAGTTCTCTAGGGCTTCATCTATTCTCTCTTTAAGGTGTAACAATTCAGTTAAGCGGGCTTCATGCTTATCCTCTCCATCATAATACTCATTGATGAATAGAAGGGTAGAGATCATTAGCTGGATGGGAAAGATAGGCTGCAAGCCATACACTAAGTGGTAAGGAGAGGTTCCTAAAGACTTCTTCTATCTAGTGCGGTCTGTCCAAAGAGAAAATCTAAGCTGGGTGTGCCAATCCTTGGGGTTCTTTTCTAGTAGTTTCCAGATGACTTTCAATAGGTTTTTATTGGAAAAATCGGCCAAACCATTCCCCTGTGGATAGTAATTAGATGAAAATTTTATGGAAATTCCATGATCATAAGCCTAGTTAGAAAAATTTCATGATGAAAATGCAGACCCATTATCACAAACTACAACCAATGGACAACCAAAGCGATTGATAATACCTGACTCCATGAAATTGATTACTACTTCAAAAGTGCATTGCTTGCATGCAAGAGATTCAGTCCACCTAGTAAAATAATCAATTATGGTAAGAATATACTTGTGCCCTATAGATGAAGATGGGTTGATTAGACCTATGAAGTCCATTCCCCATTGTGCAAATGGTTTTACCTCTATGACAAGCTGAAGTGGAAGAGTTGCACACCTCTCCCTGCTTTTTGTAGTTTGAGACACATGGCAAGTTCTCACGTGGTGATGTGTGTCCTTGAACAAGGTAGGCCAATAATAGCTTGCCCTCAGAATCTGATTTGCAGTGGAAGGTGTTGAACCATGGCCTGTGCCATATTTATCATGAAATTCAGTCATCACTCTCCCTGCCTCTTCTTTCCCTAGGCATCTCAGGTAGACACCTTCATGATTTCTCTTGTATAAGACAACTCCCTTCATCATAATATTGCAACTCTTTAAACATAGAGCTCTCCTTTGTACTGAATTAAGGTGTTTGGGAAACTGCTGATTCAACAAGTAGTAAATAATGTCATCATACCAGTCCCTCAGAGAAACATCTTCAAGATTATAATGCTGGGTAATAAGGTCAAGACCCATTTCTACCATTGTCTTGGTCAATCCATGCCCTCTTACCAACTTCATGGGTTGAATTTCAATATCATATTCTTGTAACATAGTCACCCACTTGCCTCCGCATTCACCCAACTTATTTTGCATCAACAACAACTTGACTGTAGGATCAAGGACTATAGCAAAGACCTTTATTTCTCAGTATGTAGTGCCAAAACTTATTCACGGTTTGGATCAAGGCATAAGCCTTATTTTCAACATTAGTATACCTCATTTCAGCATCTTTCAAAGGTGCGCTCATGAATGCTATGGGATGCTCATTCCCTTGATCGGACTTTTGTGTCAACAAGCTCACACAGGAGTGATCAGAAGAAAATGAATAGATGTAGAATGGCTTAGCATAATAAGGACTTACCAAAACATGGGCCTCAATAATAGCTCTCTTGATTTCAGGAATTTCTTCCTTAGCCTCTATATTGCATTCAACCTTCGCTTCTTGATTCAATATTGCATTCAATGGCTTAGTTATTTCTGCAAATCTAGTGATAAATTTTCTGACAAAGTTAATCTTGCCAAAGAATAACTTCATTTTTGTCTTGCTTGCAGGGGGGGAATTTTTAGTATAGCCTCCACTCATTCAGGATTAATGACAATACATTGATATGAAATAACATGTCCTAACAACTTTCCCTTAGTGACTCCAAAGATGCACTTCTTTGGATTAAGCGAAATACCAAATTCCCTGCACTTCTGGAATACTTTGCATAAATTGCAACATGATCGCTTCTCCTCTTGGAAAAGACTATCAAATCATCCATGTAGATGATTATGCACTTGCCAATGATGTCCTTGAAGGAAATATCCATAGCTCTTTGGAATGCAACTCCAACATTGATTAATCCAAAGGGCATTCTCCGGTAAGCAAAGGTTCCCCATTTTGTAGTGAAGGCCATTTTGTGCCTATCTTCATATTGAACCATGACTTGATTGTATCTAGAGTACCCATCGAGCAAAGGGATTGGATAATTATCCTTTTATGATGCTCTATTTAGGTTCTAGAAATCAACACATAGTCTGATTTCTCCATTTTTCTTCCTAACTGGGACCAAGTTTTCCACCCATGTTGAATGTCTTACTAGAAATATGATTTATGTTGAGATTAGCTTATACACTTCCCTCTGAATAATTGGCTCTAGTAGAGCATTAATTGGTCTCTATCTTTTCCTAAATGGCTTAACATTTGACTTGAGGGGAAATGTATGTGTAATGATCAAAGTGTCATATGTCCTCAAGTCATCATAACTCCAGACTATCACATCCTGATATGTGTGCAAGGCATTAATAATTCCTTTCCTTAAATAACTATTTATAATATATTATAGAGGCTCACTACCAAGACATACTATTTAATAGGGATCATAACCACAAAAAGAAGAATAGATAGAATTTATAATAACCACTCAACTAGGAAGTGAATTGATAGAAAATATACCTTCCTATTGTTGGATTAAGTTGCTTTGAAACTTGATATATTTTCTCTATGCACTTTATCAGATACAAAACACAAAACCTTGCTCTTGTTCATAGTCCCTCAATATTCACAATATCTTTGCTATAGATCTGATCATGTAGATACATTTTTTTATATTCACATAGCATCTCACATATGTCATAGCTACAACATAAAAAATGTCTTACATATATACCCAATACATCCACATACATCAATTAGGTCACCCTTATTAGATGTAGCCCTAAATTAAATTAAAATTTCCTTATCGGCTCCATACTTCTACCAAAAAAATATTTGAGATTAAACTAAATGTGAAACACTTAATTTAGGTCAGAATGAACCTAGAAAAAATATCACTAACATCCACAATATATATTTAATTATGGAAATACATATAAAGCATTAGGTTGGCCAGGAATTAGACGTAATCACAAAATATGCTAGCTAATCAACACTAGTGATCAATATGATCACAAAATCACACACCATGTAGAATATATATTGTACTAACACCTGTAAGAAATCTCCCAAAATTGTAAATTTTGATTCTTATCACCAAAGGAATGTGAACTAGATTACTCATACCCAAATGCATTATACATAGCCAAAACTGTATGTCAAACTATTTTCACTTATATCTTTCAAACTATACATTCAAAACATCTGGAATATTGAACATGGATGCTCATAATGTTTAGTAATATCATATTATCACCACATAAATAGATCTTATCATATGAGTGAATTCGTACAAAAATACCAGATCAAGGTATCTCAATTTTGTTCACTGAATTAGTATAGATAGAAACAACCAATGTTGACTCCTTCTTTATTCTTTCAACATATTATGTAGACCAAACAAAACACTCCCCTTCATTGTAAAATTCTTCCCAAGACCCTCACAATCAAGAGATGATGCAAAGACTATTTGATCTTGATAAGCACACTCTCTTAATAGAACTTTTAGCCAAAGCAACTAGATTTCCATATAATTTTGATTTTTCACAAATTAGAAGGGAAGACCCTCCTAACAATAAATCTTCATTGAATAACTTTTTGAACAACATCTTGGTGTCACACTGTAATCCCAACCATCCCCTCTACACAACCACATCCCAACTAATGGCTGACCAACTTCTCACATCGACTTCCAAAAAAAGGGTCAAGATACCTTCCAATGCCAACACCACATACACCTCTACTCACTTAACCATTTCTACCCACCCAACCCCTTACTACATTAATTAATTCCAACTATATTCATCCTCAAGTATCATATATCTTTACATACTTACACACTCATCAACATATCTCAAATACTTCACAACCTCTAAAAATACCAACATCAACCATACTTCAACAAAAAAATAATTATCAATACATAAAATACCCTCCAACCCCTACTTATCAACACTAACACAATCATCAATACATCAACACCCACACATCCAAAAATATTGACCTACCTCATGAGTTTTAAAATATGAAGACATGATACAAGGACTCCAAATAGGTCAACCAAAAAATACTTATAGATTTGGAGATATATGTCCATGTCATTTTGATCAATCTATATTATCTTTATCTTTTCAAAGAATTATGAAATTCCCAAATTTGATAAGTATAAGCGAAAGGGTGATCCTATTGAACACATTAGGGAATTTCATGTTGCATGTTAAGAAGTGGCCTATAATCTAGTCTACCTCATGTGATTATTCCTTTGTAGCCTTGGGGGACAAGATTTGAAATGGTTCATGCACCTTTCATCTAGTTCAATCACGTCCTTTTCTGATTTAGCCAAAAGTTTGTAACTCATTTTTCATATAATATTGAACAAGAAGTCACTTTGGCTAAATTATGTAGAACTAAACAAAAACAAGGGGAAATATTTGTAACATTCATTAAACATTGGAGGAAGTTATCTATTCTATTACCCTACCATGTCCTTCCCCATCATACATGATCCCCCATTCATCCCCCTTTATTCCTTCAGAATTGATTAGACAACCCACATATCACATCCTACTCATACACATTCACCACCTTTTGTCTCAGAACTAATGAGACAACATCCATGAAACCAACCCTAAATTTTATCATTGAATTCTCACATGCAAGGATAAGCCATGCATAAATCTTACCACTCCCAATAGATGCATGAATAAATACTCAAATATGTTCCTAATATTGGTGTATACCATGCCTAGTTGTTCATAATAAAAATATAACATTTTCATCATCCACCATCCATAATAAAATTTCACACTTCAACCCAAAATTTCAGCCATGTCACCATCAAAAAGAAAAGAAAAGAAATCAAGCACATGCCTACATGTAGGCATCATCATAAAATCATGACTAGATTAAATAGATGGATAGGCACAACTATTTCACTTTCCATGCACATTTAATAGCATCATTTATACCCAACATGACGAATCCTTCCTAGGTTTGACATAATCATTATCCATCAGCCCTACTCTTAGCAAGGTATATGTTCACCCTAAAATTTATTTTTCTTTTTATGTTTTTTTTGAATCCATGGAGTCACCTAGTCTAGGCCACCTAGATCTACTCATATCTTCATGTGTTTTGAATAAAGTGTGAAATGGGGAATGGTCATTTTTCATATGGAATGTTTGAGATTATATTGGCCCTCCAATGCTAAATTAATACCTTAGGTAGGGGTGGACAAAATATATAAAATTAGGCATGGGATATCATCCCCCTTATTGTCCACTAAGGTTATAATATGGCATTGTGTGCTAAGGGATAATATTTTATTTTTTTGTGTCTAAAATAACATGTAAAGGAAATGGCCACACATTTTTTTATTTATACCATTGGGGAATAATTTTTTTTGATATATAAAACTTTAGGATTTATATCCTCATTTCTAGCATAAGTAAACCACAAATACCTTTCAAATACCCACACTAATGGCTTTCACATTCATATCAAAACCTATGACTACATTACCCCCACAACCTATGATATCATCCCCCCACCTAAACTTGAATATATTTTGTATCATAAACATAAAAAAAATCATTTATCCACACGCCATCTTGCATTACCCATTATCCATTATTGGATCAAATTGTTATTCATTATTTTATTATCATATTTGTATCCATTATCCATTATACACTATTGCATTATAATTTTCATTTAGATTGTTGTATTATCATTTTCATAAGGAAAATAGGAGAGAGTTTTTTGATCCATTATTAGAAGCCACTCCCACGATTTGTCCTTTTCATTTATTTACATGGAACTTAACCTAGAGATTTTATAAGACTTTTGTGTGGGTATGTTCACAAAATTGTACAATCCAACCACATTGATTTTGTAGATATTTTGTGTAGTATAAGTTCAATATTCTTAATCATAAACCATCACTAGTAAAATACTACATAAATATGTTTTTCATAATTACAATCACATCATGGTACTTGTGCATAAAAATCATAACCATTAACATAGACCATTATCATCATTTCATACATTCACTTCATTTTACATTGTTGGTTGTTGTTGCACCAAAAGATCAACCCGTTACTGCCTGATACAATTGCCAAATTTATACAAGACCCATGAGAGGTGGTTAAGCCATGTCACAAACCCAAGTGCTACGCTGCACCAAGGAAACCAAGGGATGCACCATCTTGATACAATAACCCCCAAGGAAAGTGAGGGGTTTGAACCCATGACCTCAACTCTAATACCAATTGTTAAATTGGTGGTTGTTGTTGCACCAAAATATCAACCTATTAATGCCCAATACAGCTGCCAAATTTATATAAGATACACAGGAGGTGGTTAAGTCATGCCACAAATCTGAGCTCTATGCTACACCAAGGAAACCAAGGGAATCACCATCTTGCAATAACATCTACATTTTTCTTAGTCATAATCATCTATCATCCATTCATAACATAGATCATTTTTTATCATACATCATTAAATCATTACCATAATCACATAATCATTAAACAGTTTTACTTAGTCCATAATTGTATTCACAATCCATAATCATAATTTATAATAATAACACATACATAATTTATAATCATAATGCATAGTCATTCACATCATTCATAATTATAAACCATTCATGCATTATTATCATAAATTACATTTTCAGTTAGCCTTATACATTTTCATTTCTTCCATAAATCATTGATTCATAATCATTACACATCATTAACATTCATACATTCATAATACATTTGTGCCAATCATAATTATAAAATCATAACACATCTTATAATCCATAATCAACATACATCATTACCTTAATCACATAATTATAATACAATAATATAACCATAATCCATAATCATTATACATAACCTTCATAAAACATGTTATCATCATATGCATTCGACTAAGATGGATGATGAGGCAAAGACGATGGAGGAGGTGAAACATGAGGAGTTGGTGGCCCCATGCTCACAGAAGGACCTGATCAAGCTGAACTATACCTATGTGACCTACTACTTGTTACAAAATTGGGCTCTTAATGCTCTAGCAACACAACCGACTCATAAAGAATAGAACAATATTGTATCTCCTAGGTCATCTAAATTAGGTCTGTAACCATCATCTGCATGCTCTACCTTGTTAAATCCTCTCAATAAATGTCTCGATCCTATCTAAGCCTGACCACATCAACCTATCCCTAGGCTAAGGTTACCTAAGCTGCATCCCACTCTATTGTAAATGCTACTAGGTGAGCTCCTCCATCCCCACCTCTATACCATCTAGCAACCCCTATAGATGGAATACATCCGCATGAGACATCCATCTATCTAATAATCTTAGGTGATTTCGTCTCTTGGATCTCTCTCTCACCAAAGTTGATATCGCTCCATAATGAGTAAACTCATCTACACCTATATATTTCCCTCATTATCATCATGATCATCCCCACCTATATCAACATCCTCCTCTCCTCCCTCTCTCCCTGGCCTACAAATAGATCCCTACTCTATCGTACATGGTGACCTTGTCCATCCACACCATCATCGTCATCATCATCATCATCATCATCATCATCATCATCATCATCATCATCATCATCATCATCATCATAATCCTCAATATTGTTTCTCTCATCACTTTTGCTATCATATTCTTGACCTAAATTGAATTGATCTTGCAGGATAGTCAAATCAGCCTTCTCCCCACCCACCATGTATCATACTCAAATGTGGTACCAACATCCATTACTACTAGCTCTGGATACCATAAAACTAAAGAATTATCTTTTCACTCATGAAAAACTATATATAGCTCGATATAGCTACCCCAGATATCTCTCTCTTGTACAACTCTAAAAAACACTACCTTTTACATAAGTATAGTTTTTCGATGCCAAAAATCCCTCATAACCCCTACTAGAAAATAATGTATGATGATAGATGGAGACTAAGAATTCAAAGAATGCATCCTTTGAAAAAGTGGAATGTATAAGTAGTCCTCCTCCCATACCTCATAGTCATAGTATGGGTGTGAAGTGAAATTTTCCATATCATCTATCAATCGCCTCTAGTATGGTAGGTCACCTAACTACCAATGTTGCAAAAAATAGCATATGCAAATATATAGGGAAATCTCGGCCCTCTCTCCTATCTACCACTAGATAGAAAACTGTGTAGTGCTCAAACACTTAGATATGCAATATAGTCACCCTACACATCAAGCTCTTGCCATCACAACAAATAATTATGTGTATAGTTATGTGTGCAAGCACAAACTTCAAAAGTGTTGATTGCCAACACATGAGTGCTGAAGTGCTCTACCTGTGCCAATCCAACATAGGTAGTGTTTATGCAATGCATGCACCCAAATCATGTACAATGACAATAGATGGAGTCTCGGAAATCAAATAATGCATCCTCTACAGAAAAGGCATGTATAAATGGTCTTCCTCCCATACCTCACATTCATAGTATGGGCATGCAGTGAAACTTTCCATATCATCTATCACTCACCTCTAGTGTGGTAGGTCACCTAACTACCAATGTTGTAGAAAAATAACATATGCAAAGATATAGGGTAGTCTTGGCCCCCTCTCCTACCTACCACTGGCTAGAAAACTATGCAGTGCTCAACAACGTAGCTATGCAATAGATTCACCCCACACCTCAAGCTCTTTCCATCATGATCTCATAATCAAGTGTATAATTATGTGTGAAAGCATAAACTTCAGAAGTGTTGATTGCCAACACACAAGTGATAAAGTGTTCCACCTATTCCAATCCAACATAGGTAGAGTTTATGTAATGCATGCACCCCAATCATGCATGAAAGTGTAGTTTTGTTGAATCATACCTCTATTTTGACACCATTAATGAGCCCTAAACTACCCCAAACCCAATGATTAGATAATGCATTGGGTGTCCTACATCCTCTAGCTACTAGTACTTCCTCACTTACTATGTATGATGTATATGTTGAGAAACTATAGCCATCACTCCAATGTGCTCTCCAATCCTCAAATCTCCTAATTCAAGCATGAAAATGACCATTTGGGCCTCTAAAATGCCTATTTATACGACCCAGCCCTAATTTATTTCCTCCAAACCTAATTTCCTCTATGGCATATGGTAAATACACCAATTTAACCAAATTTAACCTATTTTTGATCTTGTTTCGTTGTTTTTTCTTCTCTTTTTCCTCATTTTTCATTTGAAACCCCTTTTCCACATCATTTATGCTACCTTTTTGAGACAGCATGATTTTTTTAATTATTTTTAATCAGTCTCTTGAGGGGGCATCACCTCCCATTACCTCACATCACACACACTAGATAATGTTACATTCTCAACATCATCATTGGTACATCATTGAAATGTGAGAAATGGGGAAATGTGTGAATATGTGTACCTAGTCCATTGCACACATCCTTAAATGATGAAAATCTAGCCTAGGTGTTCCTTGTGTTTGAGTATAATTTTCTTAGGGAAAATTATAGTATTTATAATATAGTATGCTAGGCCTTATTCCATAAAAATGAAATAAAATCTATATGATACATGTCAAGTTTCCTAGCAAATTAATTTAATGTTTACTAGCACACTAGGTTTAACCATCGTAAAATTTTATTTGCAATTCAATGGTAAGCCTTTGGTGAGATTTCAACAATGAATGGCTAACTATCCTAATTCTTTGTTTTAAAAGGTAATAATTAAATCACCCACATGTATCTGTATTTGATAAATATTTCTTAACTTAAGTTCTAATTTTTAAAGAAATATTAATATAAATATTGTTCAATGGTAAGTTCATCAAGATGGTGCACAAAAAGGGGATCAAAAGTGGCCCCTTTTTTTCTAAAATCAGCTAAACCTCAACTTGGAGGAGTAATTTGAGATTCATGCAGTCAAAAGTTGAAGATACCAGAAAAACAAGAATTGTAGTACTCTGAATCTAGCTTCTAAACTACTAAAGTTTTTAAAAAATAGATAATATTAAGAGGACAAAATTCTTCACACACAAAAAAGTGTTCCTTTTTTTAAGAAAAATATGGCATAGTGTCTAGTGTGCACCCCTCAATTTTTTAGTTGTATTTTGTATTTTAAATAACACATTGGTAGAAATATAGTTAAAAGTGAGCACCAAAAGTTGCATATTTTTTTGTATTTTTTATGATTTTTCAAAGTTAATGTATCCTATAAATTACATCATTGAGTGTGTGTGTCACACAACTTGTATCAAAATAATTAAAAATTCAAAAAAACCAATGTGTAAATAAAACGTGTAAAATAATACTATATATTTTTTTCAAATTTGGGAAAGTAGGTCAATTTTTTTAAGAAATTCAATATATATGTCTCTAAAAACTATGGAAACATTAGTAAAAAAATTAAAATTAAATATGCTAATGTGCTTCCAATTTAAAAATATATATGGTTAGAAAGCTTAGAAGACAGGTGAAATTATGGTAGTAATTTTACTAGTATTTGATTTATAATGTGTAAACTTGATGATGAGAAAGTTGACAAGTGAGAATGGAGGAAAAATCACATCAAAATGAGGAAAATGAACCATCCAAGCCTAAGGCTTGTCATCCAAGTCTAAGTACAGGACAAAATGCATACATGTGTTTTGTAGAAGTCAAAAAGTGTACGTGTTTTATGCAAAGTGAAAACACGTACATGTTTTGTGCAAGCCAAAATGCATACATGTTTTGTGCAAGCCAAAAAATGTAGGTATTTTGTGTAAGCCAAAACATGTACATTTTTTGTGCAAGCAAAAACATGAAGGTATTTTGTGTAAGCTAAAACCTGTACATTTTTTGTTCATGAAAAAATATGTACATGTTTTGTGCATGCCAAAACCTATACATATTATGTAAAAGAAAAATCATGCTCATGTTTTTTCATACACTAAAAGCATCATGTTCTTGAATCTAACTTTATAGATCTCTCACCCTCTACTTCTATCGCAAACTTTATGAAAATGACCATTTGGGCATTTGAAATGCCTATTTATACGACCCAACCCTAACTTATTTCCTCCAAACCTAATTTTTCTCTATGGAATATGGTAAATACACTGATTTAACCAATTTTAACCTATTTTTTATCATGTTTCATTGTTTTTTCTTCTCTTTTTCCTCATTTTTCATTTGAAACCCCTTTTCCACATCATTTATGCTACCTTTTTGAGACATAGCATGATTTTTTTAAATTATTTTCAATCAGTCTCTTGAGGGGGCATCACCTCCCATTACCTCACATCACACATACTATATAATGTTACATTCTCAAAATCATCATTGGTACATCACTGAAACGTGAGGAATGGGGAAATGTGTGAAAACATGATCATTGGTACAATAATACTCCCAACTCAATCTAATAATGTGCTTGTTTTCCATGTGTTTGCAAGTCTAGGATTGGGGTTCACACATATGTCTCTATCAATATTCCTCTCTTGGTGTCTCCATTTCCCAAAAATATCTTTATCCCTCTCTCTCCCTCTAAAATCTGTATCTCTCCCTAACTCTCCCTCCCTCACTCCTACCCTCTTTACTCTATTTTTCTCAAATCTCTCTCTATTTCCCTCTCTCTCTCTCCCTATTTCCCTCCTTCCTGTTGATGTGTTTTTTATGCACTTCACAACATAGGCAATGCATAGGTGCATCACCTCTCTTGAAAGACAATCTTCAACAATCAAATTGTAGAACACTATCCCAAGGTCTCTTGGATGTCAGGTCTTGACAATGCTTGGAATATCTCAGTTGATTTATGTGATTTGTTGGAATCACAAGGCAGACTTATGGATGAGTTACAAAGTGGGGAAGTTGGATTTGCAAATGGAGTTCGTAAGATGGGAGAGTTGCTGAGCATTTGCTGCAGGTTGAAACAATAGTCTAGAACTCCAATTCAACATTGGATTTAGCTTTACAATGTGAAATGAACCTTGACTAAGGTTACTTATTAAAAAAAAGAAGGAAAAAGGGCAGGGAAGAGAGAAGGTTCCTGGATCTTAAACTACGAATGGACAATGATAATGGAGGCTTCTACAGTAGAAAAACTCCCTAAACTGGATTTTGTTTGGCCAAGAGGATCCTACAGTTACACAAAACCAGTGCAATCTTCTAAGGACTGCAGATTTTTAGTTTGCATACACACATCATGAACATGCAAGTGAACTAAGTTGCAGCAATCAAATAAAGAATCCCAGGCTAACTTTGCACAGTAGCTTGTCATCAACAAGTGCCAAAAGTATGGGCTAAAAGATCATCAAATACTGTAACAACAAACACAATCATCACTTCCATTCAAGAAACTAACAACTAAAAATAACTTGGAAGGTAGAACCATGCACACATAATGAGAAAACTCAAAAATTAACACCCATAGATCATGCAATGTTTCTTTCTATTGCTGCAAAATATTTTTACAACAGCTCTCCAACCCTCTACAAATAAGGGGGAGATGCCTATTTATAGTTTTCCAAAGCCTAAATGAATGGCTAGGATTTATTTACATTGTTTGGCTCAAATTCAATTATATCAAGGCTTCACCTACCCCACAATTATTCAACAATTTAAAATACATTTGTTGACTTTTCCCTATTTTGTCTTGTAGTGGCCAATCACTGTAGCAGTTTGTCTTCTAGATAATTTCCCTTTTACTGTAGTTAAATTTCCTGAAAGTTGCCTTCTTCCCGATGGAATTGTAGCATTCTTCATTGGATAAAATGGGTTTGTCGACAACTAGCATCAATGGATTGGTTGCCCCTAATTTGGGAAGACAGCCCCTTAAAGATCACCATCATCTGGTGAAAAGTATGACAACTCCCCTATGCATTTTGTCATTGACTTCCTTCGCATAGGCCCTCTTCTAATGCCAACTCTATTAATGCGCACCATGAGGAGAGGTGGGCATAGAATTAATGGTGATAAATGTCTCATACTTCTCCTTGTTTAGCTTTCTCAATGGGTCTCCTGATGGACTCGCGGTAGGCTTCTCGAAACCTGCATGCATGAAGTGTCGTAAGTGATTTCATACACAAATCAAGGAAAATGTTAATCAAATCTTGCAAAATCCTTGTTATATGCATCCATGCATCATCAAAAGATCATAATATTTAGTGTGAATTTCTATTAACAACTTCCTGGAGGGATTTCAGATAGTTTGGGCCCGAGAGGCCGGAATGTTGTTTTAGGAATGTTGTTTTGAAAAGGACAAACAGGGAAGGTCGTCTCGGATGGTATCTCCCAGCTTCAAATTTGGAATTTGAAAATATCATGTAGGAGAGGATGTAATTTTATGATGTCGATCAAAGTTCGTTTCCAAATTGGAAGAGCGTTTGGACATTTCGGAACCGAGAGGCCGAAATGTTGTTTTAGGAATGTTATTTTGAAAAGGGCGAACAGGGCAAGGCGACCTAGATGGTATCTCTCGGCTTCAAATTTGGAATTTGAAAAGTTCATGCAGAAGAGGATGCAATTTTAGCATGTGGGTCAAAGGTCGTTTCCAAATTGGAAGAGCGCTTGGACATTTAGGAACCGAAACGCCGAAATGCTATTTTAGGAATGTTGTTTTGAAAAGGGTGAACACGGCAGGGTGACCTAGATGGTATCTCTCAAATTCAAATTTGGAATTTGAAAAGTTCATGCAAGAGAGGATGCAATTTTAACATGTGGGTCAAAGTCTGTTTCCAAATTGGAAGAGCGCTTGGACGTTCCAGAACCGAGAGGTTGGAATGTTGTTTTGAAAAGGGTGAATAAGGCAGGGCGACCCGAATGGTATCTCCCGGCTTCAAATTTCGAATTTGAAAAGTTCATGCAAGAGAGGATGAAATTTTAGCATGTGGTTCAATGTTTCTTTCCAAATTGGAAGAGCACTTGGACGTTCTAGAATCAAGAGGCTGGAATGTTGTTTTAGGAATGTTGTTTTGAAAATGGCGAACAGAGCAGGGCAACCTGGATGGTATCTCCTAGCTTCAAATTTGGAATTTGAAAATTTCATGCAGGAGAAGATGCAATTTTAGCATGTGGGTCAAAGTCCATTTCCGAATTGGAAGAGCGCTAGGACGTTCCAGAACCAAGAGGCCGAAATGTTATTTTAGGAATGTTGTTTTGAAAAAGGCGAATAGGGTAGGGCGACCCTAATGGTATCTCCCGACTTCAAATTTGGAATTTGAAAATTTCATGTAGGAGAGGATCCAATTTTAGCATGTGGGTCAAAGTCCGCTTCAAAGTTGGAAGAGCGCTTGGACGTTCTAGAACCGAGAGGCCGTAATGTTGTTTAAGGAATGTTGTTTTGAAAAGGGCGAATAAGGAATGACGACCTGGATGGTATCTCCCAGCTTGAAATTTAGAATTTGAAAATTTCATGCAAGAAAGGATGCAATTTTAGCATGTGGGTCAAAGTCCATTTTGAAATTGGAAGAGCGCTTGGACGTTTCAGAACTAAGAGGCCGAAATGTTGTTTTAGGAATGCTGTTTTGAAAAGGGCGAAGAGGGTAGGGCGACCCGAATGGTATCTCTCGGCTTCAAATTTGGAATTTGAAAAGTTCATGCAGGAGAGGATGCAATTTTAGCATGTGGGTCAAAGTTCATTTCCAAATTGGAAGAGCGCTTGGAAATTTAGGAACCGAAACGCCGAAATGCTATTTTAGGAATGTTGTTTTGAAAAGGGTGAACACGACAGGGTGACCTAGATGGTATCTCTCGGATTCAAATTTGGAATTTGAAAAGTTCATGCAAGAGAGGATGCAATTTTAACATGTGGGTCAAAGTCTGTTTCCAAATTGGAAGAGCGCTTGGACGTTCCAGAACCGAGAGGTTGGAATGTTGTTTTGAAAAGGGTGAACAGGGCAGGGCGACCTGAATGGTATCTCCCGGCTTCAAATTTGGAATTTGAAAATTCATGCAAGAGAGGATGCAATTTTAGCATGTGGTTCAAAGTTTGTTTCCAAATTGGAAGAGCACTTGGACGTTCTAGAATCGAGAGGCTGGAATGTTGTTTTAGGAATGTTGTTTTGAAAATGGTGAACAGGGCAGGGCAACCTGGATGGTATCTCCTAGCTTCAAATTTGGAATTTGAAAATTTCATGTAGGAGAAGATGCAATTTTAGCATGTGGGTCAAATTCCATTTCCAAATTGGAAGAGTGCTGGGACATTCCAGAACCAAGAGGCCGAAATGTTATTTTAGGAATGTTGTTTTGAAAAAGGTGAATAGGGCAGGGCGACCCTAATGGTATCTCCCAACTTCAAATTTGGAATTTGAAAATTTCATGTAGGAGAGGATCCAATTTTAGCATGTGGGTCAAAGTCTGCTTCAAAGTTGGAAGAGCGCTTCGACATTCTAGAACCGAGAGGCTGTAATGTTGTTTTAGGAATGTTGTTTTGAAAAGGGCGAACAAGGCACGACGATCTAGATGGTATCTCCCGGCTTGAAATTTAAAATTTGAAAAGTTCATGCAGGAAAGGATGCAATTTTAACATGTGGGTCAAAGTCCATTTCGAAATTGGAAGAGCGCTTGGACGTTTCGGAACCGAGAGGTTGAATGTTGTTTTAGGAATGTTGTTTTGAAAAGGGTGAACAGGGCAGGGCGACCTGGATGGTATCTCCCGGCTTCAAATTTGGAATTTGAAAAGTTCATGTAGGAAAGGATGCAATTTTAGCATGTGGGTCAAAGTCTGTTTCCAAATTTGAAGAGCGTTTGGACATTCCGGAACTAAGAGGCCGGAATGTTGTTTCGAAAAGGGAAAACAAGGTAGGGCGATGCGGATGGTATCTCCCGGCTTTAAATTTGGAATTTGAAAACTTCATGCATAAGAGGATCCAATTTTAGCATGTGGGTCAAAGTCCGTTTCCAAATTGGAAGAGCGTTTGGATGTTCCAGAATGGAGAGGTCGGAATGTTGTTTTGAAAGGGCGACGAACAGTCCGGGCCCCAGAGGCCGGAATGCTGCTGCAAGAATGTTGTTTTGAAATTTTCACAACTTCTTGAAACTTAATGAAACCTTGGCAGTTCACTTGGGCACCACAAAACATCCCAAATCCATGCGAAATTTTTCCCATAGTTTAAAAATGAAGGAAAAAGCGAACTAAGCGAGCGGGGAGGCGAAGCTCGAAAAACCCAAGACAACCATGTTTTAAATTTAGGGGTAAAATATGGTCAGCAAAAAAATAGACTTTGAAGGGTGCATTGACCAACTAGGACACCAAACTAAGGGGCACAAAAAAATGAGACGACAACAAAAATGACCCAGCAAGTCAAAAGAAAGAGAGGGTCCCATTCCGAATGAGGCGTGTGTGCTATAGGAACAACAAATGGTGACTCCATTAGGAGAACACTCCCAATGTTCTGAAGATAAATATTCATTCTGAACCCATGATCTCTGGTTTCGTAGACTAGAATTTGATTTCCAAGGTTGAACTAAGAACAAGTTAAGGAAGGTGAGATTGAATCACGCCACGATATTATCATGGATGTGTGTGCATGGTGAGTTGATTCCTTTCCTTAGAGATCAGGTGGACAACTACTGACCAAGAAGAACAAGCTACGTAGTTCATTTGACTCCAAAAGTAACCTGGACATTGCTCTGCTGTCGGTCATGAATCCATAGCCCCAACGGAGTTGTCATTGTGACCCCACGAACATCGCTCTACTGCTAGCCAGACATCCATAGCCCCGATAGAGATATTCACACACTGATACAGTTGTTTACTTTTACCTTTTTTTGTTCTTTCCTTTCTAATATTGCTTTGCAGTACTTTTCCTTTTCTTTTGCTCAACCATGCAAGCACTGAAGCTCACTATGGGTTTGGAAATCACAGTGGTCACTGGAGCAGACTTTAGATTTTTACTTATTTGGCCCTCCCAATAGTTACCACACAATTCTTTGGAAACCTTTAAGGTGTGTTTTCTATGTGCTCCATGATAAGCGCAAGAAATTCAAATGGGACACCAACCTAGATTAGTTCAGAGTTCAAAAGGGGCAAACCAATGCTTAAGGGCTTTCAGAGAATAGTAATAGGGAATGAAGGCTTATCTAGAGAACAAACAAGAGCGGTTAGGAAGGAAAACCGTTCGTCAACCAAGCAAGACCACCGTAGCAAGAACAAGGGGAACCTTCGCCAACAACAAAAATAATCGAGGAACATGCAAAACATAATGAAGCAAGATAGAAAAGTAGGGAAACCTACCCTAACCTATGTATAAGTATTCACAAAGAACTACGTTCAGGCAAGGCCAACTGCCACTCATGCCCATTGGATTTCACAATGTGTGCACAAACAAATGGGAAATCATTATAGTTCTCAACCATGCAAATTTATCCTTATGCTCAGAGAAAATAAATTCAATGTTACAACACTCAAGTTCAGTCACTTGGTCAAAGAAAATCAACAATTGAGGAAACTCACTAAACCCATGATTAATCCACAAATTTTTTTGTCTCCCCTCATTCCCATAATCAAAATGATAAGTGCAACTATGAAAATTAAAAGCAGAAAGGAAGGATAGGACCTAGATTTTGATGTGCAATTGTGGCAGTGTTTGATAATCAAGAGTGAGCACTACATCGTTAGTCTTTGCATCAGCAACCTTGGGCGGGCACAATGGAGGGAGCACCATTTCAGGAATCGAACCCGCATAAGGTAGGAAGAACAGGGAAACAAATGCTTCTTCCGTGTCTTGCGTGGGATTGACAATCCCTATCAGCTGCTCTTCAAGAAGATAGACTTCATCTCGTTGATCTTCTGCAAACTTGGGATCCACTTGATTGTTGTCTCAAAAAGGTAACACGTTGTCCCATCTCCTTTCCCAAGTGTTGAAATTATCTTCATGATGCTCAATATCGTGGGACAATGACATGCACAAATCTGTCCTATTGCAGCCATTTGAATATGAAGAAGGATCAACAATAATCATGGAAAAAAGACTCCAAGTTGCATCTTGTATTCAACAAGGTGCTTCATCTATGTTGGCAGCTATCTCAGCACCCCTGCCTTTGTCTTCTTCTCTTTGTTGTTCATGCAACTCATCATGATGTTCATTCATTTCCCCTTTCTCACTATCGATATAGATAGAGAATGAACCCCTCTCCCAATCTAGAAACTCTATTCCATCACCATTTAAAGGCTCAAGGAGTATGTCTTCATCGTTACCATCTTCTGGGACGTGCTCTTCCTCAACATGAGCATACCTCTACAGTACAGCTCCTAATGGAAAGAAGTCATCAATTGATGGTACCTCATCAAGGGGACCAAAATCCACTATGCAATCTCCCTCCAAGGACTTTTCATAAAGCCTGTTGTCCATGGTGCTCAAATGCTCTTGAAGAGGGAGAAATTCTTGATGACTAGTGGACGACATTCCTATTTGATCTACATCACTCGAAAGCTCAAGACTATATTGTTGTCCTTCTATTGCTGTCCCAACATCCTCTTGAGGACTTCCTTTAGCTAAGTTGTCACTTGGCTTGGGCTCTTGGTCCTCACATTTCATCCTTGAAGCAACTAGAGGAAGTGGTGTACTCAGCTGTCTCGATTGTTCCTTGACTTGCTTCATGGCTTCTTGGAAAAATCTACACGTGAACTCCAAGCTGGATGAATCATGGATCCTGCACCAATTTGGTAGCAGAAATACCTCCAAATCCACCTGGTATTTTAGCTCTGACCAATCCTTTGCTAATATGGAGATGAGCTAGTCATATCTTTCCGCTACTGGGTCCTCATCATCACTTGGAATGAAAATCTGGTAATGAACAACTACGACCTATAATTGTTCCCACTCCTCCAAATCTGCATTTTCATATGCTTGGTCACTATCATTAACGAAGGAGGAGTCTTCTAGTATGATTTCAGTTATGCCTTAGTCATCATTTTTTGCTATCCCAAGGCTATCAACCTTTTCTTCTTGTTGATTTTCAGCTTCAGTGTCTGTTGTCCGAACAATAGTTTGTGTAGGATTTTCTGGTTCATCTGCAATGTGTTGTCCTCCAGATGTTGACAACTTCTTTTCCTCATGGAATGACTCATCCTTATCAAAATTTGGCTGCTCCAAATCATTCAAACAACACCGGTTTTGAGTGATAATGTTCATGCATGATGAGCAAGTCAATTCAGAGTGAGGTGAATTGTGAAATATGCATCAAGTAGACATCAACACCTCATCCAATCTTGGTCCTCCTTTGTTGTTCAAATGTTCTTGGATTAGTTCCTCAAATGCCTTGGCTGCCACGGTTGTCAATTCTTCCTGTGGGTCTGCAAGGGCTAAAGGTTGATATATTTCCCAAAAGGGAATCTCTCCTTGCAACAATCTTTCAATTCTACTCAAGAAGGTTAGAAACTCCAATTCATTGTGCCTGCAAGTGCAATGGATCCTACATTTATTTACCAATGTGAATTCTTGCAATGATTTCCTCAATCTCTTTTTAAAATCTGCATGTAGCTCAGCGATGTTAATTTGCACATGCTGCTCCATTTCAACTCAGCTGTTGTTTGCCCTCAAAATTTTCTGATTTCAAGTTTCAACATTAAAAGAGATCTCCTTATCTCAGATTTCTTCTTGAAAGTACTTTTTTCAACATCCAACATTTAGCTTTGTAGACTCAACATGGCATGGCCTCCTTCTAGCACCAATTCTGTTGATGTGCTTTTTATGCACTTCACAACACAGGCAATGCATAGATGCATCACCTCTCTTGAAAGACAATATTCCACAATCAAATTGCAGAACACTATCCCAAGGTCTCTCGGATGTCAAGTCTTGACAGTGCTTCGAATATCTCAGTTGATTTATGTGATTTGTTGGAATCACAAGGTAGACTTACGGATGAGTTACAAAGTGGGGAAGTTGGATCTACAAATGGAGTTCTTAAGATGGGAGAGTTGTTGAGCATTTGCTGGAGGTTCAAACATTAGTCTAGAACTCCATTTCAACATTGGATTTAGCTTTATAATGTGCAATGAACCTTATCGAAGGTTACTTATTAAAAAAAAAAGAAAAAGGGCAAGGAAGAGAAAAGGTTTGTGGATCTGAAACTATGAATGAATAGTGATCATGGAGGCTGCTACAGCAGAAAAAATCCCTAAACTATGTTTTGCTTGGCCAAGAGGATCCTACAGTTACACAAAACCAGTGCAATCTTCTAAGGACTAAAGATTTTTAGTTTGCATACACATATCATGAATATTCAAGTGAACTAAGTTGCAACAATAAAATAAAGAATCCCGGGCTAACTTTGCATAACAACTTGTCATCAACAAGTGCCAAAAGTATGGGCTGAAAGCTCATTAAATACTATAACAACAAACACCATCATCACTTCCATTCAAGAAACTAACAACTAAAACTAACTTGGAAGGTAGAACAATGAACACATAATGAGAAAACTCAAAAATTAACTCACATAGATCATGTAATGTTGCTTTCTATTGCTGCAACATGTTTTTACAATAGCTCTCCAACCCTCTACAAATGAGGGGGAGACCCTATTTATCATTTTCCAAATTTTGAATGAATGGATATGATTTATTTACATTGTGTAGCTCAGATTCAATTACATCAAAGCTTCACCTACCTCACAATTATTCAGCAATTTAAAATACATCCACTGTCTTTTCCCTATTTTGTCTTGTAATGGCCAGAGTCACTGTAGCAGTTTGTCTTCTAGCTAATTTCCCTTTTAATGTAGCTGAAACTACCTGAAAGTTTCCTTATTCCCGATGGATTTGCAGCATTATTCATTGGATCAAATGGGTATGTCGACAACTAGCATCAATGGATTGGTAGCCCCTAATTTGGACAGACAACCCCTTAAAGATCACCATCATGTGGTGAAAAGTAGGACAACTCCCCTATGCATTTTGTCATTGGCTTACTTGGCATAGGCCCTCTTTTGATGCCAACTCTATTGATGGGAACCACAAGGAGAGGTGGGCATAAAATGAATGGTGATATGAGCCACATGCTTCTCCTTGTTCAACTTTCTCAATGAGTCTCCCGACAGACCCACGATAGGCTTCTCAAAACCTGCATGAAGTGCCATAAGTGATTTCATACACAAATCAAGGCAAATGCTAATCAAATCTTGCAAAATCTTTGTAATGTTCATCCATGCATCATCAAAAGATCATAATATTTCATGTGAATTTCTATTAATAGTCTACTGGAGTGAGTTCAGATAGTCCGGGCCCGAGAGGCCAAAATATTGTTTTAGGAAAGCTGTTTGCATAACCACCCCATCTTTTGCCTTGGTCCAAATGGGTCCCCCTTTGTTAGTTTTGTAATTGGTTGTTTTTCAAACAAAGTTTGGAGTCTTGTTTTGCCAATACTTTGTTTTTTTCTTTGGTTTCTCTATCGGAATCGGAACCAGAATTGAATCGAGTTCTAAAAGTTCTTTTGAAACTTGTTTTGGTTTTCATCCTGACAGTCTTTTCTTTTTGTCTTTTGTTTTGTCTTGAATGGAACCGAAGCCGGAATGGGTGTTAACTTAGTCTTTACTGAAAATTTCAAAATCATAATCAACTCCTCCACCACCTCTGCTATTTTGACTTCTGGTTTTGGTCTTGTCTTTTTGTTTAGTTTTGTTATGTCAGTCTGGAATCATGTTGTTTTCAAACGATTTCATGTTTCTTGGTGTGCTTGTTTGAATGGTTGTTTTATTTTGTTGGTATGGTTGTTTCCTCATTTCTATTTGTTTTTATTTTTAGTTCTTTCTATTTTAGGGCACGATTGCTTTCACGCTTTCGTCATGATTGCGTCATGCTATTTTGGATTTGCAGTGAGTTAAATTAAGTTTAGGTTTTTAAATGGTGGTTAGTTAGATTAGTAATTTATAGTAAGGTTGACTAGAGATTTACAGTGAGTTAGGGTAAATTGATTCATTGTTTTACTTAGGGTTTTGTCACATTCGGCGGTCTGGTAAAATGGCAAGGTTTAAAATCCGTGCCCTAGTTTTATCATGTTTATAAGATTAGGGTTTTGTTGGTCTCTTTGATCACATTTAAATGATTAAAGTATGGTATCTAAGGATTCAATCGCTCCTCATGGTCATATGAGAATAGTGTTTTAAATCTTCTTTTTATCTAATATGACCTTAGTTTTAATCGTGGAGTTATAGGTTGAATCGATAAAATATTTGATGACATCTTGGTCAACCTAGGCGGAGGCGGGATCAGAATTGATCTTGAAACAGAGAATTCCTTTTTTACAAAAAGTATCGATTCCATTTCCATCCCGTATCTGGCTCCGCACATAATGAGAAAAATCCTCTTTCAAAATAATAATGACTAAAACGGAAGCGGAGAAGGAATGGAAATAGAATATGAAAAAATGAAAATTAGAAGAAAACCAAATCCATTTTCCGTTTCGATCCTGGTTCCGATAACCTCCCTGATTTTGACTCCGAGCTCGTTCATTATTAGAGAAATTTCTATATCGATTTGGCTCCGAGTCTGACAGTGTTTTAAAAAGGGACTATTTTAGGTTGTGTTTCTACTTGGTTCCGCCTCCGATGCATATATGAAAGGTATGGTTTTTAGAGCATGTTTTTATGATAATATCTAAAGATCTAATTAGAGGTTTTTTTGTTTGCAGGAAAGTTGAAAGACGTCAGGAACATCAGGGGAAGCTGCTCGTTGAAACCAGCCTGCAGAAACATCAAAGGTAGCATCAAAATCAAAGAAGTTAAAGCCAGAACAACTGCCTTATACCTTAAGGTATAATCACAGGATTCTGGTTGTGAAGATGAGCAAGGTGGAATCAGATTGGTCAGATATCACTGATACCAATCTAGGTCAATACAATTTTGAGGAATGGTATTCAGAGGTGTTTGACAAGGATATTACACTAACTACAGAAAGAATTGTCAGCTCCGAGTTAGCTCATATCACTTTATTTCCTATATCTGTCCAGTGCCCAGAGTTAGTCATGACAGTAGCTAGTGCTTACAATCCTGCTACAAGACTATGTACGGATTCATAGGACAATGTGATTATTAATCTCACTCCTCAAGCATTTCAAACTATATTTGATGTTCCAGATCCAAAGAACTTGGTACAATTAAATGAGGCAGAGGCCTTGGAGCAATATAGTAGGTATAAGGGATCAAATAAAACTCATTTGAACAAGAAGTGGTTGAAGGTAGAAAAGAAATATCTAACCAAGCTTGTAGATCAACCAAAGAGGGCAGATTTCTATGAAGAGGTAGCAAGGTTGATTGTGATGTTGTCTAGGGTGTTTGGAAAGAGGGATGCGTTTTACTTCAAGGAGTGGATGTTTCCTTTTATTCAAACTATCTTGAAAGGAGAACAATAGTTTGATTGGTCAATGATAGTTTCTAATGCCATACATGATCAGTTGACCAGGATCAAAGAAGCCAAGTGTTTCTTTATGACCTCTTACATTGTTTATGTAGCAGCAAGAGTGGGCATAATGGGAGCCTTGGATGGACAAAAGAAGGTATGGGAGCACTATGATCACTTATCTCTTCAGGTTGCTGAGATTCATTTCAGAAGAGTCAATGATGCATTTTTATATGTGGTCATCAATCAGTTGAATGGAGATGCAAGATACCGGTTAAGTCAAGAAGCCATGGCGTTCATTGCTGAATGGGGAAGCTGGTACATCCAATACCCCAAATTTAAATACTTCAGGTTATTTGGTTTTGAAAGTCATTCACATTTACTTCCAAGGTGCTGTAGTAACAGGATGGTGTTAATGGAATTTGTATATCAAGCTATTGGAGTTAATGCTCGGTTTGGGATTAAGCATAAAACTGGATGTCATAAATTTCCCATGAAGTTGGGTGAATATAGCTATCAACACTTGAAGGGAGCAAAGGTGGTTTGTAATGAGTTGACATAGTTGAAATTGGGATTGTATACAACTCGTAAGTATTTTGATCAGAAGAATAAGATGTATGCCTTATTATCTTCAATGTTCACTAGACATTTTAATTTGTTAGAAGACTTTTGGTGTGATCGGAAAGATGAGTATGACTTAAGAAAGAATAATTATGAAATATTATCGGTCTCACTCATGTTAGAGCTTGGTATTAAAGATAACATTCCTGACACTTTGGTGGATGATGGAATGGTGTTGGATCCATCCTATGAAGTGCTAAACATTGGCACCAAGAGCTTGGATCCAAATGATTGGGATGCTGAAGAAACAATTGACATTAAGAAGATTGGAAGGACAGTGTTGGATAGAAGTGTGCAATGGTTAGTGTTAAGAACTCAAGCTTCTCAAGGACCAGTTCTTAAAAAGGGTAAAGGATACAAGAGAATTAAGAGAAAGACACCTCCCAAAGAGCCATTAGAATTCCTTCCTCCAGACATTGAAGAAATAGAACTAGAGGTGGTAGATGATGGAGAGGAAACACAAGAAGGAGATGATCCAATAGAATCTACTATTTCAACACCTACATTAGGTGAATCATCCACCCAAGCCCCACTTACAAGAAAGAAGAGTAAAGAGATTCAAGAAGGGGCTCTTCATACCATGGCTGAAGCTGCTAAGGGAAAAGAAGTGGAGGAAATTCTAGAAGTTGAGACAGATTTAGATGATACTCTGTCATAAAAGGATTTGCAAGAAAACATGCCTTTAGAGGAGAATATTGAGTAGATTCTAACACAAGAAGAGCAATGGAAGATGTTTGAAGAGGAAAAGAGGAAGTCTAATGCAAGGGCTACAACAAAGGATCAAAAAGAAATCAATGCTCTACTTCACCAGCAACAATTAAAAGCAAAACAAGTTGATAAGGTAGCAGTTGATGAAGTAGAGAAGCAAAGGAGGCAACAAGAACATGAGCTTAAAGTTAAAGCAGAAAATGACAAGTTAGAGCTGATACAAAAGATCCATGATCTTGAGGAGGAGAAAGCCAGAGACTTGAGGGAGAAAGAGATCTTGGTTGCTAAACTAAAACTTTCAAAAGAAGCTCAACAAAAAGAGGAAGGGGCAGAAAAGATAAGGATGGAAAAGGAAGCCGAGGAGCTGATTAATAAACAACAGGAAGAAGAAGCGGAAGCTGAAAAACTTAAGACTTTGGAGGCAGAAAGGTTAGAAAGGGAAAGACTAGAGGCTTTGGAAAAAGAGAAATTGAAAGGGGAAGCTCTAGAAAGGGAAGCTTTGGAAAAAGAAAGAATAGAGAAGGAAGAATTAGAAAAGGAAACATTGGAAAAGGAAAGAGTAGAGAGAAACTGGTTGGAGGAAGAGAGGTTGAGGAAAGAAGAGGAAGATAAGAAAATACAAGAACAGAAGGATAGAGAAGAGACTAAAAAGCTTGTACAAATGCAGATACTACAAGAACAACAAGAGAAAGTAAGGTTTGAATCCCAATCTCAAGTGAGTATGCAGCCACCTTCTATAGTTATTGCTCCCTCTTCCTCTATGATGACTACTACTCCAAGTGCTCCTACATGGTTAAAATTGGACCTACAGAAAAGGGGAAGAACACCTCCACAACCTCTCAATTGGGAGGATATGATGAAGGGGATAGATCAGGAAAAGCCTAAGAAGAAGGCTAAAATTCTACATTCTACCCGACTCATAGACAAAGGATAAATTGTTGTTGAATGTGCTATGCCAATGACAGAAAAGGAGGTAGGGGACCTGTAGCTGATAGATTATCAATTGAGTATGGTCAATTTGGGAAGACCCACTAGAAATCAGCAAATGAATTTGATTGATGTGGTGGCTTCAATGACCAAGTCAAGAATGATCAAGGACAAGCAAAAGAAGGATGAGCTTAAAGCTCAATTGGATCAACTACATTCATTCTTGAAGAGTGTCTCCTCTCCAAAATCACAACAGGTGAAAACCATTGAGACTCCTATTTTGTTAAGCAAAAAGGAAGTAGATGATTTGGTACAGGTGAAAGGCAGGGTGGAGATGGTAGACCGATGGGTAGACAAGTTAAACCGAGAAGTGGGTGAAGTTTTGGTAGAGGGTTTTGAAGCCTACAAGGACACAGAAGGGTTAGTAAAAGAAATGTATCAATACATTGAGGTATCGGAGAAACAAGTAGAAGAGTATAAATAATATAGTCAAAAGTTAGAAAAGGTAAGTGAATTGCCTCTAACAACTCTTCTGGAACAATCCATACTTGAGGAAGACAACAAAGATTTTGTGGAGAAAACTTCTCGTATACTTCGGTTTAGGACTGACTTTTTGTGTAAGCATAAGGATGAAATTCAAGAGATTGTTAATAATTTGACTGAGCAATTGGAAGAGTTAGAAGTAGTTATTGCCATTATTGTAGATATAAATGCATTTACAAAGGAGGGCATGCCTTTTAAACAAATAAAGGAAAAGTGGGATGAAAAATTCAAAGGACTCATGCAAAAAGAGGATGATGGAGAAGAGTCAATGTTGGATCGGTTAATGGACGTTAAAGAGGAAGTAAAAGATACAGGAAGAGAATTGATAAAGGTGAAAAGTATGAAGGAGTTTGTTGTAGCCGAGTTGGATTAGATCAAATTTGAAGATGACTGGATTGATGGGCTAGAGATGGATACTTTATAGCAAGTCTTCACCAGCTACGATGAGTTCATGGCAGATCTAGCTTCACATGCATGAATCCTTGCATGCATGATTTTTATCTTCCTTGCATGTTGCATGCATACAACACTAATAGTGTTGGGGGCGCATGACTTCTTTTCTTTTCTTCTATCTTCTATTTTTAGTTAAACTGAATGTCTAATGTAAGAACTCAAGATCAAATTGATCTGAGTTTTCAAGAAAGTTGTTGTTCCCAAAAAGGTGGAAAGCCTAAAATAGAAGTGAAGTTCAGACTTTTTGTATATCTATAAATACCAGATGGGTATCATATTGTAAACATCAGCTAATTGAGAATTGGATTGGCTTACCTAATGCTAGGAGATAGAATTTTGTAGTGATTTTATAGAGATACAGTGTACTTGATCTTTTACAGTTAATAAAATTTCAAGTTTTCTCGAAATATGGTATTTAGAATAAAATTGTTTGCTTGATAAGGCTGATAAGTTATAATCTATATGTATGCAGTGATTGTGCTGAACATAAGAGTTTCTTGAATGATGAAAGTCATTTGGAGGAATCGGATTTAAGGATTATCTTATTAGATTGTCATTGAGTTGAAGTTATTAAAAATTCTGTTGATCTATAATCTTGATGATGAATGAATGTGTGTTGTTTTGAAACCCTTGAAATATTTGTGAAGAGTAAATTGCGAAGTTAATTAAGCACCTAAAATGTATGCAGTGGTATAGATTATGCTATAGATTGTGTCATCTTATGGTTTTATGATCTATTAGGAAATATTCATTGTTGAAGGTATACGTCTAGATACTAGATAAATTTGAGTCATACTTACTGGTTTACCCCTTTGTCCTATCTTTTTCTTTTATTTGAAAACCCCATTGATTTACTAAAGTACTCGAGAAAAAAATGAGTCATTGCTTGAATCTTTTGTTACCAGCATAGGCCCCTTGAATATTATAGTTGCATAAACCAATTGAGTGACACTAGATAGTTGAGAACCAACTACCAGGACCTTGTGAGTTAAGCTACTATATGTTGTCTTTCTTTTTTAGGAGAAATAGAGTAGAAATATTCTGTTTTAATGTTGTTTGTGTCATCTTCACCATCAACAGAAATTGGTGCTAGAAGGAGGGCCTGAAAGGACAAGTTGGCTCATGGAGGATCTTTTTCACCGGAGAGATATGAGAGGATTCTCAGATCCTCTGCTAATCTTGAACCATTTGAAGAACTTCAAACCCTAGTTAGACCTAGACCCCATGCTCGTAGGGTAGATATATCTACATTACCACCATAGCTTACTCCACCTGGATTTCCACCAAATCCACCCACACCACCACCAAATAGGCCTTTGTCACCACCAATTCGGCCTGCATCACCACCACCTACTCAACCAATCCCACCAATGGCTTATTTTGTGAATAATCCTCCTCTGTTAGGGACTATTCCTGGGGGATTCCATGATTTACCAAAGAACCCATAGAATTTTTGTCTGAAGTACATGCATGGAGAATCGAGAAGTGCCGAGGAACACATACAGTCATTCAAAGATGCTTGCACATGAGCTCAAGTTGCTCACCAAGATGTGGTATGTAGATTATTTCCTTACTGTTTAGGAGATATGGCATATAATTGGTATCTAAATCTGCCCCAAGGATCTATTCTAGGTTGGACAGATTTAGAGAATGCTTTTATTAATCAGTTTAGGGTTTATGTATGCCATATTATATCACCAATTTTCCACCATCAGAAAGGAACATCATGAACCATTGCCCTTGTTCAACACTAGGTTCCATAGGATGTATCGTAGGCTACAAGAGCCTTACTTAGTGCCGGAGGCCATGGTCATACAGGTGTATCTGAGAGCTGTTGATCCTTTTATTGGCCTGTTCTTGCAGATAACTTATCAACCTCCTGAGATTGACTCACTATCTAAGATTTATCATTTGGCTATTAAATTACAAAAACAGATAGGTCTGTAATCTAGAGGGTTAGGAGCAACTCTTCCTCCAATGAATTATCAGATGCCTAATCCACTGTTATACAACACTGTCCTAGGAACATCTTATTCCCATTATGGACCTGTATCTGAGTTGCAAGCTCCACCAATTGTGCCCTTCTTTGGAAATAGCATGCATGATTCCTCACATCAACCACAACAACAACCTCAAAGTCAACCACAATAAGGGGGAGGATCAACCCATGTCCATTCCCCAACCATAGTTCAAAATGTGCAGAATGATCAAACTGTTCAACTTACAAGTGAAGTGGAGACTCTAAAAAAAACTCTCTCTCAGATGTCAAATGACATGGCACAGCTCAGGAAAAACCCTCCCAATAATCAAAACCAAAATTACAACAATCAGGGAGGTTGTAACTATTAGGGCAATTACTCTAATCAGAACCAAAATCAAAACACCAAACCAAAATTATCAAAATCAAAATAGAGGATACAATCAAAGATTCAATAACAACAACAACAATAATAGGCAGTGGAATACTAGGCCTAACAATGGGGGAGTTCCCCATAATTATCAAGCAGGTGAAGAAAGGCCACATACTACTAATGTTGCTGATTTGAATTTTATGACTAATTGGTGTAGGCTACATGATACAACAATGCATTCTCAGGTTAATTGCCCAGAAATGGAGAAAATTGTGAAAATTGCATAAGCTGATTCCCATCCTCCAGCAGGAAATTCCAATCAGGATAATGGGCCAGTCAGCACTGCCATGACTTATGAAACCATTGAAGAAAAGTATCAGTTTCCTATGCAAGGAGACAATGAGCTAGAGGAAGATGTCTATGATGCTCAAGCATTCCAATCTAAGGGTGGCCACTTTCTGAGAAACTAGAATAAAGGGCCATTCATTACATTTGCAGCCCCTAACAACATGGTTCCACCAAATCAGAATGTAGATAACAATCCCCCTCCACCAAAGGGACCTTCTGATTCTCAGAACAGAGGTAATCAACCTTTTTTTCCTAAGTACCAATTTAGGAATGATTCAGAGTTTGATTTTGTTGCGGAATTGCAAAGGCAGAAGACATCACTATCTTTCTTTGATATCATGAAGTGGTGCCCAGCTCAACGAGAGGTGGTATTAAAGGCTTTGGAAGAGGCAGATCACCTAAAAGGGAAAGGTAAAGTGACTCCTACAAAGGAGACAAATGCAGCTATGTATAAAGGTAAGACTAGTACCCCACCTTTCTTGTTAAGTTTGAGAATCTTTAGAGAGAACCTACATAATTGTTTATTAGATTCTGGAGCATCAGGGAATGTCATGCCTTTTTTGATTTGCAAAAAGTTAGGATTAAGTCCTATCCCAACCAATAAAAAGGTGATTCAATTAGATAAAACTGAAGTTAATGTTGTAGGTGAGTTGAAGAATATGCATGTGCAGGTTGGATCAGACCCAAGGATCTAGACCTATATAGATATTCAAGTTGCAGATATCCCAGAAACATATGGGATGCTTTTAAGTCGAGAGATAATGAAGAGTATAGGTGGATATTTGTCCTTGGACTTCTCGCACATGTGGTTACCATGGAAAGGGGTTGCAACCTAGATAAGAATTGAAAGTGAACCTAGACTCAAGCACATGATCATGAAATATGATGCTCCCAATGAAGTAGCATATTTTGAAACTGAGATAGGTGTTTACAAACAAAAGGAAGTCCTTACTTTTTCTCTAATCAGTCCTGAGGATACTTCACCTTTAGATCATAGTGATCCCATGATTTGCATCAATCAGCAGGTCTTAATAAGGAAATTACAACAAGATAGGTTGGTTTTAGGAGCAGAAACTGACTTGAGTAGTTTGTTGCTGCCTAATTGGTGTAGGATTCACTATCATAACCATTCAGAGTTAACATGTCAGTCATGCATAGATATTCTAGGTCATATAGATCAGTCACAACAAAAATCCCAAGAAGAACAAAAGACTCTCATCAATGAGTTCTCCTTCCAAGTTAAGGATGCAACTATTCTTACACGAGCTAGTCTTTCTCAAGAGGAAGGTTCCTTACTAGTAGAGCAGGCTCAGGTTTTAGGTTCTCAAGACCAAGAAGAAGTGGAAGTATCTCAGTTTCATTTCAATACCCCTGCTCCAAATGCTCTACCAATGCCCAAGGTGGTAATCAAAGATGAATTAGAGGGTAAGACAACTCAAAAGAGCATTCAGGAGATAGTTGTTGAAAAAATTGGGAACATAACAGATGCATTAATTGAGCCTAGCCTCAATATAATTGTTGATGATCAGAAAAAGTCCAAGCTACCACATGTCACATGTGACAAAATCCTTATTGCTTCTAAGAAGAAAGAACTTCCAGCTAAAGACCAGTTATGGACTCTTAAGTTTGATGGTTCTAAGTCTAAAGTAGGAAGTGGAGCAGGGATTGAACTAACCAATCTGGAAGGAAAAACTTACTTTGCTTCTTATAGATTGCAGTTTGGTTGCACTAATAATGTGGTTGAATACGAGGCACTTGCAAGAGGGCTTATGTTTGCTCATAAGAAGAAGGTAACTACTCTGACAGTAATGGGAGATTCTGAGGTGATTATGAAATAGGTATGTATCCAATACACATGCCATAACAAAAGATTGGCTGCATATAGAAATAGGGTTTGGAATTTAATAGAAGATTTTGATGCCTTTGGGATTACTCTCATCCCAAGGAAAGCTAACCAAATTGCAGATGCTCTTGTTGTTGTTACTAGCACATTAGAGCCTATGCAAGACTCAAATCTAAAGAGGTTTTTAGTGGAGTTGATTTTAGTCCCAGCAATTTCAGATAATGTTAAACACTTCTAGGTATTTAATGATGATCAGCATATATTGGCCTTTTTGGAAAATTCTGATGTTTTTGAAGGGCAGATAATTGATGATTCTGATAAAGATCAGGGAGACTGGAATCCAGAAGGAGAAAATCTAGAAGGGATCTTGGATTTAAAGAGCAATAACATCCTTGAAGGGATGCTAGCATTAGAAAGGATATTTGGTTTAGATCCACAAGCTTATCAAAGAATGCCTACAAAGAGTGAGGGAGGTAAGTATGAATCAATTAATTTGACTCACTCGGGCGCAGAAAGGAATGTTCTTATAGGGAAGACCTGTCCTCAGGAAATAAAGGATGAGACAATCAAGGTCTTGAAGTAGAATATTGAAGCAATAGCTTGGAGCTATGATGACTTGAAAACTTTTAATACATCTGTGATCACACATACAATCCCTCTCAAGCCAGAAGCTAAGTCGTTTCACCAAAAGCAACGCCCAGTCAATGCATTAATCGAGCCTGTGATCCAAAGAGAAGTACAAAAGCTTTTGGCTGCAAGAATAATTTTTCTAGTTAGACACTCTACCTGGGTGGCTAATCTAGTTCCTGTGAGGAAGAAGAATGGTGAAATCAGGTTATGTGTGGATTTCAGAAATTTAAACAAGGCCTCTGAGAAGGACAACTATCCATTACCTTCCCTTGATGAAGTATTGTAAAAAGTTAATGGATCTCAGATGATGTCTTTCTTGGATGGGTATTCAGGATATAATCAGGTACTGGTAAGTCATGAGGATAGGATGAAGACTGCTTTCACTACAAAGTGGGGCACATTTGCCTATAGGAGGATGCCTTTTGGTCTAATCAATGCTGGTGCTACTTTTCAAAGAGAGATGGATGTAGCTTTTAAGGATCTGATAGGGAAATGTATAATCATCTATGTTGATGATTTGACCATCTACACTAAGAATAGAGAAGATCATGCTACTGACTTGGAAAAGGTGTTAAAGAAATGGATAAGTTATGGTGTTTCTCTCAACCCAAAGAAATGTGTATTCAAAGTTTCTAAAGGGAAGCTCTTGGGTCATATTATTTCTGAGGAAGGGATTTCCATAGATCCTGGATGAGTGGAGGCCATTTTGAGATTAACAAAGCTAGGTAGCAAGAAGGAAATGAGGTCTTTCTTTGGAAGGATCAATTTTGTTAGGAAATTTATAATAGGGTTTGTAGAGATTGTCAAACCACTTAACGAAATGATAAAAAAGGATGCAAAGATTGAATGGAGTGAAGAGGATAAATTTGCTTTCATGCAGATTAAACAATCTATATCTGAGGCACCCATTTTAACAAGCTCAGATTATCTGAAACCCTTTTACATTTATTCTTTTGCTTCTGAACATTCATGTGCAGCAGTTTTGACACAAAGAAGAGAAGAGAATGAGGAGAGACCTATTGCTTTTATGAGCTCTCCATTTAAGAATGCAGAAGTAAGGTATTCATCAATAGAAAAGCAAGACTTTGCATTGGTGCAAGCAGTGAAGAAGTTCAGGCACTACATAATCTGAAGTCAAGTGATGGCCATAGTTCCAGATCTAGCTGTGAAATCTCTTCTGATGCAAAGTGAACTAGGAGAACGAAGAGGAAAATGGATGGCCATTTTACAAGAATTTGACCTACAGATTCATCCAATGAAACTTGTTCAAGGCCAAGGTTTGTCAAAAGCAATGGCAGAAGTAGACAAAAGTATTACTTGTCAGCAATACATGGTTCAATCATTCATGAAGGATCCCTAGTATACAGATTTAGTTTTCTTCCTCCTCAATAACAAGTGTCCAGAAGGAATGAATGCTACTCAAAGGAGAGCATTGAGGATGAAGAGCACCCATTACATGCTTAAAGGGGGATCAATCTATAGGAAGAATTTTCAAGGAATCTACCTATGCTATTTGGATCAGCAAGAAGCAAAACATGCTATTTCTGAATTCCATGGAAGGCATTAGACAGGACATGGATCCGTTGATGCTTTGGCTCATCAGATTTTAAGGTCAAGCTACTATTGGCCTTATGTGTTTAGAGATGCACATCAACATTGCAGGACTTGTCATGTATGCCAAACTTCTGCATCTAGAGAAAGAAATTCTGCAATGCCCCTACAACTGGTATATGAGGTAAGGCCATTTGCCCAATGGGCACTTGATTTTGTAGGTGTAATTAATCCAAATTCTTCTGCAGGTCATAAATTCATCTTGACTGCAATAGATTATTGCACACGTTGGATGGAGGCCTTTCCTTGCAAGAATAGTACCACAAAAGTGGTCATCAAGTTCCTGACATAGAACATCACAACCAGGTTTGGAGTTCCATTTGCTCTGGTATGTGATAACAACCTTGCTTTTTCTTCTGCTGAGTTTATTTCATAGGCCTATGAACATAAGATTGTGTTAAAATATTCTTCCAATTATTACCCTCAGGGGAATGGAGTGGTTGAGTCCACAAATAAGAACTTGTTGGAAGTTATAAAAAAGTTGTTAGAAAGTAACCCTAGGGACTGGCATACCCAGTTGAGATTTGCCTTATGGGCAGATCGAACTAGAATTAAAGCAGCCCTACGGAATTCACCTTTTAAGTTGGTTTACGGCCAAGATCCAATCTTCCCCATTCATTTGCAAATACCTGTTCTAAAGTTTATGTAGGAGTTTTATAATAAGGATGATAGGATTGAGGTTAGACTGCTTAATTTGTTAAACATGGAAGAACAAAGAGATGCTGCTTTGTAGCAATTCTCTAAACATCAGGCTGTTGTTAAACGTTGGTTTGACAAAAGAGCCAAGATAAAAGCCTTTAGAATATTAGATCTTGTGTTATTATGGGATAAGGATAGAGAAAAGAAGGGAGATCACCAGAAGTTTGATAGACTTTGGTTAGGTCCTTATCAAGTGGCTGAAATCTTAGGCGAGAATACTTTTCATTTAAGTACCTTGACAGGAGAGCCTGCTCCATTACCAATTAATGGTCAATTTCTTAAGCACTATTTTAGTGCATAGAAAGTCTGATGTTTTGAAAAAAAAAAAATGTACAATGCTGTATCATAGGTAATTAAGTTTTTGTTTAGTTTTTAGTTTTAGTTTTTTTTTGGTTTTGGTCTTGTCTTTTTGTTTTGTTTTGTTTATTCTTGTTTTCTTGTTTTTGTTTTGTTTGTTTGTTTTGTTTTGTCTTGTTTCATTGGGGATTCTCATTTTGCTCATCTCAAGTTAGAGGGTTGTTATTTAAAGTATACTACTGGTACTAGGAGAGAAATTGGTTTAGGTATTCTCATCATAATCATTAAGAATGATTTCATTCTAAAAACTTATGTTTTATGATCATTCTAGTTTGGCTTGGAAAAGTTATTAAGGATAGAAGATATAAATGTGAATATCTCGTGAATTGTAATCAAAGATCTGTCACCAAATTAGAAAAAAACTGCATGAGTAATTACATATTTGCTTTAGAATGACTCTACCTTTGATTCAATTGAAAAATCTGATTCCAAGACTATCACGAGATCCATTGTAGTTCTCAACCCACATTTTAGATTCATTGAATCTAAGTATTTGAGAAAAATGCATAAAAGAATTTCCACAAGTGAAGTAAAAAAAAAAGAGAGAGAAAAAGAAAGAAAGAAAGAAGCAAGCTCAAATATCAAGTGGGTAATCAAGTATCTCTATCAAAGCTATGGATGCCTATCTGGTAGTAGAGCAATGATTTATGAGACCTAGAGGTATCTCCGTCGGAGCTATAGATGCCTGTCTGGTAGCGGAGCAATACCTAGGATTTTACTGCATGATAGTTAAAGGACTCAACCTATGTAGCTTGAATCTTAGGTATAGTTGCTCGTAAACAGAGAAAGTATCTACAAAAAATGATGCACAATATATAAGCACACACTCGAATTTAGAAATAACTCATGAGCACATACATTTGAGATTCCATCTCAAACTAGTCCTAAAAATATCTGATCTCATTCAAGTTAAAGTGTTTATAAGCCAAGTAGTTTTTGGGTGACTGAAATTTTCTTTGGGCATTTTGAAAATGGGTAAACCATTTTCCCAGTCGAGTTGCCATTTGTTATGCCTTGCATAACCACCCCATCTTTTTGCCTTGGTCAAAATGGGTCCCCCTTTGTTAGTTTTGTACTTGGTTGTTTTTGAAACAAAGTTTGGAGTCTTGTTTTGCCAATACTTTGCTTTTTTTCTCTAGTTTCTCTGTCGGAATCGGAACCGGAACTGAATCGGGTTCTGAAAGTTCTTTTGAAACTTGTTTTGGTTTTCATCCTCACATTATTTTCTTTTTGTCTTTTGTTTTTTCTTTAGTGGAATCGGAGCCGGAATGGGTGTTAACTTAGTCTTTACCAAAAATTGCGAAATCATAATCAACTCCTCCCCCACCTTCGCTATTTTGACTGTTGGTTTTGGTCTTGTCTTTTTGTTTAGTTTTGTTATGTCGATCTTTTGTTTTAATTTTTGTGTTTTGTTTTATTTTATGTTTAGTTGGTGGACCCGAAACTGGAATTGGAATGAAGTTTGGAAGTTTCTTAAAGGTTTCAAATCAGTTTCAATTTCAGTTCTGCCTCGCCGTTTTTCTGGATCGTTGAATTTTTGACTGAAGTTGCACTGTTTTGAAGTGTTGGTTCTCTTTTAGTTCTGACTCCACCTTAACTATTGATGTTATAGCAGCTATGGTCTGCACTTCCTTTGCACAAATTACAAGAAGAAGCACATGAATTAAATGAGTAGCCTTCGGCTATTTAATTCATGATTACAATATTTAATAAACGCAAAGGGCTGGCCCTTTATGGTTCGCATGCTTTAGTCATTACTTGGGCCGACCTTATTATAATTGATATTTATCATGGATCTTTTATCTGGGCTGACCTATCTTGAAGAGGTGCCACACTTGTATAAATACAAGGTCTTATTTGTCATTGTAACACATTCATTATTCAAGCAAGTTCGCATTTCCGTAAGAGCAGAATTCACACTTCATAGCAGCAGATCCGATTTCAAGGAAGAACATATTCATTTGTATCTTGTGCATCTTGGAGAGGTGAGACCTCATTGTATTCATTGTTGGCCATTGTTGGGCCTGAGTTGTAAGCAGATTTCTGCCATTGTTCTACTTTATATAAGAAATTCAATTGCTGGGATTTTCTCCCTCAAGAGGAGGGTTTTCCTAGGGTATCTTTGTGTGCTCATTGTCTTATGTGTTGCAATTCTATTAAGTACTTTCATTGTTCAATCTGATCTAAGAAACACTAACATGGTATCAGAGTGGGTGTGAAAAAGATCGTGATCAGATTTGTTAGTTTGCAACTCTCACCTTATTCTTTTTCAGTCTATCTTCTAAATTTCTCAAGATGGTGAACGGTCTGAAAATCGAGGATAGACTTGAAGGGATTTCGAACTACACATCATGGAGGTTTAGAATCATGCTCACATTGGAAGAGAATGATTTAGCTGAATTCGTGAAAACAAAAGTTCTTGAACCTAAGGAGGAAGAAGAGAAGCTGCGGTGGAGGAAGAAAGACACTAGGGCAAAGAAAGTGTTGGTTGATTTTTTCAAGGATCATGTTGTACCAATCATCTTCAAGTTAGATATGGAAAGAGAAATGTTTACAACCTTGGAAGAGATGTATGAAATCAACAACACTAGTCGAGCTCTCGCATTGAAGCAACAACTTCATCATGTGAAAATGGCAAAAGGAGAATCTGTCATTACATACTTCATGAGGATTTCAGAGATAAGAGATTAGCTCTCCACAATTGGTCACATGATTGATGACAAAGACCTAACTATGCTTGCTCTCAATGGTCTTCCTCTTTCATGGGAGGTGTTCATTCAAGGAATCAATGCAAGATCTAAACTTCCCAAGTTTGATCAATTAAGAATTGACTGTATCCAAGAGGAGTCAAGACTAACAGCTAGGGGCATTGGTCAAAGTTCAAAGAATGAAGAATTACAAGTTCTTGCCTCTCATTCATCAAAGAAAGGAAAAGGTTTCAAGAAAGGGTTCTTCAAGAGGAATCAAGAAAATGGAAATGATGGTGCTCTTTCCTTCAAAAGAAAATGAGACATGTCCAAGATTCAATGTTTTCATTGTGATAAGTATGGTCACTTTGTGAAGGATTCTCCTCAAAGACCTAAGCAACAAGTTGCCACTGCAAATGTTGAAGAAATCACTCCACAGAAGGACTCGAGTGATTATCTGTTCTATTCAGCCTTGTCAAGCAATGTCTCTACTGATGCTAACACTTGGTTGATTAATAGTGGTGCTTCTAGGCACATCACCAATTTCAGGGGTCACCTTTCAAACTTAGTCGAGAGCAACTCTAGTGATCAAGTCGTTATTGGAGACGATGCTAGATATTCTGTGAAAGGAATTGGAAACTCCACTCTTCACTTGGATTCTGAGATTTGATTGGAGTTGAATGATGTACTATTTGTTCTAGGAATAAAGAGGAATCTTGTCTCAATTTCAGCATTGGAAGACAAGGGTTATCAAGTTGCCTTCTCTAAAGGAAAAGTTCTTATATGGGAAAAGAACTCCAGCTTCAAAACTGCTCAAGTGATTGGAGTTAGACATGAATGTCTTTATAGGCTATGTACTCATCCTCTTCAAGCGCTTGTGCATGATAGCTCCAGCATGTGTGATCTTTGGCATCAAATATTGGCTCACATTCACTTTCGTGCTCTACCTATCATGGAGAAGATGGTCACTAGTCTTCCAAAATTCAATCAAGAACACAAAGGTACATGCAAGGGATTCGCCCTAGGCAAGAACACAAAAGAAAGACTTGGATTTATTTCTTGAGATCTAAAGAATTTGAAAAAGTATTAGAAAGATTCAGAGAATTTAAGGCACAGGTTGAAAACCTGTCTGGGAAAAGGATCAAGGTATTGAGATCTGATAATGGTGGAGAATACACCTCTGGCACATTTCAAGATTTTTTGTATTGAAGCAGGGATTAAGAGGGAGTTCAGTGTTCCCTATAATCCACAACAAAATGGTATTGCTAAAAGAAAGAATAGGTCTATTGTGGAAGCAGTGAAAGCTATGATCCATGATCAAGACCTACAAATCTCTCTTTGGGTTGAAGCATCAAGGACGACCATCTATGTTCAAAATAGGAGTCCCCACAGGATCTTAGAGAATAAAACTCTTGAAGAAGCATTCTCAGGCATGAAACCTGAAGTTAGTCACTTGAGGATCTTTGGCTGTCCTATCTATATTCATATTCCAAAGGAAAAGAGAACAAAGCTAGAACCTTCTGGAAAGAAAGGAATTCTTGTAGGATACAGTGAGACATCAAAAGCTTACAGGATATTCATACCAGGACAGAAGTCTATTGAGATTAGTAGAGATGTCACATTTGAGGAAGATATTGCTTTTAGAAGGTCCAAGGGTACTCCTATGGAGATTGATGAAGAAGAACCTCCTCAAGATATGGAAGTTGATCATATTCCAAAGAACCTGAAGGAGGCTCCAGAACCTAAAGAAGATGTTGATCTAGTTGAACCCTTGGATCCCACTGATGGGCCTCTAGATATTGTGGTTGGAAAGAAAATACCTCTTTGGGCTCGTATGACAATGCAGGAAGCAGAAAGTTTTGCAGCTCCAAGAGGAGCTTTCAGAGAAAGCAAGAGACCTCACAAGTTCTTTAGCTATGTCGTCTTAATGAGTTAGATTATTGATTTAGAGCCTTCAAGTGTTGAAGAAGCTTCTATTCAACAAGTATGGAAAGATGCCATGTCTAAGGAATATCAATCCATACTTAAGAATGATGTTTGGGATATAGTTCCTAGACCCAAAGGCAAATCTATGGTGTCTTCTAAGTGGCTCTTCAAGATCAAGCATGCAGCTGATGGGAGTATTGAGAAGAACAAGGCAAGATTTGTGGCTAGAGGGTTCTCACAAAAAGAGGGAGTTGACTATGAAGAAACTTTTGCTCCTATGGCTCGATATACGTCTATCAGAACCATCATTGCTATTACCGCATCTAGAGGATGGAAGATTCATCAAATGGATGTAAATACAGCCTTTCTAAATGGTGTAATAGAAGAAGAGGTTTATATTGAGCAACCTGAAGGATTTGAGGTATATGGGAAGGAGTCTCATGTTTGCAAGCTGAAGAAGGCCTTGTACGGTCTTAAGGAAGCTCCTCGTGCTTGGTATGAAAGGATTGATCAGTATCTTTCAAGCCTAGTTTTCTCAAAGAATGATGTGGATTCTAACCTCTACTTCAAGGTGGTAAATGGTGAAGCATTGATTTTGGTTTTATATGTTGATGACTTGATTATCACTGGTGAGGAACATCTAATTCTAAAATGCAAGAAGGAGTTAGCTTTAGAGTTTGAGATGAAGAATCTAGGTCTCATGCATTACTTTCTTGGCTTAGAAGTTTGGAAAAAGTTAGATGAGATGATTCTAAGTCAAGGCAAGTATACTGTCAACATTCTCAAAAGGTTTGGTATGATTGACTGCAAACCTATGTCTACACCCATGGAGACTAATCTAGATAAGTTGAAAGAGGGTGTAGTTAGTTCAGAACCAATGGATTCTACGATGTATAGACAGTTGATTGGTTCATTGATGTATCTAGTTAACACTAGACCTGACATCTGCTATGCAGTGAGTGCACTTAGCCAGTTTATGTGTGAACCAAGGCAAATACATCTTGTAGCAAGTAAACATATCCTGAGATATTTATGTGGCACAATTGGATATGGGTTGAGATATTCTTCAAATGTGGATTTAGAGCTACATGGTTTTACTGATTTTGATTGGGCAGGATGTGTCTTAGATCGGAAGAGTACCTCTGGTTGTTGTTTTAGTTTAGGTACTGCTATGATTTCTTGGTGTAGTAGGAAATAATCTTTAGTGGCTTTGAGTACAACTGAGGCATAATATATAGCAGCTTGTGTGGTAGCTCATAAGGCAATGTGGCTTTGTAAGCTCCTTGCAGGATTGTTTGGACAATCAATGGAGCCTACCATTATACATTGTGATAATCAGAGTTGTGTAAAGCTTTCTGTCAATCCCGTGTTTCATGATAGAACAAAGCATGTTGAGATCAAGTACCACTATATTAGAGATATGGTACAAAGGAAAGCTATACAGTTGAGGTATATCAGCATTGAAGAGCAAACGGTAGACATTCTCACCAAGCCTCTCTCCAGGATTAAGTTTGTGTACTTTCGAGAAAATCTTGGTATGGTGGAGAATGCAGCCTTGACTGAGAAAGAGTCTCAGTATCAGTGATCCTTAATTAATAATGCAATTCTCTATTGAGAGAGAGTTGAGGTGCAAGCCCTTGTTAATGCAATTCTCTATTGAGAGAGAGTTGAGGTGCAAGCCCTTGTTAATGCAATTCTCTATTGAGAGAGAGTTGAGGTGCAAGCCCTTGTTAATGCAATTCTCTATTGAGAGAGAGTTGAGGTGCAAGCCCTTGATAATGCAATTCTCTATTGAGAGAGATTTGAGGTGAAAGCCCTTTTTTCCACCCTCTGGGAGAGCCATGGTGGATGTCATGTGTGTGACTCCATGACAACATCATGTGAGGGAATCCATGATGATTTATTTGTGCTTGTGTATCACCCTCTAGGAGAGCCATGGTGAAAGTCACATTGATGTGACAACATCACATTAAGTGATGAGCACTTGTTCATACCATTTGTGGAGGTAGCCACAATGGTTAATATCATGATGAGGTGATATTCTTTTGTTTTCATTCTGATATGATGTGTCTTGTGTAGGTGGAAGTTCATCCCTAGCTGAGAGGGAGTGCTGATGTTATAGCAGCTATGGTCTGCACTTCCTTCGCATAAATTACAAGAAGAAGTACATGAATTAAATGAGTAGCCTTTGGCTATTTAATTCATGATTACAATATTTAATAAATGCAAAGGGCCGACCCTTTATGGTTCGCATGCTTTAGTCATTACTTGGGCCGACCTTATTATAATTGATATTTATTATGGATCTTTTATGTGGGCCGACCTATCTTGAAGAGGCGCCACACTTGTATAAATACAAGGTCTTATTTGTCATTGTAACACATTCATTATTCAAGCAAGTTCGCATTTCCTTAAGAGCAGAATTCGCACTTCATAGCAGCAGATCTGATTTCAAGGAAGAACATATTCATTTGTATCTTGTGCATCTTGGAGAGGTACGACCTCATTGTATTTATTGTTGGCCATTGTTGGGCCTGAGTTGTAAGCATATTTTTGCCATTGTTCTACTTTATATAAGAGATTCAGTTATTGGGTTTTCCCAGGGTATCTTTGTGTGCTCATTGTCTTATGTGTTGCAATTCTATTAAGTACTTTCATTGTTCAATCTGATCTAAGAAAGACTAACATTAACTGCATGTTAATGCATTAATGACAGCTAGTTGTGTAGGTAGAAATCTTCATTTTTACCTTCATATAAGGATTAAACGAGTCATTATTATCATTATTAAGAGATTTGAAGAGCACGAAAGAGCAACAGAAGAGTTCATTTGAGCGAAAGATTGTTGCGAGAGGATTAGTTCAGAAGGTTAGCTGCATTCTTGTGTATTCGAGGTAGGTTTTCTTATTATTGTTCTTCATTTTATTTACTATTGCGTGTTTTGTATATATGTTTTCCCGCGTCTAGAATCATGTTGTTTCCAAATGATTTCATTTTTCTTGGTGTGCTTGTTTGAATGGTTGTTTTATTTTGTTGGTCTGGTTGTTTCCTCATTTCTGTTTGTTTTTATTTTTAGTTCTTTCTATTTTAGGGCATGGTCACTTTCACGCTTTTGTCGTGATTGCATCGTGCTGTTTTCGATTTGCAGCGAGTTAAATTAAGTTTAGGTTTTTAAATGGTGGTTAGTTAGATTAGAAATTTACAGTGAGGTAGATTAGAGATTTACAGTGAGTTAGGGAAAATTGATTTATCATTTTTACTGAGGGTTTTGTTGCGTTTGGTGGTCTGGTAAAATGGCAAGGTTTAAAATCCGTGCCCTAGTTTTATCATGTTTATTAGATCAGGGTTTCATTGGTCTTTGTGATCACATTTAAATGATTAAAGTATGATATCTTAGGATTCGGTCATTCCTCATGGTCATATGAGTATAGTGTTTTAAAACTTCTTTTTATCTAATATGACCTTAGTTTTAATTGTGGAGTTAGAGGTTAAATCGATAAAATCTTTGATGACATCTTGGTCAACCTAGGTAGAGACGAGATTGGAATCGATCTTGAAACAGAGAATTCCTTTTTGACAAAAAGTATTGATTCCATTTCCATCCCGTATCCGGCTCCGTGCATAATGAGAAAAATCTTCTTTCAAAATAATAATGACTAAATCGAAAGCGGAGAAGGAATGGAAATAGAATATGAAAAAATGAAAATTCAAAGAAAACCAAATCCATTTTCCATTCCGATCCCGGTTTCGATAACCTCCCCAATTCGACTCTGAGCCCGTTCATTATTAGAGAAATTTCTATATCGATTTTGGCTCTGAGTCTAAGAGTCTTATAAAAAGGGACTGTTTTAGGTTGTGTTTCTGCTTGGTTTTGCCTCTGGTGCATATATGAAAGGTATGGTTTTTAGAGCATGTTTTTATGATAATATCTAAAGATCTAATTAGAGGTTTTTTTGTTTGCAGGAAAGTTGAAAGATGTCAAGAACATTAGGGGAAGCTGCTCGAAGAAACCATCCTATAGAAACATCAAAGGTAGCATCAAAATCAAAGAAGTTAAAGTGAGAACAACTGCCTTATACCTTAAGGTATAATCACAGGAGTCCAATTGTGAAGATGAGCAAGGTGGAATCAGATTGGTCGGATATCACTGATACCAATCTAGGTCAATACAATTTTGAGGAATGGTATTTAGAGGTGTTTGACAAGGATATTAAACTGACTACGGAAAGAATTGTTAGCTCCAAGTTAGCTCATATCACTTTATTTCCTATATTTGTCCAGTGCCCGGAGTTAATCATGACAGTAGCCAGTGCTTACAATCCTACTACAAGACTATGTACGGATTCACAAGACAATGTGATTATTAATCTCACTCCTCATGCATTTCAAGCTATATTTCATGTTCCAAAATCCAAAGAACTTGGTACAATTAAATGAGGCAGAGGCCTTGGAGAAATATAGTAGGTATAAGGCATCAAATAAAACTCATTTGAATGAGAAGTGGTTGAAGGTAGAAAAGAAATCTCTAACCAAGCTTGCAGATCAGCCAAAGAGGGCAGATTTCTATGAAGAGGTAGCAAGGTTGATTGTGATGTTGTCTAGGGTGTTTGGAAAGAGGGATGCATTTTACTTCAAGGAGTGGATGTTTCCTTTTATTCAGACTATCTTGAAAGGAGATCAATAGTTTGATTGGTCAATGATTGTTTCTGATTCCATACATGATCAGTTGACTAGGATCAGAGAAACCAAGTGTTTCTTTATGACCTCTTACATTGTTTATGTAGCAACAAGAGTGAGTGTTTTCCCAAGTTTGAACAGAGTGGGAATAATGGGAGCACTATGATCAATTATCTCTTCAGGTTGTTGAGATTCATTTCAGAAGAGTCAATGATGCATTTTTATATGTGGTCATCAATCAGTTGAATGGAGATACAGGATACCAGTTAAGTGAAGAAGCCACGACGTTCATTGCTGAATGGGGACGTTGGTACATCCAATACCCCAAATTTACATACTTCAAGTTATTTGGTTTTGAAGGCCATCCACATTTACTTCCAAGGTGCTGCAGTAATAGGATGGTGTTAATGGAATTTGTATATCAAGCTATTGGAGTTAATGCTCAGTTTGGGATTAAGCATAAAATTGGATGTCATAAATTTCCCGTGAAGTTGGGTGAATATAGCTGTCAACACATGAAGGGAGCAAAGGTGGTCTACAATGAGTTGATATAGTTGAAATTGGGATTGTATACAGCTCGTAAGTATTTTGATCTGAAGAAGAAGATGTATGCCTTATTACCTTCAGTGTTCACTAGACATTTTAATTTGTTAGAAGACTTTTGGTGTGATGGGCAAGATGAGTATGACTTAAGAAAGAAGAATTATGAAAGATTATCGGTCTCACTCATGTTAGAGCTTGGTATTAAAGAAAAAATTCCTGACACTTTGGTGGATGATGGAATGGTGTTGGATCCATCCTATGAAACGTTGAACATTGGCACCAAGAGCTTGGATCCAATTGATTGGGATGCTGAAGAAATAATTGACATTAAGAAGATTGGAAGGACAGTGTTGGATAGAAGTGTACAATGGTTAGTGTTAAGAACTCAAGTTTCTCAAGGACCAATTCTTAAAAAGGGTAAAGGATACAAGAGAATTAAGAGAAAGACACCTCCTAAAGAGCCATTAGAATTCCTTCCTCCAGACATTGAAGAAATAGAACTAGAGGTGGTAGATGATGGAGAGGAAACACAAGAAGGAGATGCTCCAATAGGATCTATTGTTTCAACACCTACATTAGGTGAATCATCCGCCTAAGCCCCACTTACAAGAAAGAAGTGTAAAGAGATTCAAGAAGGAGCTCTTCATACCATGGATGAAGCCGCTAAGGGAAAAGAAGTGGAGGAAATTCTAGAAGTTGAGACAGATTCAGATGATACTTTGTCAGAAAAGGATTTGCAAGAAAACATGCCTTTAGAGGAGTATATTGAGCAGATTCTAACACAAGAAGAGAAATGGAAGATGTTTGAAGAGGAAAAGAGGAAGTCTGATGCAAGGGCTGTAGCAGAGAAGCAAAAAGAAATGGACGCTCTCCTTCACTAGCAACAATTAAAAGAAAACCAAGTTGATAAGGTAGCAGTTGATGAAGTAGAGAAGCAAAGGAGGCAACAAGAACATGAGCTAAAAGTTAAAGCAGAAAATGACAAGTTAGAGTTGATACAAAAGATCCATGATCTTGAGGAGGAGAATGCCAGAGACTGGAGGGAGAAAGAGATCTTGGTTGCTAAACTAAAACTTGCAGAAGAAGCTCGACAAAAAGAGGAAGGGGTAGAAAAAATAAGGAAGGAAAAGGAAGCCAAGGAACTGATTATGAAACAACAGGAAGAAGAAGCGGAAGCTGAAAAACTTAAGACTTTGGAGGCAGAAAGGTTAGAAAGGGAAAGAATAGAGGCTTTGGAAAAAGAGAAATTGGAAGGGAAGCTCTAGAAAGGGAAGCTTTGGAAAAAGAAAGAATAGAGAAGGAAGAATTAGAAAAGGAAAGGTTGGGAAAGGAAAGAGTAGAGAGAAATCAGTTGGAGGAAGATAAGAAAATACAAGAACAAAAGGATAGAGAAGAGGCTGAAAATCTTGTACAAATGCATATACTACAAGAACAACAAGAGAAAGCAAGGATTGAATCCCAATCTCAAGTGAGTATGCAACCACCTTCTATAGTTATTGCTCCCTCTTCCTCTATGATGACTACTGCTCCAAGTGCTCCTACATGGTTAAAATTGGACCCGCAGAAAAGGGAAAGAACACCTCCACAACCTCTCAATTGGGAGGATATGATGAAGGGGATAGATCAGGAAAATCCAAAGAAGAAGGCTAAAATTCTACATTCTACCCGACTCACAGACAAAGGAGAAATTGTTGCTGAATGTGCCATGCCAATGATAGAAAAGGGGGTAGGGGACCTGTAGCTGACAGATTATCAATTGAGTATGGTCGATTGGGAAGACCCACTAGAAATCAGCAAATGAATTTGATTGATGTGGTGGCTTGAATGACCAAGTCAAGAATGATCAAGGACAAGCAAAAGAAGGATGAGCTTAAAGCTCAATTGGATCAACTACATTCATTCTTGAAGAGTTTCTCCTCTCCAAAATAACAACAGGTAAAAACCGTTGAGACTCCTATTTTGTTAAGCTAAAAGGAGGTAGATGATTTGGTACAAGTGAAAGGCAAGGTGGAGATGGTAGACCGATGGGTAGACAAGTTAAACCGAGAAGTGGGTGAAGTTTTGGTAGAGGGTTTTGAAGCCTACAAGGACACAAAAGGGTTAGTAAAAGAAATGTATCAATACATTGAGGTATTGGAGAAACAAGTAGAAGAGTATAAATAATATAGTCAAAAGTTAGAAAAGGTAAGTCAATTGCCTCTAAAAACTCTTCTGGAACAATCCATACTTGAGGAAGACAACAAAGATTTTGTGGAGAAAACTTCTTGTATATTTTGGTTTAGGATTGAATTTTTGTGTAAGCATAAGGATGAAATTCAAGAGATTGTTAATAATTTGACTGAGCAATTGTAAGAGTTAGAAGCAGTTATTGTCATTATTGTAGATATAAATGCATTTACAAAAGAGGGCATGCCTTTTAAACAAATAAAGGAAAAGATAACAATATCTATGTACTCAATTTAAGAAGATGAGCCAACCTTCCAAAAGGCATTGTTCGTTGATGCAACATCACTGAAATCCTGTATCCACGTAGACCAAAGAAGATTCTCCACAAGTACCAGAGGCAAACACATACATAATTCTTGGAAAAGGAATATTTTTTCATTGAGGATATAGATTCCAACACTTTTCCATCACACCAGCCCAAAATATTTCCATGTCAACACCAAAGAAAAAAAGTGACATGCATGCTAAAGAGGAAGATCCTGATGCAGTGGCAATGGTCTCATCAAAAACAAAAACTAGGTTGAGATGCTATGATTCATCAACATTAGAGTATGCTTTCCCTCTCTATGTTCACACTAAAATTGGAGGAGAAACTACTCCTCCCTCATTAGAATCCTCATATGGTACTAGAGAAATCAGATAATGGAAATGTACTCTTGGTCAGTATCTCCGCCATCGCCCAAAGGGCTATTAGAAATCTCAATGGGAGAGTCAGTCCTCCCTTGATAAGCCTTGTGATACTTGTTTATTTTCTTTATCTTCTTCTTAGGCCTAAGCAACTCCTTCCCCTTAACTTTGATCAATTCTTTAGAAACAATTTGGCTCCTCATATTGTACGTGCTTACAACACCATCCTTCATGTTTTTTCCATGGGCCTTGATCTTGCCCTTTGGTGGTGTGGAAGCCTTGGGTGCCTGATGCTCAGTAACATAAATGTCCTCTTGAAATTCAAACACTCTGAGCCTTCTTGACCTCCTAATGGGTTGAATAGAGACACCTGACTTACCCATCTTCTTGAAGACATAGGACAAACTAGAAAACCACCAATTATGAAAAGACGCACCAGCCAAAAAACCCTACAGAACAAAAAACCCTCAAACCCAGATAATTTCAAGCTGACCTAGAGAATGAAAATCTCACACCAAGAAATGCATGACACATAATAAAGCTTATATAAAAATCAATTTACCAAGGATAAACACTTGAATACTTCTGCAATTGAATATCAAAAAAGTACATGCTACCTCATTCTGGCTCACACTTCATAATTGATGAAGGCTACAAATGGTGAGATAAATAGGTAGGCAATCTGCATTAAGTAGAAAAATTAGGATCATGTATCCATTAATGATCAAGTGGTGCCTCATGCAAGCAAGATTAAAATCTAGCTTAATATCTTTGAATCTGGATCATTGATCCTTTTGGATTTAAAACATCATCAATGGCGATCTTCAAGTGTAGTTTCTAGCTTTTACAACCTGTGCCTCAAAAATAGTGATATCACCATAGAAATTTGCCACGTTTTACTTTTAACTTCATTAGTCACCTGTAATCTTACAATTACCATGCATCTCCACCCCAGTCTTTTCTCATCCCTTCATATCAACGAAGTATAAAGAGTCAAAAAATGAATGAACAAACATACAAACATCCCATCACCTATTGTGGATCTGCCCCAACCTTCTAGGGTTCTATTGGTGACAAGAGAACCGATGTGATGGAATCACGACCATCAGATTACTATCCTTCATGGAGATATTCATCTAACATGGTGCATCCTTGATACATTTTACCTTCTACAAGTTCCAACAACGATGTGAACATCCACACAATAACATCTTAGCTATTGGATCTAAGACCCATCCTTGATCACATTTCCTTTCCATTGTGCATTGCTAATTCATGCTTTGTTCTCCAATCACATCAGTGATAAGAGATAAGGTAATGGAGCAAGATTAAGAAATGTGCACCTACATGAAAATAAAATGCAAAAGATATATCACTCACAAGAGTAAATCAGATCAACCAAAGAAATTTTGAACAAATGACTTCATCGCTTATCGCTAATTTGAAACTCAAATCTTAAAATAGATCTGCGATGAGTGATAGGAGAAAATACAAAGATCACGAAGGGCAATTGTGTATCACTAATCCACATTACAAAACTTATGAGAAAGTAGAAAAAAATAAAGATCAACGATAATATACAAAACAAGTGCATCACGCATCGCTAATTTAACACCAAACACTCAAAACCTATCTGTGATGTGTGAAATAAAGGAGACACCACTTATCACTCATCGCTCATTTGAATTTACATTTCTAAAGCTATTTGCGATGTGTGATAAAGGATATGGTAAATGAGACTTAAGTGAAAAATTTTAGCATGTTCCCATAAGTTATTTTGAAAAGGGGAACTACCTAGGACGATGAATAAAAGGGCTCAGTGGACATTTAAGACACATTTTTTCATAGGATGTAAAGGCCAAATAAGATCAATTTCTTAACTTTATAAAATAAAATAATTTCAGACCTAGACACAAGGGGCCGATAATTTCACAAGCTGAAATGATATAAGATGTTTTAGGAAGACTAGGGATGAGAAATAAAGGGTCACTGATAGAACATAACATCAACCAGAGAAAATACTTAGGGTTTCAAAATCCAAACAACAAAATTCCAAGGTAAGAGCCATGAGAAAAACCCTTAGTCTACGGACATTGAAATTGGCTGGATTTTACAGTTATAAAAATGGAACCAAAATTTTAGGGGTTCCATCGGATTGGGTAGTTGGGAAGTTATGAGGATTTGGTTGTCTTTTCCCTTATATTTATTATTTCTCTTTGTGAGGAGAAGGGGTATCTCTTTCTTGCTTCTCTTCTCTCTTTTTCCTTTGGTGTTTCTTTTTTCCTTGGGATGCTTTCTCCTTTTCAGAAGGATAATTCTTGGTGGAGATAAAGGAGTGGATGGGAGAGGAAGAATAGAAGAATATGGCTTGGAGAAGGAGAGGCTGTCATCTTTTGAATTTTCACTTATTTTGGTAAGGTCTACTCCTTTGTAGATCTTTATGTAAGATGCATGAAATATTGTTTATGTTTTGAATTTTATGTGCAACTTATTGTTAGATCATTTTGAGGTATTTGTTGAAAATTATGTCTTTGGTCTTGTCTTGTTGGAGTACAACCGTGTTTTAGTTTCTCTTGATGTGTATAGCTATTTAAGTGTTAGGGTGATGAATTATAGTATGGGTGTTGGAATTGTGCATAGTATGTAGTGTAATTTGTTTAAGGAGCCCTTTCAAATAGGGTTGGTGTGTGTGTAAGGAAAATATTTGTGACCCTATAGCTCAAGGGTGGATTAAATATCAACCCTATAGTTGGGAGGAGAGTTGTTTGACCATATCAACTTTTTTTTTTTTCTTCTTTCAGGTACATATATATGTTGAAGTTGGAATCATGAAAATTCTATCAAACCTAGGACACCAAAATTAGATATGAGTTTTGTGAATTGGGAAAAAGCTTCAAGTTTTCAAGAGTAGATTTTTTTGAAATGTAATTGTTGGGTATGTGGTGGCTGGTTCAATTTGTAAATTTGTTTATACTTTCAATTATATGTGTAAATTTAAGGAATACATTAGGTATATCTCAATCCTTTGTTATAAAGATACTAATGTTGGGTAAATATATACTTTATAAGTGTAATCATGGTGGTCATTGGTGTAAATCTTCAAGGGAATAAAAGATTGAGTCTTGGGCATCAAACTCCATTCTTTTTGAGAGAAATTTAAAGAAGGAATTAAATTCTTATTGGATCTAAATTAAATATTCTCTTGTAGTAATATTAATAAAAGCATGTATTGAATGTCTTCACAAATCTAAGTTATAAGGAAAATTTAAAAAATATGATCTTTCTTCTTTTGAATTTCCTTTCTTGATACAATTAGATAGATTTTATATTTATTCTTTAAAAAAATAAAAATTATATGAATATAATGTGCAAATATAAAAATCATACATAAACATATAATTTATACAAAAATACTTAAAGATACAACATAAATAGCAAAATAAATATAACTTATTATCGTAGACATATTAATCTAAAAACAATTAAATTATTATTTAACAATGAAATTTTTAAAATTCTCCTTATACCTAAATTATCACTTTTAATATAACTAAAATAAATAATATTTATTAAAAATATATATACAATTTAACTTAAAAAGAAAGGAAGAGAATATATTCTACATTCTCTTATATAAGAAAGATATAAAAGAAAAGGTTATTCGAATTGAATGCCTTTTAAGTTTTAAAAGAAAGTAATGCAAAGATACTTCAAAAAAAATAGTAATCATACTTATTAAGGGGAATCTACCCCTAGTCGAACCTCATATGGGGCCAACCATGGAGGGCTCAACCCCCTCTTTTTGTTGTGCCACCCTTGCATTTCTGTGAGGGCTCAATAAAACCAAACAAGCATGATATTGAATAAGATTTAAATCTACCATAATTTTTGTCTAGTACGGACTGAAAAATAAGAAGGAATTAAATCTATCTTTTGTTATATGATCATGATAATTTTGAATTCATGTGTGTATTTCGAATTTATGCCTCCACACAAAAAATTCTAGAAATCCTCTCTTAATTTCAGTTCTCTATTTTTCTTTTAATTTGCAACAATGAAATGATATCAATATTTAATTGAGGGAAAAGTAGTTATCAGTTGGTTGGGCTTAGCAAAATAACATTTATCTTAATTCGAATTAGTAAGTGTAAATAATTAGAATTATTATTCAACTTAAAGAATAATTGTAATACTTTCCTTTAACCATTTTAAGTTTTTAGAGTTGGATATAGTGATTAAACCAACAATCAAGAAGTTGTTTAAGAACTCATAAAGCTATTTGGGGTGTAAAATACAAATTTAATAAGAAACAAAGAATTTAGTTACGTGCAAGTAAACTTAACTAGAAGTAATTTAGACTTAATGAAAAGTAGTAGAATTATGATTTTGTTAAGTTGAAGTTACAAATTAATTTTGAAATGAGGAAACTTATGTTTAAACACCAATTAAGTTTAAAATCGGTGGATATATGTAGAAATAGTTATAGTTTTCCAATTAGTGAATAAATATGGAATTTTACTAGTACATTTTACAATTATTGGACTTCTTCTTCTACTTGTCTAACCACTTATTAATGAGGCATTTAATTTTTATATAATGTAACTTTATGTAATGTAGGAAAAAGTATCATTTTTTCACACTTAATTTGGAAATAATTAATAATAAAATGATCTTAATGTTGCCTTAATTTAGTGTTGTAATATGTTTTTCATATTCACATTAAGTTTAGGGTCCTTTTAAATTAAATGGACTTAATTGTGCCTTATTTTTTGTGTTGTAAGGTGTACCTTTACACTTTCACATTAATCTAGGGCTTTATTAATTGATAGAGGTTAATTTTCCTTAATTGGCCACTTTAATTAAAATCCAAGCCTAATTAAATGAAATCTCTGAGTGATAAAACCTAACATTCATAAATTCCATTTCACATTACTTAACATTGAAAGATGTGTGTCCTACGTAAGTGACCTAGGACCCATTCACCCTATGACGAAAGGGTCCTCACTTAGATCTAGGACCCTTATTTTACATAATGTTTAACATTTACTGATGTGTGTCCTAGTTAAGTGGCCTAGGAACCATTCTCCCTATGGTGAATGGGTCCTCACTTAGACCTAGGATGCCCCTTTGAAATATGTTTTTGGTGGTATTTTGATGATTTCAAATCCATAATTCAATGGTGGCTTGTGATATTTGAATTTCGAGAATTAATGGTAAGATATGTATAAATACAAGGCTATTTCACTTAGTTTCACCTAAGAAACTTTAAGATCAAGTCATAATAGCAAGTTTATGAGATAGAGATAAATTCAAGAGAATTTTCAAGGCATTCAAAGGTAGAATTATTAAAGATTGTTGCAACAATCAAGGTTCCTATTAAAATGCCAAAGATTTATTGTATCATGCATGTTGTTTGAGCTAATATGGTGATGTAGAGTTCAAGATATATTCAAGTGTTCAAGGAAATTGTTTCTAATCAAGTTTTATGATCAAGATCCACATCTATTGAAGGTAATTCATGCAAGTTCCAGATCTACAATCCAAGGTTCTTCTAAAGGTTTGGTGAGTAGTAACATGTTGTTGTTCATTCATTATTCCTCCTTTCATGTTCTATTTCATTTTAAGGTTTAATTACCAAAATAGGGTTTGACCAAGACAAAGAAATATTGAAGAAATTTGTAAAGTTGTCAAAGTTGCAAGAAAAGTTGTAAAATAATGGAAAATATTCTACTGGTTTTAATTTTAGTTGTCTGATAGTGCACACATGGAATCTAGAAGTGCAAACTGAGCATAAGAGAACCCAAAAATCATTTTCCAGAAACCCAAGCTAGGACCCATTCACCATAGGGTGAATGAGTCCTCAGTGAGATTCAAACGGTGAATTTTGGTGAAAGACATTGTTTTCTCATTTCTAAATCTATCTTTTGATTATCGTTTATTTCAAATTTGATTATTGTTCTTTATTTGCATTTTGTGGCTTGCATTTTGAATGAAATTAGAAAAATGTCATTTTGGTGAACCCCCTTTTATAACAATCTTTCACCAAACCTATTTTTCTATATTTCATTGTGGTGAACCTAAGTTTGATCATTGCATTTTTTTATTTTGAAGTCCCCTTTCATCCTAGATTTATATCTTGCATTCATTTACATCTCTTTGCATTGAATTAGATCTTATTTAGGGTGTCTAGTTTGCATTTTACTTTGCATTTCATTTAAGGGTTTTAGGATTGCATATTTTCATTCTTTAAATCTGAAAAATACCAAAAATATTAGTCCTATTGCATAGCATTACATCATATAATCTTGCATTTGAAAATTGAAACAAAATTGTATATCAAAGTAGGTTTTCTAGGTTGTCATTTTCTCACTTTTGCATTTGCATTCAATCCTCATTTAATAGAAAATCAAGTTGAACTTACTATAAAAAACCAGAATCTAGAAACTACTGAAAATCACTCAAAAATCTATAAACAATGTTTCAAAACCCTCACCTAGGACCAATTCACCCTAGGGTGAATGAGTCCCTGATCAGGGTCCTATTCTGATTTTATGGGAATTAAAACATTCATTTCTGAATTCCTATTTGTTGTTTTTTAGATTTATGTTTGTGTTTGTAGAATATTTGCAATTTAATCATATCTAGATTAATTTGATAAATTTAGTGCATTGTGTGATTTCAAAATTACATTTACAAGACTTCATTTTTTCAGGTTTATGCATAGTGTAATAAGAAAATTATCTTGTTTATAATCTAAAAATTGTATTTACACATTGCATTCTAGGTCATTGCATTGGATCTTATAATACTTTCCATTTTGGGTTGGAATTGAGTTTGTGAAACTTGTATGAGCTTTAAAACTTGGTGTTCTATTAGTAATACTATTGTGATATATAGCTCAAGACTCATGTCATCCCACGATACGCCATTTATCATGGATCTTTTATTTTCTAACTCTCTTTCTAATAGTGTTGATAATCAACCCCTTATGGATCATAACATGCATACCACATTTCCCATGACTTCCTTGCCTACAACCAATGTGGATTATGTTAACAATACCATCCTTACCATGACTAATTTTACTCAATCTTTGGGGTATACCTAGGGCCAAGGTGGAACTTCAATTCCTCCTTCTACAATGCCCATCTCTATTCCTACATACACTAGTACTCATGTTACCACAACAATTCAACCCACTAGCAACGTCAACACTTCCTTAGGTATGTCCATAGGGAATCCTTCTAGCTTTATAAATGTAAATGTCGTATCTCCTCAACCATCTCATCTTACAAACCTACAATTCACTTGCCCTCTACATACATACACCACTCCACCTTTTTCTCCTCAATTTTACAATACCAACAATGATCCCATCATTAACACACTTTTTCAAAATATGGCCACCCTTCAACAAAAAATATCCATCCTATATCAGAACAACAATGGACAACCTTCAAAATACATCAAAACCAACCCATTATTCTTGGGGATATTGAGAACAAAAATTCCACAAGGTATAGAAGTTTCTAGATTTCATGAATATGGTGGGAAAGGAGATTCTCTTAGCCATGTTTCCACTTATATAGCCCTATGTAGTGATTTCATCTTTGAAGACAAACTCTTGTCTAAACTATTCCCTAGATCCTTGAAGAATACTACTTTAGAATGGTTTTTCTCTTTATCAAAGAAATCAATAAACTCATTCAATGAGATTATTAATGCATTTTACAACCACTTCCACATTCACATGGGTCCCAAGATGACCCTGGCAGATTTAATGTCATGTAAATAAAAGGATGATGAGAAATTCATTGATTTCATAGTGTGATATCAAATGCTTTATTCAGAAATAAACATTAAGATTCTTGATGTTGACCTTCAACGAATGTTTATTGCCAATTCACAAAAATAAATCCACCCCAAACTTGAGATGTTGAAATTCACATCCTTCACATGGTTACGTACAACCCTTCATGACTATCAAAATTTGGTTAGTGGTCGTGATGTGAAAAATCCCCTTAGCCATCCTGAAAAGTCTGAATCTGTACCTCAAAATAATTACCAACCTTACAAGAAATAGAATAGGGGTTTTTTACAACTTAATTCCCCTCAACCAAATCAACAAGGTGATAACCAAGTGGCTGCTATAAGGATGAAAAATATTTTTCCTCTAGGAATAGGAATAGAAAATTTACCTATATACCCAATACCCTTCATAATATCATTCTCTATCTCATGAACACGAATATGATTTCCTTACCTCCTGTAAGAGCTCTTGATCGTAATAAACCATTGCCCTCAAACTATAGATCAAACACTTATTACCATTACCACAAACATAATGGACATGATATGGAATATTTTAAGCATCTTAAATATCTTGTGCAAGACCTCATTGATTCTAATCAAATTCAAATTAGAGGTGTGAATGACCAAGGTTATAAGTTTGTAGCTCCTCCTAACCAAAACTTACAAATATTTATCTAACCCATATTGAAACACACTATTTCATTCATCAAAGCTAGTGACAAAAAGAATTATGTGATGAATGTTGACACAGATGATCAAAATAAAAAGATAACAATGAGGAAAAAATGATTAGAATGGTGTTGTTTATTGAAGCTAAACCTCGTATGGGCCAAACCAAAATACCCCTTGATATTTATTTCTCACAAAATGACATAATAAGACATGCACCTAATGGTACTCTTTAGATAGCCGAAAAAATCAACAACAAGCCTACTAAGGGGATATTAAGTGATCCCATCTACGTAGAGAATGTGATCACTAAAGAATTCCTATTTGTGCATGAACTCTATCAAGATACATATGAAAGACAAAAAGAATTGATCAAAACACATAATGGTTTTTCTTCCCCTATGATTGGCTTGATGAATGTCCCTCTTAAAGTTAGAGCGAAATTTTTTTCTTATTCACCATCATCTCATCATCGAACCAATTTCATGTGAAGTTAGGCTATCCATGGATTTTCTCCATGAATGTTATCCCTTCCGTTGTGCATAAATGTTTAAAATTTCTCTTTGGAAATTACTATAAATCATAGTGGCTTTAATCTTGTGTCCTCCCATGGGAACTTTTCATTGGATTTATTTTGGCCCAAGCCTATTGAACCTATTAGACCTCGTGATGAATTAATTTTAAAAGCATATGAAAAGTTTAAGGTGAAGTGCATTGAATAACTATCCCACCAAAATATGTCTCAACTTATGATTGAGAAACCTATCCTTGATGAACCAATGATTGAACAAAAATCCTTCCCAAATACCCAAGAGCGGCCTATAACAAATCCTCCTACCATTTCCTATAAGAGACCATGAGACTATAAAAGCAATGTCATTGTGCCTCCTAAAATTAAAAAAGTTTACAGAGCCAAAGAGAAAGTGGTTGAACAACCTCCCATGGTTCCTTCAGTTCCTCCCCTAAGAAAAGAGAAGAAACCTATGGTTGACAAACCCACTCCTACATAATCACAAATTGGAAATAGATTCAAACAAACCAAAATACTAGAGAGAATAGGCATCAACGTCATGCTATTACTTGTATGTTACAAACTAAAGAAGAAAAGAGAAACATAAAAAATCCAAATCCAAACTTTCCTGAAGCAATACATAATGATTCTATACCTTCATCGCAACGTAAACAAGAACCTTCTAGAGACATTATCATTCAACCTCGTATTGTGATTAATTTAGATGATGACATTGATATTGCAAATATATGATGAACAAGCACATAATGAGTTGAATTCATTGTTCTCCTCTTATATGAGCTTAAATGACAGTTATATTAATAAGAGTGTTGAACTTGGTGCTTTTCCTAGTTCGACACTTGATTTTGTCTATTTAGCTATTTTTTTTCCTTCCACATATACTGACTGAGATTGGAATGTGAATAACCTACTATAGGTTGACTCGCATGTGCCTTACTAGTACTTTTATTTGTTTTCTTCTCATGTCTCTTTATGTGATTGCATGTACATAATGTGATCCCCCATACTGTTTCGTTTGGTGTCTCTTTCTTTTTGTACATTCTTCTCTATGTTGTAAACATTTTTCTTTGTGTTTTTCTTGTTTTTTACTTTTGTAGATGGCACAAGGTGTCAAGAAATTTAGGTCTCTTCCATGTTGAATTGAAAGTATTTTTCTTTTCTTTTCTCTCTTTGTGTCTTTCTTCTAGTTCTATGAGTATGTAGGGAATGATGTCATTTTTGAGATCTATAAAAACATTGTAGTAAATATATACTGACCCCAAATCCATAGATCCCTTATGCATTTTTGGTGGAAACCCCTCCCTCCTTTTTCGTGACGTAGCTTTATCTCAAAAAAATATGACTTGGCATAGGGATTTCTGAGGAAGCTCTCATGTCTTAGGATTGAACATTGGCTACTTTAAAGAAATTTCTCACATCAATGGTGTTAAAAACTACTTTAAAGTGGGGACATACATTGATAATATCTTTCAACATTTTTCATGTTTCATGGTGTGATTTTATATTTTCTTGTGATGTGTCCTTTTCTTGGTGGTTCCATTTGGTTTTATGTCCTCCAAGAGTTTTATATTTCTTAGTGTACAAATTTCCTCTTAGTGCTGATGTGATGCACTATATTCCCTAGATTACAAATATTTTACTCTTTACTTCTCCTCTCTTGAAGACATTAGGCACAATGTTCCCTAAGAAGAATACCTTACACTAACTAGGAAAGATCCCTTTAAAAAAAAACCATATATATATATAATTTTTTTAAGTGTTTTGCATAATGTAGCTTGGTAACCTTGTGAATCTTGAACCCTAAATTCAAGGCCACCTAGTATAATAAACCTTGCTTGCCTATGGAGCCTTTCCTTGTTGCACCTTGTTAAATTTATTAGAGGGATAGCTTTGCTATGGTTAGTATTATGAGAAACCAAAATAAAGGTATGACTCTCTCATTGTGTGATAAGAAGCTGGCATAGAGGCATGACTTTCCCACTAAACCACTTTATTGGGAGACTCACCTAGTGGATAGCTTAAAGTTCTGCTACCTTAGAGTAAGTACAAAACATAAGCTTAGATGTGTTCCACATCAGGTAGGATAGTCTATGCTTTATCTTCCTAGTCATTCATGTTGTACGATTGTGTATAATTGTCATTGTTGCATACAAAAGTGTCTTGAATGTCTAATTTAGTGTGATTTTGACATGGGGTCATACTCTCACGAAAGTGGGGGAAAAATATAGTGTAGGAAAAAGTATCCATTTTTCACACTTAATTTGGAAATAATTAATAGTAAAATGAGCCTAATGTTGCCTTAATTTAGTGTTATAATATGTTTTTCATATTCACATTAAGTTTAGGGCCATTTTAAATTAAATGGACTTAATTGTGACTTATTTTTGGTGTTGTAAGGTGTTACTTTACACTTTTACATTAATCTAGGGATTTATTAATTGATTAAGGTTAATTTACCTTATTTGGCCCCTTTAATCTAAATCCAAGCCTAACTAAATGAAGTTTTTGAGGGATAAATCCCAACATTCATAACTTCTATTTCACAACACTTAACTTTGGAAGATGTGTGTCCTAAGTAAGTGACCTAGGACCCATTCACCATAATATGAATGGGTCCTCACTTAGATCTAGAACCTTGATTTTACATAATTTTTAACATTGACTAATGTGTGTCCTAGGTAAGTTGCCTAGGACCCATTCTCCCTATGGTGAATGGGTCCTCACATAGACCTAGGACCCCCTTTGAAATAATTTTTTGGTGGTATTTTAATGATTTCAAATCCATAATTCAATGTTGTCTTGTGATATTTTAATTTTGGGAATTAATGGTAAGATATGCATAAATACAAGGCTATTTCACTTAGTTTCATCTAAGCAACTTTATGAGAAAGTCCTAATAGAAATTTTATGATATCAAGAGAAATTCAAGATCATTTTCAAGGCATTCAAGGGTAGAATTGTTGAAGATTGATGCAGAAATAAAGGTTCCTATCATCATATCAAATATTTATTGCATCATACATGTTGTTTGAGCTAATATGGTGATGTAGAGTTTAAGATTTATTTAAGTGTTCAAAGACATTGTTTCTCATCAAATTTCATGATCAAGATCCACATCCATTGAAGCCAATTCATGTAAGTTTCAGATCTACAATAGAAGTTTCAACTAAAGATTTGGTCAATAGTAACATAGTGTTCTTCACTCATCATTCCCCCTTTCATGTTCTATTTTATTTCAAGGTTTAATTACCAAAACTATGTTGGAACACAATGATCTACTAAGAAGGGGGTGAATTAGTAGATATTAAAAGTTTAACCCTCAAAACCTTGCATAGACATAAACTTAAAACTTAAGTGTGCATATATGAAACATATAGAAACACAACAATCACATGCACAAAAGAGATCATTGCATAGCACCAAATATACGTGGAAAACCCAAGATGGGAAAAACCATGGTGACAAAGTTGCTTAAGTCTACTATTGAAATCTAGCATCACAAATGAAATCTTCAATTATAAATTTTTAGGGCTACCACCCTAAGGATCCAACAATGCCCTAATTTAGGAGCTACAACTCCAATTATGCAACAACACCCTAATTTAGAAGCTACAACTTCAAGGAAGCAACAACTCTCTAGTTTAGGAGCTACTACTCCAAGGATACTACAATCCCCTAATATAAGCTACAACTCAATACAATGAGGCTACAACCTCTACATAATGGAAAACTCCAATGTCCATAAAATTGTGTTCTACAAAACTTGATGATGCATTATTACATTCAGTAATTTATTGTACACTCTACAACATACACAAGTTTTTTTAAAGGTAAAATATTAGTAGCACATCTTCTCTAATCTCCACTCTCCTCTTTCTACACTCTAAGTAATCACACTGTACTATTTTCTCACTTTCTATGATTGAAGCAATCACACACATAGACAATCCACTATTACAGATTCAACACTTAGAAATTTTCTAGATTTTCAATAACCAAATACTTCTTAATTTTACTGATCTATCTTTATAGATTTTAGAGCTTCATCTACACATCGATCATATAGAAGTTTTAGTTAGGGTTTTCTTCATCTATCAACATCTCCAGCAAGCGTTTCATACCCAAAATAATCAATCATTAGTATTAACCATATTGTTGTATGCTCTAACTATCAGACTTACATAACAGTATGTACACATGGCATAGTCCACTCCATCCAATCATAAATAGGATGTAGTAGAAGTAGTTACACCATTGTATGTGCCATCAGTTCATTCATCCAATCAAAAACTAGGGTTTCTATATCATTTTTCATCTTCCTATGTAGTGGATTTAAATTCAAACTATTTGTTCTCCTTTGCCTTAGTACTGACATTTCCTCCAATGAGAAATTGAATCCTTGTTGGAATATCAACTTGATGATTTGTGAAAAAAGAATGGTTCATTCATTCTCTTTGTAGGATCGATATCAAACCCTTTTCATGATGTGTGAATCTGTGCCATTCTTATGTATAAAATTCTTCGACTATTCCACCATTGAGTCAATCAGATTCACCTACATAAGGAATCATGCACCAACCAAATGATCTTACATGAAATCATTATTGTTGAACATTTGTTTCTTTTCTTTCCAATTATAAAACTATATCGCCATATCAAGGGGACATAAAACATTGTCTCATTGAACTTCACTTCTCTCTTCAATGAGCACCCTTGCACCAACATTGTTTGATCCATCTTTATCAAACTATATCAATTGATTGAACATTGATTTTACAACAAGGATGAAAAATCAACGAATGTTAGATCACCATGTGGAAATTTTCTATTCACCTACCATATCCACATCCTTCTTACCTTACTAGGTTCCACCATAAACATCACATATCCCATTGCTATATCAAAGAGACTAGAATCATAGTCCAAGTGACATCACTTTTCCTGCCCAATGAAGATCATCATTAGGGCATCAAAGGGATTGCCTTAAGACTCCTAATGATGATAAATATCACTTTGATGAAAACAACAACACCAGACATGACATTCCAATGTGGGGTCCACATGCTATCATCTCATGTCCATGTACCATCTACTGTGTATTACTCTCCACCAATCCCTACAACCCCATAGGTCTTGACCAAGCCCCAATGAATTTTCAATGGGAAATTAGGAAACCACCATCTCTACAATTCTGAAACCATCAAAAGTCCACCAAAGCCATTGAATTCACTCATCGCCAGATTGAAGGGACAACCATAGAACTCCCTTCAAAATGCTTAAGTCACTTTGATGAGATTGAAGGGCTCCTATCATGCTGATATAACCAAATCACATTGAACCATTTCTAAATTGTATGATCAAAGAGATAGTTAAGTGACTTTCTTTGAAATGACTATCATCTTGGCATACCTCTAGGACACCGCCAACATAGGTGATGGGGCTAGTCACCAACAAATAATTAATAGCATAAGTTGTTACTTAAGGTACCCTATAACCTGTATAGCAAGTCAACAAAGAAATATAACACTATAATCAGATCTAACATGACAATAGTTTTATGCACATGTGGGGTTTTATAGAAAAACCTAACTCACCTAAGAGATAAAACAATTTCTTTTTGGGAAAAACAAGTTGTTCAACACTCCCAAAATGCACCTCTAGAAAGTTCTCAAAAAAGCATCACAATTTTGGCATCCATTTGTACCTCGGATTTCAACAACACCTGGAAAACTTCTACAACATGTTACCAATCACGTACACCTCTTTATAACACCCCTACAACACTAAAATAGCTTGCTCAAGAAAACTTTCAAAAATATAATTCTTTTTTCCTTCTCTGATGACAATGCACCATGACACCTTTGTTGCCTCTACACATCCTTCTACCTTGCATGATCACTTCACTTCATGTCTGATACTGCCTTGACATTACTCTTTCCTAGGATCCAGTATTACTCCCTTCTAATCTACCTCTTTGACATCATCTAGGATGAGATACCACATCTTTTTGATCCACCCATTTTGACATCAATGACAACCATATTCCAACAATCTACCCCTTTGTCATTGATGGAAAAAACTTAAATGCTCAAACTGATGAAATGCTTATTCTACCAATCAATTCTACAACCAATTGTCTGATACCAATTATGTCTTCTCTATTCATTTGTATACCTTTCTAGCTTCTTTATTGAGAATTTGCATATTCTTCTTCCATGTTGTATTTTGATAATCTGCATACTCTCTCTCCATTTGACATCAATGGAAAAGGGTCACACTTTTGAGTCACTTATCTCATATTACCATATTGCTGCAACCTTTATTTCTCCTTAGATAAATCTCCCCCTTTGAAAAAATATTTCAAAGAGAAAGAAAGATACTGATACCAATTGAAAAAAAAATATTACCATTATACTAATAACTACTGCCACCATTTATTTATATTTTTTGTTGTCAACTATTGATTGTAGTGGAAAAACCATAATAATCAACTAACCCATACAAATGTATACTATCCAATCACCAGTTGAAGTGGCATTGAAATCTTTATACCAAACAAGTCTGATACCAATTATTGATATTCAAATTCATGTTTTGTACCAGTTGAAACTGCTCACACCAAATTATGATATCATACCCTAATACCTAGTGTGAGAACAAATTGAACTCAAGTCATGACTTGTAACATACTTCTCCTCTTCAAACATCATTTTTATTCACTATATCAAGAATAACATCAGTTTAAATACCAATTGAAACTTCTCCATAGATACCAATTGTATCTTCTCCATAAAATTTACTTCATCCTCTTTTGTTGACTTGCTCATGCATTTGCTTCATTCCAAATTCTGAACCAATTAAGTTGTTTTGTATAAACTAATTTGATCATGAAATTGATATGCTATCAATATCCATTCCCTCTTAGACCATGCAACAACTATTTCATCGGCATATACAAGCATTTATTTTACTACGAGCTCTATACTAACTGAACTATCATCATACAAACTCATAGTCGACTAAAACCAATTTGAAACCGATACCAAACTAGTCCAAACTGCTCAAAACTAGCCATAAATCTTCTTCTTGTAGTGAAGATGCATTTCTCAACTAAAAACCTACAAAAAATTCCATAGATCTACACCCATCAAGTCATTAGAATTTATAGAAAATATTTTACCTAACTTGACCTACCTTTCACAACTAGATATGAATGAAAACAATAATTTAGCTCCCCCTGGGTCCATGCTCAAATAATATAGATTAGTGATGTGAGGAAGAAGTAGCCTCATGGAGTATTATCTACCAATATTTATCTTTCTAGAACTCCTTTGTCTTTTTCTCTATCTGATCAACCTTCTTCTCAACAACATGTGAAACATTGTTCACATTGGGGAACACATTCTTCTTCTCACTATGCACTTTTGGTCTTACATGAATCATTCTACAATGTTTTACAATGTGACAAAAAAATTGGCAGTTAAAACACATCAGATTCATGTCCACAACAAGAGAAAATGAATTTATATGCATATGTTTTGTGCTCCCACTATGTGCAACTCTACACTCAGTAGCCTTATGACCAACATGATTGAAAGCATAACAATATCCATATAAATATGAGGGATACCTGGTCATAGCTCTACCTAGTGAAATATGAGGAGGTCTTCTTTGATTTGACTTCTTCATGTATCTCATCATAGTAAACCTTTCTACATCGACTCTCTTTGTATGAATTATTTTCTTCAAATCATTAGGGAAATATTTCTCAATGTTCTTATCTGCTGCAAGTATCTTTTCCTCTACAACTTTCTTCATAATTGTAGTTGGCTTCCATTCTTGTTTAGGTTTCTTCAATTTAGTAGTGGCTTTTATTGACTTTCCATTTGTAGAGGTACTTTCTTTTAACAAAATTGTGCAACCTTTCTCTATTGTTCTAAAGCTATCAAACAAGCTTTCACCAGTAGAATGACTTCTCCCTTTTTTTACTACCAAGGTCAATCTTTAACCTTGGTCTTGATATCCTTTGATACCTATTCAACTCTCTTATCATCATGGAATCAAATTTCAATTTCATACTTTTTTCAATCTAAATCTTTTCATCTTCTAACTCCTTTCTTAGTTCAACTATTTCAGCTTCAAACTTCTTGCATTCATCTAATTTAGACTATAGTTCTGATTCAACTACATATTCTACTCTTTTTTATTCTTCCACTTGTATCTTCAAGTTGATTATACTCTGATTTGATTCTTGAATATTCTTATTGAACTTCTCAATTTATTCTTGTGCATTACTCTTATATTCTTCATTTTCTTTTCTTAATTTTCTAATCTCATTCATATTACTGTTAAGCTTACCTTCTATGTCAAATTCTTCTTCATCATTAGATCCTTCACTTTCTTCATCAAGCCTCATGCTAGGATCCATGAGAAATGATCCATTTTCATCAATCTCATAGGAGCTTTTGTGTTCATCATTTGAGCTATTGAAGACATCAGATATTATATTTTCTACTAGTGTGTGCTAAATATTTTCACTATCCTTTTCTTTATTAGAATCATTTAATTTATCAATGAAACATTTATGAACAATATGATCATGATTACCTCTATTTTTCTTGAATCCATTCCTAGGTCTTCTGATAGAATCATATTCCTCTTTATCATCCATCTCTAATCTGGATGTAGATTTTTGGTCTTCTGTACTACGGGCTGCAACATTACTAAAAAATATGTCTTAAATCTTCTCATTCTCTTTTGTCTTTAGAATTCCAACTTGGGTTTTACTTGTACATTTCTGATTCTTCATGTTTCTGTCATCACTTCCATATATCCTTTTCAGCTTGTCCCAAACTTCATGTACAGCTCCATAATGAATAACTTTATCAAGTACTAAATCTAACAATATGATCATAATTGCAAATATTTCTTTAGAATCATCTTCAAATTATTTCTTTCCAACTATATGAGAAGACTTCAAAGAAGTAGAATCCTTGTAACTCTTCTCCACTAGCATTCATACATCAGAGCCTAATGAATTCAAGTAAGCTTCCATTTTTCTGCTTCAAACCATATAGTCTGATCCATTAAACATAGATACTTCTACAGATGAGCTTTCCTTACTATCCATACTTTGTGTTCACCTATCCAAGATCTACTCGAGCTAATTAAGATTCTCCTAGGGAACCTAGGGCTCCGATACCAATTATTGTAGCATAATGAGCTAATGAGAGGGTTGTAAATTAGTATATTTTAAAAATTTAACCCTCAAAACCTTGTGTAGAAACAAAATTCAAACTTAAGTGTGCAGATATGAAACATATAGAAACACAACAATCACATGAACAAAAGAGATCACCACATAACACCACATATATGTGGAAAACCCAACATGGGAAAAACCATGGTGACAAAGTTTCTTGAGTCTACTGCTCAAATCTAGCATCACAAATCAAAACTTTAATTACAACTTTTAAGGGCTACCACCCTAAGGATGCAAAAACACCCTAATTTAGGAGCTACAACTCCAAGGATGCAATAACACCCTAATTTAGAAGCTACAACTTCAAGGAAGAAATAACTCCCTGATTTAGGAACTACTAATCTAAGAAGACTAGAATCCCCTGATCTAAGCTACAACTTTGTACAATGAGGCTACGATCTCTAAAAAGTTACAAAATCAAATATGCATAAAACTTGGTTCTAAAAAACATGATGATGCATCATTACATTCAATAGTTTTTTGCACACTCTACAACATACACAACTTCTACTGAACCTGTAATTTCAGCAACACATCTTCTTTGATCTCCACTCTCCTCTTTCTACACTCACTCTATCTCTCTCCAATGCACTAAAATTAATCACACTATACTATTTTCTCACTTTCTATGCTTGCAACAATCACACAAACAAATATTCCACTATTATAGATTCAACACTTAGACATTTTCTATATTTTCAATAACCAACCTTTTCTTAATTTCAATAATATCTCTTTGTAGCTTTTAGAGGTTCATCTACACATCGATTATATAGAATTTTCAGTTAGGGTTTTCTTCATGTGTTAACATCTCCAACAAGAATTCCATACCTAAAAACAATCAACCATTTTTACTAGCCATATTTATGTATGCTCTACCTATCAGAGTTACATAACACTCTGTATACACATGGCATAGTCCATTCCATCCAATCACAAATAGGATGTAGTAGAAGTAGTTAAACTATTGTTTGTGCCATCAGTTCATTCATCCATTCATTCATCCAAAAAGGAACTAGGGTTTTTATGCCATTTTTCATCTTCTTGTGTGGGGGATTTAAATTTAAATTGTCTATTCTCCTTTGCATTAGTACCAATGTTTCCTCCAATGAGCAACTAAATCCTTATTGGAATATCAACCTGATGATCTATGTAAGAAATTTTGTTTGTTCATTCCCTTTCTAGGATTGATATCAAACTTTTTTCATGATTTGTGAATATGTACCATTCTTATGCATTAAATTCTTCTATTATTCTACCATTTATTCGATCAGATTCACTTGCATAAGGAATCCTACACCAATCAAATGATCTTGCATGAAATCATTATCTCCAAACATTTGTGTTCTATTCCAACCAATTACCAAACTATATCAACATATTGATGGGACACAAATAATTGTCTCATTGATCTTCACTTCTCTCTTCAATGAGCACCCTTGCACCAACATTGTCTAATCCATCTTCATCAAACTATATCAATAGACCAAATACTGATTTTGCAACAAGGATACAAAATCAATGAATCTTTGATTACCATGTGCCAATGTTCTATTTGCCTACCATATCCACATACTTCTTACCTTATATGGTTCTTCCATAAACATCACATTCTCCCTTTGCCATAATAAAGAGACTACCTTAAGAGTCCTACCAATGATAAAATCTCACTCCGATAAAAGAAAACAACACCAAACATGTCATTCCAATGTGGAGTCCACACGCTATCGTCACATGTCCAAGTACCAACCATCATGGATTACTCTCCATAAATCCCCACAACCCCTCATGTCTTGACCGGGCCCCACTAAATTCTTAGCGAGATAGCAAGCAACCGCCATGTATACACTTCCAACATCACCAACAGTCCACCAAAGCCATTGAATTCACTCATAACCAGATCAAAGGCATAACCATGTAACTCCCTTTCAAATTCCTATGTCTCTTTGATGAGACCAAAGGGCTCCTTTCATGCCTATGTAACCAACTCACACTGAATTATTTCCAAATCGTATGATCTAAGAGATGGTTAAGTGACTTTCTTCGAAATGACTATGTCATCCTCACATACCTCCTAGACACCACAAACCTAGGTGATGGGGCCGGTCACCAAGACAATAAGTTATCACTTAAGGTACCTTGTAACCTATCATATAAAGTTAATGAAGAAATATAACACTGTAATTAGATCCACCATGACTGTAGGTTTTTGCACATGTAGGGTTTTACAACAAACCCTAACTCGCTTGATAGATAAAAGAAATTATTTCTAGGACAAACAAGTTGTTCAACACTCCCAAAATACACCTTTGGAAATTTCTCAAAAAACCCATCACAATTTTGACATCCATTTATACCTTAGATGTCAACAACACCTATAAAATTTCTGCAGCATACTACTAATCACGTACACCTCTTTATAACACCCTTGGAACACTAAAATAGATTGTTCAAGCACACTTGTAGAAACATAATTCTTTATTCCTTCTCTGATGACAATGCACCATGACACCTTTGTTACCTCTACACATCCTTCTATCTTTCATGATCACTTTACCTCACATCTGATATTGCCTTGAAATTACTCTTTCCTAGGATAAGGTATTACTCCCTTCTGATCTACCTCTTTGACATTATCTAGGATTAGATACCACGTCTTTATGATCCACCCATTTTGGCATCAATGACAACCATATTCCAAAAAACTAGGTTTGTCCAAGGAAAACCTCCATTCACCTAAAAACAACATTTTTTCTCTCATTGATGTGTGATTACAAATTTTAGGCTAAAGATCCTTTGGAGAGAAAGATTGAAGAAAGTTGTAAAGTTGTCAAAGTTGCAAGAAAATTTGTCAAATCACATAAAATCTTCTACATATTATATGTTTGTCTATCCAATAGTCATCACCTAGAATTTGGAAGTGCATACCAAGCAGAAGAGAACCCATAAAGTATTTTCCAGAAATCCTAGCCAAGACCCATTTTCCATAGGGCAAATGAGTCCTTAGTGAGATTCAAAAGGTGACTTTTGGTGAAAGGTACACATTTTTTTCCCATTTCTAGAGCTCCCTGTTGATTATTGTTTCTATGAGATTTAATTACTGATCTTCATTTGCATTTTGTAGCTTTCATTTTGAATGAAATTAGGGAAATAGGTCATTTTGGTGAACCCCCTTTCATAATAATCTTCCACCAAACCTATTTTTCTATTTTAAACTTTATAATTGATTAGTTTTATAATTGAATAGGGTAAATAATATTAGTGTCAAGATTAGGGACATAATATTGATCCCCTTATGGTGTTGAACCATGATGTTAGAGTTGTTTTTATCCATTTCATTCTAAAAGAATTCTTATTAATGTCCTCTATTATTTTTGGTAAGGGGTTTAATTTTCTAAGACTTAATGCCACCCTCATAAATGGGGAGTACATTAGGATAATACTAAACTATTATACAATGATAATTGATTCATCAAATAAGTAAAAGTACTGGATCAAGTTATTTTAAGTTCTATTCATTTCCCTACCAATAACTTAAATCCTCGTGTAGTTCCAATACTCCTTGATGTGTATTTAATTATTAGGGATTGTATTTGATAAAATCCATGGTCTAGAATGGTAATAAGCATAAGTTTCCTTGATTATAAAATTAAATATATTCCTTTATATAAATTTATCCAGCTTAGTTAAGGGTGGGTGCATGGAAATGGTTAGCAATTTCGTGGACACCCTAAAAAAAAAAGTTGAAAACCATAACGCGAGCGCATTATAATGCGCTCGTGTTATGTCTTCCATTAAACCTAGGAAAGGTCTCGGCGGCTACAACTACAAAAAAATAATGTGAGCGCGTTATAACGTGCTTGCATTATCAACTGTTAAAAGAAAAAAAAGAAATGCAAATCTCTCATTTGCATTTTGACTAGATTTTTTGTTGCACCTGTAGCCAAAACCCCAGAATATCATGCTCACATTCTAGGAGGAGAATTTCTTCACCGAGAATCCCTATTTCTTCACAACGATGGCCCCACGATGATGAGGAGCTGTAAGAGGTAAGGATTCTATGGTTTTTGTTTTGAATTTGTTAGTTTTAAGTTGAATTTGATATCTATTTGCTTGAATTTTGAGGAGATGCAAATCAACCTGCAAACCCTCAAAATCCTCAACAAGAAGACCAACCAAATCCTCAAGATCAAAATCAACCACAACATCAACCTCCTCCACCAATCACTCAACCCCCTCCTTGCACTCAACAAAATTTAATGAGTGAAATTGAGAACAACAAAAAACAAATTGAGGATTTGATCAATAGGTTGAGTGATCCAAATGGTTCAACCATAGAAAGAATGACCCTAGTAAATTCATTGAAAGATATGTTAACAAACGTAGTAGATTCAATTAGCAAACAAATAACTGGATGGGAAGATAAGAGGCAGGCGACTAGGGACTATTATGCAAATAAACTATCATACAAGAATGTGAAAGATTTAATAATTACAAAAGGTGATTTGTGCTCATTATTCATCGACCCATGCACAAATCAAAATCTTACCCTCAATGCAAAGAGGTTTCCTATCCATTGGTGCCACCACCAACAAATGAAGGACAGGTTTTATGATAGGTGGTACATGGTCTTCGATTACCCACCATGCAACAATTGCGAGGTCCCATAATATTTCCTTAGGAAACTATACAGTGAGTTCATATTGAACAAAATCCCAAATTATTTTTATATGAGGGATTTCCAAGGGAGAGGTGGGGGCTCAGCTCAGGATAGACCTAGTGCACAGCCGGATCCTATGCGGAAAGGTAGACGAGCTCTCGCTAGGCCACCTCATGAGCACATTGTTATGCCTTCCGTCGTGAAGGAAAGTGCTGACGTAGAGACATTATAGGAAATCAACACTTTGACCCAGAGTGTCATCCATCATACTAGCCCTATTCGACAGCGCCATCCAAGGGAGTCTTCTAGTGGTGGCCTTCAAACACATGTGTGTCAATCTTGCGGAGCTACTTGTTCACATGACCCCACTGACCCTTAGGATACTAGTACACAGGATCCATCTGTAGCTATGGAGATGGAGAGGGCAGCTGACATTTTGCATGAGGCATATGACATTGATAGTCAAGTAAAAGTTAGTGCATGTGTTCATTGAATTTAATTTACTAAATTTCAATTTTGAAATGCAATATTAACTAAAAATGTTTTATGATTTTAATAAAATTGTAGGGTCACAGTGTTGAGACTGGATACACCGACCCCCCACCAACCTATTTTTGCAATACACCTATCGCTAGGGTATGTAACTAGTAAACAATTATAAGTTTATTGCATATTAATGGCATTGTTTTACGAATGGTAATTTAATATGCAATTTTGGATGTTGAACAAACTAATATTGGAGGTTTTGATGGAACACTTCTTAGTGGTGGTTGATTTACTCAAACCTTCAAGTAGGTAATAGAATAAAGAGTTTAACTAATGAATCAAGTACTTAATAGATTTTTTTAGTTTATACATGCACATCGTTGATTACGTTGAATAATTTATTATTTTATTTTCAGTTGTTGTGAGACGATACACCTCTGAATGTGACGAGGGCAATGGATATTGGTGTGACATCTGCTATACAATCCTTGATGGCTCTGACAAAAGAGGTATGAGGAAAATTAGTAAATTTTAATTTACATTTGTTGTTATAGATGTTAGTTAGTGAAAAATAAAACCATTATTGATTCACGTAGTTTTTGTCTATTTGTATGGTTTATATAGGGCTTGAGCATGCTTGAGCATGGGCGTGAGGATATTTCCCTTATGGAGAGAGATTGTGAGATGGCTGTAAGTTATTATTTTGTAAAATATATCATTTTTTATTATGTAATTTCTATATATTCATGTCTTTACTTCTTATTGTAACAATTAAAACTTCACCATGAATTAAACCCTAGGAGGAGTAGCAGGAGCACTCCACAAGCATAGAAAAAATGAGTGACAGACCTATTGCCATCTGAGCAAAAAGGAAAGGGAAAGATTTAATTTCTTGCGCATGGAGAGCAATGACTTTTGATTCCAGAGTCCTTTGTTGTATGCCTACATGGCAGTTTTGTACATATTTTTTATTGGACATATTTGACATTGTATGCCTAGATGGCATTCTCATAAGCCTATATGGCTATTTTGTACATATATTTTATACTTATATCGACATATATTGATGTATGCCTACATGGCTATTTGGTTAATACAAATATCTTTTACCGATTCCAGTCCATATTTGCATTCTTAATTGATGGTTCAATAGATATGAGTTATGTGTATTCAAGTGTATACTTTACAACTTACGTGTATACTTTGTGACTTACATGCATTCTAGTGTATACTTTGTGGCTTACATGTTTTCATAAAAATACCTTGTATTTGTTCATATACTTTGTTTTAATTTGTGTATACTATGTATTCGTGTGTATATTTTTTGAGGCTTACGTTTTTTTGAGTACTTGTACTTCCCTTATTGACATGTACATGTTTGACTTATTCACGTGTATAATTATTAATTGGTTAGCCCTAGCATTGATCTATGTCATCCTCAATGCATGATCCTTGAGATGGAGTAAGTACACCATCAAGGTCAAAAGGAGTTTCACATGCATTCTTCGTAGGCTCATTTTGGTAGTGAAACCAAAAACCTCTTGCATCATTGAAACAATTTTTTTTCCTTTATAGCAGGCTTGAATCCATTATCATTCTCCATTAGTTCTTCATGTATCCACTCCCCATTAATGGTTGTCTCATGACCTTCATGAAACCAAGCACTTATCTCATTTGTGATAGAAGAAATGTATGAAGATTTATCTTCCTCTTTATGAACCATTCATTATCATGAGAGATGGGTTCTTGTGAACCACTATTGATGAATCATGGGTCAATGAGTTTGACTTGTAAAACTACATGATTGAATCTTGATAGCAATATCACAATATTTATATATATAAATGTGTTATTTCCTTTAGCTAAAATATGTGCTTATACTTATGTGATTGATGTGTATTTGTGTATGGGATCATAGCAATTTCTATTTGATCATGCTATTGTGTCTTTAAGGTTTATTTATTAAAGGGTGCATGAAACAAGTTTTAAATCCTTACAAATCTTTGAATTTCTTAGGTTTTTCTATTTGTTGAGTCTGGGCTCCGAGCCTAAGTCCAAGTCAAAAAATGGCTTGTCAAGTCCGAGGTGAGTCCTAGTCTTGTAACACTGGTCTGAACACATCAAGGAATAATGTATATGCCAATTAAGAGAGAACCCATCCTTGTTTCCAAACAAACCATGGTATAGATATGGTTGCTCGAGATAAAACATCACTCTCCTAGATAGTTCGAACCATAATCTTTCATGGCTAAAAACACACCTTCATTATGTGTGTTCTTGATCCTACTGAAGAAATGGTGAAACATGTTGTAGATCAAATATTGCAACCCTAATTCAACAAGAAGGTTACTTGTCTTGATTTCCACAAATATCTTTAAGATGTTCATCCTTCTTGAGTAATGTGAACTATTGATGTTATCTAGATCTTTGAAACTATCTACAATCATGTGCAATACTATAGAAGCTAGAGCTATATCTAATACTACAAATGACTGCTTAATGGAATCCTGATAGCAATATCACAATTTGACACATTGTAGAAAATACCTCCTACTTATCAATTGATGAGCTAAAGGGGCTCTATAATGAATGTTTCATAAGATACAACACTTGCTGAAGGTTTTGCAAATGGGGTTGCAAGCTAAGTGGGCTTAACCTTGGGGAAAAAACTTCATGGTTAAGCACTTGAGCTGGAGTATACTGGAATGGGTGACCTCCCAGGAAGGCCTAGTTCCTGACCTCTGTGAGAATCAATTAGATGCAATGAGTGCTAAGTGGGCCATTCGATACAATTTCAAATTTGTTTCTTTAAGCAACTTACAAATTTGCAACTTAAGACTCCTCCAACCTAAGGGATCGATCTGGTGGAACATAGCTCATAGTGATTCCACATGTTTCAGTGAAAAAGAGGACCATGCCTAGCATAAAAATACCTATTTGGATGTGTTGGAATAGTTCACTTGGTCACACAAGTTGTAGAAAAAAAGTTGCACCACTTTGCAACTTTGCACTGCTTGCATTTGATGCGTTTTCCATCAAGTGAAAATCCACCACCACTGGAAAACCACTCTTAGATAGCCAAAACTGAGAGTGGTTTTTGTAGATAGGCTCAATGCAATCCTATAGGATCAGATGAGGAATTTCTAAGTGTCATGGAATCTAAGTAATAGCATGCTGAAGTTTGCAACCATTTGGCACTTTAGACCCTTAAGGGATCAATCTGGTTGAACGTAGCTCAGAGCGATTCCATGTGTTTTAGTGTGATAAAAGACCATTCCTAGCGTAAACATACCTATTCGGATGTGTTGGAGTAGTTAGTTTGGTCACACGAGTTGCAGAGCAAAAGTTGCACCACTTTGCAACTTTGCACTACTTGAATTTGACATTTTTTCCATCAAGTGAAAATCCGTCATCATGAGAAAACCACTACAAGATAGCTAAAACTGAGAGATTTTTTTCTAGAGGGGCCCAACGCCTTTTTGTAGGATCAGATGAGAAGTTTTAAGTGTCACGGTATCCAAGTAATAGCATGTTGAAGTTTGCAGCCATTTTGCACTTTGGACCCTTGAGGGATCATTCTAGTTGAACGTAGCTCGGAGTGATTCCATGTGTTTCAATGTGAAAAAAGACCATGCCTAGCGTAAATATATCTATTTAGATGCGTTGGAGCAGTTACTTTGGTCACACGAGTTGCAGAGCAAAAGTTGCACCACTTTGCAACTTTGCACTACTTGAATTTGACACTTTTTCCATCAAGTGAAAATTTGCACCACAAGAAAACCACTCCAAGATAGCCAAAACTGAGAGAGGTTTTTCTAGAGGAGCCCAACACCTTTTTGTAGGATTAGACGAGAAGTTTCTAAGAATCACGGTATCCGAGTACTAGCATGCTGAAGTTTGCAGCCATTTTGCACTTTGGACCCTTAAGGGATCGATCCGGTGGAACATAGCTCGGAGTGATTCTACATGTTTCGATGCAAAAAAAGACCATGCCTAGTGTAAAAATACCTATTCGAACATGTTGGAGTAGCTAGTTTGGTCACATGAGTTGCAAAGCGAAAGTTGCACCACTTTGCAACTTTGCACTGCTTGAATTTGACACTTTTTCCATCAAGTGAAAATCTGCTGCCACGAGAAAACCACTCCAAGATAGCCAAAACCGAGAGATTTTTTTGTAGAGGGTCCCAATTCCTTTCTATAGGATTAGATGAGAAGTTTCTAACTATCACGGTATTCGAGTACTAGCATGTTGAAGTTTGCAGCCATTTTGCACTTTGGACCCTTAAGGGATCGACCCAGTGGAACATAGCTCAGAGCGATTCCACATGTTTTGGTGTGAAAGAGGACCATGCCTAGTGTAAACACACCTATTCAGACATGTTGGAATAGTCCACTTGGTCACATGAGTTGCAGAGCGAAAGTTGCACCACTTTGCAACTTTGCACAACTTGAATTTGACACTTTTTCCATCAAGTGAAAATCTTCCGCCACGAGAAAACCACTCCAAGATAGCCAAAACTAAGAGAGGTTTTTCAAGAGGGGTCCAATTCCTTTCTGTAGGATTAGAGGAGAAGTTTCTAGGTGTCACCGTACCCAAGTAATAGCATGCTAAAGTTTTCAGCTATTTTGCACTTTGGACCCTTAAGGGATCGATCTGGTGGAACATAGCTCGAAGTGATTCCATGTGTTTCGGTGCAAAAGAGGACCATTCCTAGCATAAAAATACACATTCAGACATGTTGGAACAGTCCGCTTGGTCACACAAGTTGCAGAACAGAAGATGCACCACTTTGCAACTTTGCACTGCTTGCATTTGATGCTTTTTCCAATAATTGAAAATCTGCCGCCACGAGAAAACCACTCCAAGATAGCCAAAACCGAGAGAGGTTTTTCTAGAGGGGCCCAACACCCTTATGTAGGATCAGATGAGAATTTTATAAGTGTTATGGTATCCAAGTAATAGCATCCTAAATTTTGCAGCCATTTTGCACTTTGGACCCTTAAGGGATCGATCCGGTGGAACGTAGCTCAAAGCGATTCCACGTGTTTTAGTGTGAAAAAAAACCATGCCTAGCATAAACATACCTATTCGGACACGTTGGAGCAGTTAGTTTGGTCACACGAGTTGCAAAGCAAAAGTTGCACCACTTTGCAACTTTGCACTGCTTGAATTTGACACTTTTTCCATCAAGTGAAAATCCGCCGCCACGAGAAAACCACTCTAAGATAGCCAAAACTGAGAGAGTTTTTCTAGAGGGGCCCAATGCTTTTTTGTAGGATCAAACGAGAATTTTCTAAGTGTCACGGTATCCAAGTAATAGCATGTTGAAGTTTGCAGCCATTTTGCACTTTGGACCCTTAAGGGATTGTTCCGGTTGAACGTAGCTCAGAGCGATTCCACGTGTTTCAGTGCAAAAAAAGACTATGACTAGCGTAAACATACGTATTTAGATGCGTTGGAGTAGTTAGTTTTGTCACACGAGCTACAGAGTGAAAGTTGCACCACTTTGCAACTTTGCACTGCTTGAATTTGACACTTTTTCCATCAAGTGAAAATCCACCGCCACGAGAAAACCACTCCAAGATAGCCAAAACCGAGAAAGGTTTTTCTAGAGGGGCCCAACACCTTTCTGTAGGATTAGATGAGAAATTTCTAAGTGTCATGGAATCTGATTACTAGCATGTTGAAGTTTGCAGCCAGTTTGCACTTTGGACCCTTAAGGGTTCAATCTGGTGGAACATAGCTCAAAGCAATTCTACGTGTTTCAATGTGAAAGAGGACCATGCCTAGCATAAACATACCTATTCAGACATGTTGGAATAGTCCACTTGGTCACACGAGTTTCAAAAAAATATGTACAAATTGTTTACATGACCTTTATATGACCTTTTTCACATTGTTTACATTTCAAAATTCAAAGTTTGCAAATTTTCCTACTCAAGGCATTTACAGAACAAGGTGCTACTACACCAAACATGAACTCCAAACTTACAATATTTGAGTATATCTCATTATGTAATTAAATCTAATAACAATGCCTCTAGTACTTCGTTCTCTCAGATCTTTTACAATGTCACTCATACATTCAAGATTCTCTTTAAATGTCTACATCATAGGTGCTCATTATGAGGTTAACTTCAAATGAGTAACTTGAGATTCCCTCACTAAGCTTCACATGCTCTCTTATAATCGCTTGAAATCAAAATTGAGATTTGTCAAAATCATCAAAATAAGTATGTTTCATTGCTTTTCTGGCTGAGATTCTCTTTGATGGCTCTTAATTCAGCATTTTCTGCAACGAAAGATCAATCAACCCTTAGTAGTTTACTTAAAAATACGCAAAGTAAAAGAGAAAAAGAAAGAGCATCCAAAATGGAAATGAAATAAAAATAGATGGAAGGCACTTACAGATGTTGCATGCAGGCATCAAAATAAGGATGTTGCATTGCTTTTCTGGTTGACATTCTCTTGGATGGCTCATATATCTACACTTTTTGCAAGGGGACACCAATCACTATAAAAGAAGATGATAGCATTGGAATCAAAAAAATTAATGTGCATACAAGTATAAATTAATAAGAACCAATGTGCATATACTTACAAATTAATCCAATGAACCATCTGAGTCTGCTCTACTCTTTATTGTGTCAAGTATTGCCTCATGGTCAGACTCACGGACCTTCCATAATGTCTTGTTCAAGGGTCTACCCCCATATTTGGTCAAATGAACATTGGCTACCACGAAAAGGTTCGAGTAATGAAGAATCTTATGATGCATGTCAAAGTCCTAAAATATCCAATGTTTAACACTTGAATGTGGGTACCTTCTAAGCCATGTTCCAGTAACCACAACTAAGCCTGTAGGTTATTCAATGTTTTCTCCATCTATAACTGGGGCCTCCAATTTATTTTTTGTGTCAACACAATGACACAAGTAATAGGTTGTTCCCTCTTCATTGTCTTCATCTACAATAACTACATAAACATGCCCTGCATTGATATGTGCAAAAAATCTCTTGAAATTTGTCAACATTATGAATACAGTACAAAAAAAGATCTAATGATATGGAATTTCAACAACTAAGAAAGTAGATATATCACCTCGTTGAACTAGATCTGATATGTGGTCAAAGTCGACCGATGATTCTAGTTGTGTCAGTTCCAATGCCATCGGAGGGAGGTACGTGTGAAGTGGGCTAAGATAACTTGTGAACCATTTTTCAACCCACTCCCCTAACTCACAATCATTCAAATCTTGCATTGTACATGAAGAACAAAATCATTCCATCTTTCGTGTATCGATACTCCATGAACTTGTATTTGAGCTAAGGAAAGAGTGTACCTCACTCGATCCTATTAGTGTACAACAGTCTTCATATGGTGCAATGTTAGTATCATCCATCAACCAAAAAAATCTATGAACTGAAGACGTACCTTCATTACTTGGACCCATCAAAGCATTACACCACTCGACAATTGATTTTGCATCTGTCAACTTTGCACTATCTTTATACTTTAACTCTTCTCGTGCTAATGCTCTTTTCACACATGCTCCTGCACCATCATGCTTCCCCTTCCCATGTCCAACCTCACAAAAGTTCCACATATGTTGAACACCTGTAATGACATGCATCCTACACAACCAGTAGAACATGCATGAGTTCTTGAACTGTGTTGCATAGTTATTAGACCATATTATATGTTGATCGTATTCTATGCCCCTCTGAGCCAAACCACTGTAGAACATCTGGAAGCAACCTTGCATGAACTCTGGAGAATATGTGCAATCATCACTAATGTAAATGTGGTACTCCCTCAATACCTTCCTTTGCTCATTTGTACTATCAGATGCATGAATGAATGCTATGTGCACAAATATCAAAACTTGTGTGGAGTTGTAATACTATGACTGCACCTCATGTTGTGGCTATAGAGTGTAGTTCTCTACAAATTCAACCATGGATACTATGCTTCCAACTCAAAAGGTGTCCTTGCATAGCTTGAACTGCATCTCAAAGCATCGGGCACTATGGGTATGCATTACATACTCAGACAGTATACTATCATGAAATGTGGTCATAAATTTGTACACTAGAATATTCTCAATAACCAAGTCACACCTTTTTGCTTGAGACCCATATTTTGTAGCATATGCCACTGTTTTATACTTCCCGAACTCTAATAGTTTTTTTCCCACCTCATCTGTGCTTTCCATATGTTGACATACTGGCATACAGTGGAAGCCACCGCAACGCTCGCATGAACCATCAAAGCATGTTGTCCTACAGAATATTTGGCCATCCTCTATTTCACATAATTTTTTTGATAAGAACTCTCTTGAATATTTTGGTGGGGCTTCTATGCCACAATCCTACAAAACATCATTAGTATGCAAATCTAAACATATAGAACGACAAACATCGTAATGGTTAGAAAATTCAATATGTAGTCTACAACAACAAGTAATGCATGTGTGATTTATCTTGACATAAAAAGGTTTAAGCAGTTCAAAAAATATTTGAGAAATACTAATTTGAGGATAATCATTTTCAAATTTCCGAAAAAATTGGGTTTGAGTCATATCCAAAAAATGCTTTGGATGTGGCTCATGATTCTGACTACCGATTCTCCTTCTTACCACATCCCTTTGATTCAGAGATGGCCTTGTGTTATTCTTCCAATACTCTTCAATTAGTGTTCTCAAGTCTTCAACAACTTCTTTATCTTTTCGTGATAGTCTCCCTGAGAATGCCCATAATTCTTTGTCGCCTTTGAATGGCTCTTGATAAAGGTTTTCTACTATTTCCCATTTTTTCACTAGTCCTTTCAATTAGGTGAGCTCTCTTTGTTTGACAACTTACCAAAGTCGATGTAATGACACGTTGGGTGACTTTACTATCCTTTGAGCATGAGGTCTTACCCACACTCTCATAAACATCCATTAGATTCTTCACAATAGTGTCTTCACTCGATGATTCGATGTTCTCAACCCAAGAGTCTTCGTGATGTTCCTATACTTTACACCCCACATCATTTTAACAAATAGTTGACATCTTGCAGTCTCATTTAGCCTTTCAAAGAATCGTTCCCAAATCTTATCAGCATATCTTCTACAAGTGCATGTTAAAATCTTACCTTCCATGTGCTACAAAATCTCATCATCAATATTAATCAAATAGTTTGGCTTTCTACGCAAAATTCTTGGTGGTGTTCTCCTAGGTGCATACATCTCAACATTAGGAATTTTATCAATATTTAATTGAGGTGGGCTAGATTGCATACCTTTGATTGAGGGTGGAGAAGAAGACATACTTTGAAGTTCACATGGGAATGATGGCATACCTTCTTCATCAATTTCAAGTGATGATGTACTCTCAACTTGAGATGTGTTGGATGGTGTCCAACAATATTCACTTGCCGTAAATGGTGTCCCTCCATATTCACTTGGAGTAGATGGTGTCCATCAATATTCACTTGTGCTAGATGGTGTCCCTCCATATTCGCTTGTGCTTAATGGTGCCCCTTCATATTCACTTATTGTAGAGGGCGTGTCTCCAACTACGGTATCTGAATCTGTGTTATGATGATTCTTTCGCATTCATGCTTGTTGTGTTGCCAATTCTCATTCCTTTTTTTACGATTGAGGTTCCTCTACAATCAGGTTGTTTTCATCAATCATTTCCAATTTATTCTTTTCACGATATGCCGCCACCCAAGCTCTCTCCTTTTCTTTCAAGGTTTCATTCTCTTCATCTGTTAGTTTCCTCTTTGTCTTTTTCTTCGGCATCGTGGATAATTTTATCTGTACCATGGTAATGAGATGAATATTAGTTCCTAAAAAAGTGTTGAAGGAGTGGTCTATGTAATGAAATTTTTACCTTGTTTAGGGTATTTTGAAGATGTTTGATGCTTTGGAATGGTCTGCGAAAGCCTTGGTATAGGAGTTTCTATAAACCCTCCCTCTTTGCATTGAAAAATGGGGTTTTTTGTATTGGAAGCCTAGTTGAGTGGGTAAGGTCCTAAGACCTAGAAACTATCTTATTATGAGACCTAATTAAAGACTATTTTTGGGTTTGGAAGTTTGGTGTGAAGATCTAAGGGTAGTTCCTCTATAAAATTGGCCTACTTGAAGGCCTAAAATAGTGAAAAAGGTCAATTTTCTTAATGTTGTCCCAAAGGAGTCATGTGATGGGTTAAGGTATGTCTTGCAACTTTGAAATTGGTGCTACAATCATTCTTTTATTTTCCTATTATTTTCAAAAGTTTTGGAGTTAAGGGCCCAAAACTGGTTTTGCACAGTAACTAGATTCCAAGGGTGAAATTTGGGAAATAATGTTTTTGTTTGTTGTCCAGCTTGGAGGAGTGTTGGGATTGGTCCATTATGCATTTTTAATCTTCTTAGATGGCTCTTTAAGGGAATTTTACATCTTCAATGGTTTTGGGTCCTCTAACTCTGCATCAAAAATGAGTATCACAATTTGAAGTGTGTGCATGGTTTGGGAGATACATGTGACAGTTTGTAGATGCTTGGTTACTAGTAATGTGGACAGTGAAAAAAGGAACTAAGTTTGTTTCTAAGGGAAAACTTTTGAAAGGTTTCATTTTTTTTGTACTAACTCAAACAAAGATTTATTAAGCAAATAATGGTTTCATTGTGCCTTAAGAATTATAGTTTGTGTTTGTAAACAATGGTGCCATTATGGAAGATTTAAGACAACTTGTGAATGACATAATCATTGGTTGATGTTTTGAGGAACCTTGTTGATTGTAATCAGTTATTTTCAATATTTTCAAGGTGTTTTGAAGGTCCTTAAGGAATTGGGAACTATTAATGCTAATTTGAGTATACGAATCAAATGTTTTGTGAAGGGAAATATAGTTGAATAAGTGTGTCAAGAAAGGTGTTGATTTATTCCATTGTATTGCATCAGTTTGTGTAGAGGTATTGGAAGGTGTTTGGACCCTTCAGAGGAATGGGAGAGGCTTGGAGTTGTCTTAAAGGATGAATTTTGGTGAATGGTTCTGAATTTCTATAATTGGCAAGTGTAAAATGGTAATTGGAAAGTGTATATACTTTGGTAATTTAAAATGTGCACTGACAAAATAAGGTTATAATGACAAACAAATATGAAAGCAAGCCATAATAGAATGAAAGAAAATGTGTAAATATTTCACATACTTTAAAAAATAGACTTTCAAATATTGGAGTTCAACCCAATTATGTAGCCTTAGCTTCTTATTTCTTCAAACTCTACAACAATTTGACTTGTTCAAAAGCTTGTTCCCTTCCACACTTCAATTGTATATCAGTTTTCAATGGAATTCAAACTTCAATTGATATTATATGTCTTTCAATGTGGAAACTCTACTATTTCATGCAAAGGTGGTAAAAATATCATGGAAAAGGTGATGGAATGTGAAAAAGATGCTTGCACACTTCACAATATCATCAAAAAGCTATTTTTTGTTGAAGCACGCGCAGAACCAAGGGAATATGCAGATTGTGGGCCTTCAAATCATGGGTATATAGATTTTTTTACCGTTTTAGTGGAGTAAAAAACTTGCTCGAGTTATGTGAAATTTTGTTTTCTTAGTGTATTTTTGAGAGTATAGGAGTTTCTGAGAGAGGGGATAGAGAGAGGGAGAGGGAGGGAGAGTGGGAGAAAGAGAGAGTGGGAGGGAGAGAGAGTGAGGAAGAGGGGGAGAGTGGGAGATAGAGACAAAGGGAGAGAGGGGGAGAGTGGGAGACAGAGAGAGTGGGAGAGAGTGGGAGAAGGGGAGAAGTAGAGAGTGGAAGATAGAGAGGGAGGGAGAGATGGTGAGAGTGAGAGAAGGGGAGAAGCGGAGAGTGGGAGATAGAGAGGGAAGGAGAGATGGTGAGAGTGGGAGAAAGATAGAGTGGGAGAGAGTGGGGAAGAGTGGGAGGGAGAGAGGGGGAGAGTGGGAGATAGAGAGGGAGGGAGAGAGGGGGAGAGTGGGAGATAGAGAGGAGGGAGAGATGGTGAGAGTGGGAGAAAGATAATCCGTCAACCCTCAACCCACAACCCTCAAACCCTAATCCATCAACCCTTAGAAACTAATCCCTCAATCCTTATACCTTCTTAATCCCTCAACCCTCAACCCTCAACCCTTAAACCCTAATCCCTCAACCCCTATACCCTCTTAATCCCTCAACCCTCAATCCTCAACCGAGGGGGAGAGTGGGAGATAGAGAGGAGGGAGAGATGGTGAGAGTGGGAGAAAGATAATCCATCAACCCTCAACCCACAACCCTCAAACCCTAATCCATCAACCCTTAAAAACTAATCCCTCAATCCTTATACCTTCTTAATCCCTCAACCCTCAACCCTCAACCCTTAAACCCTAATCCCTCAACCCCTATACCCTCTTAATCCCTCAACCCTCAATCCTCAACCCTTAAACCCTAATCCCTCAACCCCTATACCCTCTAAATACCTCAACCCTTAAACCCTAATCCCTCAACCCCTATACCCTCTTAATCCATAAACCTTCAATCCTCAACCCTTAAACCCTAATCCCTCAACTCCTATACCCTCTTAATCCCTCAACCCTTAAACCCTAATCGCTCAACCCTTAAACCCTACTACCTCAACCCATATACCCTCTTAATCCCTCAACCCTCAATCCTCAACCCTTAAACCCTAATCCCTCAATCCCTATATACTCTTAATCCCTCAACCCTCAACCCTCAACCCTCAACCCTTAAACCCTAATCCCTCAACCCCTATACCCTCTTAATTTGTCAACCCTCAATCCTCAACCCCTAAACCCTAATACCTCAATCCCTATGCCCTCTTAATCCCTAAACCCTCAACCCTCAACCATTCAACCTTAATCCCTCTACCCCTATACCCTCTTAATCCTTGAATCCCTCAACCCTCAAACCATAAACCCTAATCACTCAACCCCTATACCCTCTCAATCCCTCAACCCTCAACCCTTAAACCCTAATCCCTCAACCCCTATACCTCTTAGTCCCTCAACCCTTAAACCCTAATCCCTTAACACCTATACCCTCTTCATCCCTCAACCCTTAAACCCTAATACCTCAACCCTTATACCCTCTTAATCCTTGAACCCTCAACCCTCAACCCTTAAATCCTAATCCCTCAACCCCTATACCCTCTTAATCCCTCAACCCTTAAACCCTAATCCATCAACCCATAAACTCTAATCCCTCAACCCCTATACACTCTTAAACTCTTAACCCTCACTCCTCAACCCTTCAACCCTAATCCCTCAACCCCTATACCCTCTTAATTCCTCAACCCTCAACCCTCAACCCTTCAACCTTAATCCCTCTACCCTTATACCCTCTTAATCCATGAATCCCTCAACCCTCAAGCCCTATACCCTCTTAATCCATCAACCTTTAAACCCTAATCCCTCAACCCTTACACCCTAATCCGTCAACCCCTATACCATCTTAATCCTTGAACACTCAACCCTCAAACCTTAAATCCTAGTCCCTCAATCCCTATACCCTCTTAATCCCTGAAACCTCAACCCTTAAACCCTAATCCCTCAACCCCTATACCCTCTTAATCCATCAAGCCTTAAACCCTAATCCCTCAACCCCTATACCCTCTTAATCCCTCAACCTTCAATCCTCAACCCTTAAACCCTAATTCCTCAACCCCTATACCCTCTTAATTATTGAACCCTCAACCCCTATACCCTCTTAATCCATCAACCCTCAACCCTTACACCCTAATCCCTTAACCCATATACCCTCTTAATCTCTCAACCCTTAAACCCTAATCCATCAACCCTTAAACCCTAATCCCCCAACCCCTATACCCTCTTAATCCCTCGACCCTCAATCCTCAACCCTTAAACCCTAATCCCTCATTCCCTATACCCTATTAATCCCTCAACCCTCAACCCTCAACCCTTAAACCCTAATCCCTTAACCCCTATACCCTCTTAATCCATCAACCTTCAATCCTCAACCCTTAAACCCTAATCCTTCAACCCCTATACCCTCTTAATCCTTGAACCCTCAACCCTCAACCTTAAATCCTACTCCTCAA
>CM021102.1:275152817-275243478 GCA_007115665.2 Sequoiadendron giganteum
CTCCCTCTCACTGCCTATCTCTCAAGTCTCTCCCTTTAGCACCCTACCTACATAACACTCTCTTTCTCTCTCTCTCTCTCTCTCCCCCCTCTCTCTCCCTCTCTCTCAATTCTCTCTCTCCAACCCCCCCTCTCTCTCTCTCCCTCCCTCTATCCCTCCCACCCTACCTAGCTAAGTCCCCCTCAATCCAACCCCTTCTCTTCCACTCCCTCTCTCTTAAACTCTCACTTCGACCCCCTATCCATCTCTCTAGACTCTCTCTAAATTCTCCCTTCATCTAAAGACATACATAAATGCATACGCACAAGCATAATACATATGTACATATAATCTTACATCCATACAAGCATACATACATACATCTACATAAAAATATATCAGCATACATTAATATATTAGCATTTAACATAAAGTAAGACATAACGCGAGTGTGTTATAATGTGCTTGCGTTATGTGCTAGTAGACATGTTCCTAGCAAAAGCAAAAACCATGTCAAAAGTGAGATATAACACGAGTGCGTTATAACGCGCTCGCGTTATATCTTGCTTTGGGAATTACCGAACTTTAAGCTTGGTATTTCCCTCAGAATACCAACCCAAAGGCTTGGAGGGCATTCCCAACGACCAGAGATGTGTTTTTAAAAAATCCACCATATTTCTCATAATCGAGTTCGTGCTCACTGTCAGGATTGCGCGTGGTTCAATATCGAAAAAATCGAGCACATGGGTAACATTAGGTTATCTCTTAGCTATCCAATGATTGAATTTTTTTCACTTTCTGAAAATTTTAAGTCTTTCATCCATAATTTATTTTATCTGTATGTCTTTTTTTTGCGAAAAAGCAATGTTTGGTATTTTTTTCATTATAAATTAATCATTCATCAATTTTTCAAATAAACTACATTTTTAGAAACTAGACTCCATTCTACAAAATTAAAAAATAAATCAATTATTTTCCAAAATTTGTAGTTGTAGCATGGCCAAAATTCTATTTTCAGGATATGTCCACTTCGCAAATTAGTAAAAAATCAAATATTCATTAAAAAATTATTAGAAAAATCGTGCATCAACTACATACTGTTAGCTAACTTTTGACCTTTGCGATTTTAAAAATACTAAAATAAAGTTCACCATACGAGGGTCGTACAAGAGTTGCTATGTTATGTTTTTCTGACAAAAACAACACCAATTTGTGTACGTCCCTCGTTTGAACCCCTTAATCTCAATAATTTTCAAAATAAATTAGCAGTTTAGAAAGTAGACTCGGAGCACTTGAATCCTTCTTTTTGTTCTATCTCAAAATTTTGAGTCTAAGTATCCTCAATTTCACGTCCAAGGTCAGTATCTCCTAATTTAAAAAAAAAACTGTCCACTTAAGTCCCCTTTTCGGGAACCATCTTGGTGCACTTACCCTTAAGAGAGTCTAAACTTGAATAATCATGTTATTATATGAACTAAGTTTTGATCTTAGTTAATTAATTTCCTTTTCTTCAAAATTAATTAATAAATTTAGTGTTAAGATGTTCACTTTTGTACGTAGAGACCAATTGTTGCAGAAATTAATACCTTTGTCTCTGATTATTGAGTTGTTAATGTCAATTATATTAGTAGTTAAGTGATTTTAGATTTCAAGAATTACCCTTGGAATTTTTTTAGCAATAATAGTAAATACTCTTGTGATTCCATGAATAATGATGCCAATCTTGTTGGAGGTAAATTTAGAATCCGTAATATTAGAGAATTATATATAACTAACATATTAAAGGTGAAATTGATAATACTATATTTAGTAATCCTAATGAGGATAATAATAAAGTATTAACATCATGATGGTATAATCATTGGAATGGGTACTTAATGAGGGTGGTATATGTTGGATATTGTGGTTGTGTTGCTGATATGTGGTCGCCATTGATGTCAACACTATTAGCATAAATGGATTGAAGGTTGTATATGTCGAAGATACTGAGAAAATTGTAATAAATATATTGCAGGTAGTCTGTGAAGTTGAGAAGTTCAGAGTGATGGCAAGTTATGTACGTTGATGATCAGAAGGCACACATTAAAGGGTTTTTTGTTGAGCCTATCTAGTATGTTGTCTGAAAGTTTCAGAGGTGCACATCAAGAATTGAGAAAGTTATGAAGTTTTGAGTTCCTACAGTTATTCAATCACTATAGTAGGTGTTTTTGTAAGCTATAATTGTAATTCTGATGAATTGAGTTGTTGTGTACATTCTTGAGATGTTCACTGATGTTTCTAGATCATTATCTATCAGTTTGGTATGTTCGCGTTGATTGGTTTGTTGTCTTTGTTTTACTCTCCCTCCTTCTCTGGCCACGCACCTTTCTTTTCCCTCTACTTGTGCATGGGGGAGAGAGATCTCTATTCTTTTTTTTATCCTCCCTGTTGTCTGGCACATACTCCCTCTTCCCCTTCTTGCCACGTGCCTTCTCCTCTTCTCATGCACGCCCTCTCTCCTTGCTCTCACGCATGAGGGTGGGGAAAACTTCTGGTTTTTCTACTCCTCCGTAGTTGGCCGCACATGGGGTGTTAAGAAGAATGAGAATAGATTAAAAAAATCAAATAAAAACTGTTCTTAATCCTCTTTCTTGGCCATGTGCCCCTGATTAGATGAATAATATCTCCATAAACATAAAATCAATAACTGTTCTCCTCATTTAATCTGTGCATGCCATAAAACATAGTAAACAATAAAATAAAAGGACTAATATATGTTCTTCCTCTTCTGGCACATGAGAAATTCCAAGCCTTCCCTCAAAAAAAAATTCAAAATGTCTCCTTTTTTCCTGCCTCTCCAAAAATGGATTTACTCTATTAATTCAAATTTCTTCCCCCAATCTCATGCAAAAATGGTGGATTTTTTTTTTCTGTTTTAAATCTCATGCAAATGGTGAAGTTAACCATAAAGTCAGATCCACTATTCATGCTTGATCTCCAGCAAAATTTCCATAGCTCCAAGTTCCTCTATTTGATTGCATGCAAAATTGATAACTGTTGTTTTGTTTTCAATTCCAATTTTGGAAGTATTTTTTTTTTTCAATTCATTTCAAATTACAAACGTATTTCATTTAAATAACCAGATTTAATATATAATTATTTAAACATATATATTTCTACTCTTATTTTAAATCTCTTTTTCTACACAATAACATAATATTCGTTTTCCAATAACTTAGAAATAAAAAAATTTTATTTTTAACTAAAATAGAAAAGATTACATAAAGAAGTAATAAATTGAATAAAATCAATTTTCTCATAACAGTATTTAAATTTCCATTTAAAAAAAACAAATTATTTTTCACAATTCCGTTCAACAAATGCATAGCCATTATAATAATTAAAATTTAAACCATTTAATCATCACGAAAATACATTATAATTAACTAAGTGGTGTGTGAAATTCCATCATCCTCACAAATGTCTAATGGCTAAAATGACTCTACCTGATCAATGTTCTCGCCTTCGTTCTCGTTCACTTGCACTCAATTTCTCATCAACAATGGCAATCCCCGAATTTCATAATAATGAATTCAAAATCATTTCATTTGCATTTAAATTTCAATTTCAATTTCAATCTCAATTTCAATTTCAATTTTAATAATCATCTAACATAAACATGCAAATCTCATGATTTATATTTTCAATTAAATAATTGATAAAAATTAGTACATGACATGTTGACCCAACAAAGAAGCAGTTGATGCACAAAATTGCAGAGCTACAGGCATCTTTGAAGGCAAGTGAGGAGGGAGTATTTTCAAAGGAAAGGGAGATTGTTAATGTTGTATGGAGGCATTTAAATGAGAAGGTTGATGACAGATTGTCATCTGTGTATTCTTCATATTATTTATTATTAGGTGCAATAAAGAACATTGATAGGGATCAGGAGGTAGTAGTACCACTAATTGAAAAATAGACCCCTAGGGCCAATGATTTAGGTATAATGTATAAGGCCTCAAGGTTTGATGTAAATAATAGGCCCTAATCATTAAGGCCTACTCAAGTGTTAGTTAAGTCATTGCAAGGTTTTCAAGCCTTACCAAATGATTTGAGTAGCAAGATCAAAGAGTTGGTGAATAATTTTGATGATTGGAGTGACACATTGTTACCTGACATAATTGACGAGAAGAGAAATATTAGGCCACTTCAACAGTGACAGGATCAGGCAAATGAGGTCATTAATGCTCAAATTACATTAATTTGTGATGACTCAAATTTTGATTTATTGGTGAGATGTATGGATAAAATTATCAGTACCAACTCATTCCTTGAGTCTTTTGAAAGAGAATCAAATCAGGTGGCAGTTAAGTATACGCCATATAGTGTCAAGGTAAATGAGGTAATCCATTTTATTGGCCAACTGATGAAGAGTACCAGCAGTGGGTAAATGTATATTTAATTGAGGAAGAGTGAAATGAAGTAGGCTGCTAACGGTTAACAAATCAACTGTTGCAGTTACAATAGATTCTAGTTTTGTTTTTTATGACAATATTAGGCACAAAATTCTTGAAGTTTTGTTGCTCCATCAACCATTCTAAGTGGGCAAGATGAACAAGAAGATTCTCCAGGGGAGATTGTTGTTGTAACAAATTTTTGAAATATCACAAGGCAGTCCATGTGGCTGGTGACATGTGTACTTTCTGGCTTGATGCCTATTTGCTCCTTCATTTTCTATAAGAAGGATTTCAAGGCTAGAAGTACGGGTTGGCAAGTTAGATAATTTTGGTCGAGTCTAGGTGAAGTTGCAGAGAAAATTGTAAAGTCTTATAGATTTTTAGAGAAAATGCAATTTAGGTTTTGAGTCATCCTATAGTAGGTTTTCAACTCATGGAGATTGAATTTTTTATGATAGTACTAGCATTTGAATTAGAATGATTAATTCGAGCTCTTGTCTCTCTATTGTACAACCATATCTGAATTTTGAATAAAATGATGAAGGGTTGTTCTGTGCATCTCATTGTTGTGGTGTGTACAATTCTTGTTTTAGCTTTAATTCAAGGAATTAATTAAAATGCTTAAATGTGATTGTACGTTGATATGTTATGTATAAGGATTTGATAAGTAGTATTGGGTTAGAATATATATTAATGAGATTGTAAGGCAATTTTATCGAGGATCTTATATGTTATGTGTTAAATCTATCATGAACCCTTAGATGCTTATGAATTTGACTCCTCCAATAGAGCTTGCTACAAATTGAAAATTAATGACTATCTTTTAATATGAAGTGTTGTAGTTATCTCATGCTCCAAATAGTTGACATTATTGATGAACAACCAATTCTATTTAGTATTATCCTATTTTGTTGAGCTATTAGATGAGATTATTTTTTGTTGTTAATGTTTTAATGATAATGGTGCAGAGGTTGTAAACACATTAAGGGATCACCCTCCCGGGTCTTGCAGAGCCCAAAGTGTAGGAAGTCTTTAAAATCCTCGTCAATTGGTCTAGGTCCTTTGAGCTGCCCTTGATTGGAGTTGGCAATTCCATAGGTAGATTAAAAGATCAACCTGGTTATAGGAAAAAAAACCAACATAAGAAAATGCTGAGAGATACCAGAGTTGAGTATGATGAGCCTATTACTATATTTTGTGACAATTCAAGTTCCATAAATATTTCTAATAATTCGGTGCTAGACTCAAAGAAAAAACATATATCTATCAAGTATCACTTTTTGAGAGACAAAGTGAGTGATAAAGAGGCCAGATTTGAATATGTACCCACAAAGGAACAAATTGCAGACATATTTACTAAACTATTACCTAAGGATATTTTTGAGTATCTCAAAGGAAAGTTAGGGGTGATTTCCCCTCCTAATCTAAACTAAGATGCAATTCTTTGCATCAATCCATGCACCTATAGTCATATCTTGTTTCAGATTGATGTTGTGGTGGCTACTACTCAGGAGGAGTAGTCAGATGATTTAGATGATATGTGGTTCAAAGCTTGTGTAGCTTTTCCATTGATGTCAAAGTGGGAGAAGAGAAATATGAAAAATATTTGTAGAAGAAAGGGGGAGAAGTGAAATAAGTACTAAGAGGGAGAAGGTGGAAGAGAAATGTAAGGAAGATAAGAATAGGCTGAGAAGAGTTAGTTGTGTTGATGGTATTTTTCAAATCATGTGTTGTCATCAATTCCAAAGGGGGAGATTGTTGGATATTGTGGTTGTGTTGTTGAGATGTGGTTGTCATTGATGTCAACACTATTAGCATAAATGGATTGAAGGTTGTATATGTAGAAGATATTGAGAAAATTATAATAAATATATTGTAGGCAGTTTATGAAGCTGAGAAGGTCAAAGTGATGGAAATTTCTATATGTTGATGATCAAAAGGTACACATTAAAGGGTTTGTTGCTGAGCCTATCTAGTATGTTGTTTGAAATTTTCAGAGGTGCACATCAAGAATTGAGAAAGTTATGAAGTTCTTTGTTCCTATAGTTATTTAGTCATTGTAGAAGGTGTTTCTGGAAGATGTAATTGCAATTCTGATGAATTGAGTTTTTGTGTACGTTCCTGAGATGTCCAGTGTTGTACGTCCGCTTTGATTGGTGTGTTCATGATCAAATATTTTCCTTTGTGTGTTCAAGGGTTTTTATGTTCTTGGCTGACATGATGGTGGTAGCATGTTGTAGATCCTTATGGATTAATATTTTATTGTTTGGTGTGTTCGAGGATGTTGATTTAGGTCCTCACTATGTTGTGACGGACTTAGGTTGGTGTGCATTGAGATTTGTTCATATATTGAGGCTGATAGTTCTAATTTATTCTTTATTTTGTGGCTAATAGAGTTGTTGATGTAAATTCATGTAGCAGATATATAAGAGCAATTGTTCTCTTCATTTTGAAGAATGCTCAGTGAATGTAAGTGAAATGTGTAAATATAGATCAAATCATTTTATTTCAGAGCAAAGTGTGAAGAAGTGTTTTTTTTTCTAACTGGAACTATCATCAAGCTTTTGTAGAAGCTAATTTCTCAGTTCAACCTCATCAGATGGATTTAATCTGATTGTTTTATGTAAGGAAGTGAGCCTTCGCTTTGAGCAGTGAGCTCTAGGCAGTGTGCCTAAATGCATTTTCATTCCCTATTCATTCTTTCATTATACTTCTAATAGGGTATAATATTGTGGACTAACATCCAACATGGTTTTTCCCCTAATAGGTTTTCCACGTATGAAATCTTGGTGTTCATGTGTCTTCTGATGTGTTGTTGATATATGCTTTCACTATTAATTATTAGATATAAGATTAAAAGTTGATTAAAGTTGAATTAGTGTAAATTCTATAACAACTGATTAACACCCCCCCCCAGTTGTCTATCCTTGTTTTTCCAACAGTATATTAATATCGAGTATTAAAGATAAGATCATCATGATTAATATTGCCAAAATTAGTGATGTTAATAAATATAAATATTAAAGGGAATGTTAAAGAATAATGGTACTCATGATACTAATATAAGTTTCATTCAAATAATTGTGGTTAGGGATATTTAATGTTCATATTCTCATTGGTATATTTCTATGTTCATATGTGGTTGACAACTATTAGTGTTTTTACGTGTTTACTTGAAAAATTTGGTCGGTTTGTATTGTTAAATTATGTAAATTTTCGGGGCATGACATTTGGTATCAAAGCCAAGTTACAACTCTAGGAACTTTGGGGGATGTCTTAATTAACTTATTTTTGCTAGGGGACCCCATTGTGTGAAAATTCTTAAATATCGAGTAAATATTGATTTATTGATATTTTAGGGTGAAGTTTGGAAAAAAGAGTAATCAAGTGATTTTTTCATTAGTTTCATAATAAAAAGGTTAAAATTAGTACATTCATTATAACTTGTTTAAAAAAACCTAGAGTTGTGTTATCTTATCCTTTGATACTAAATTTATTAGTTCTATAACATGGTTGGTTGTGATTATTAATTCCTTTTCTATGTTAGGATCAAACATTTTTTTTTCTTTGGGAAAGTTCTTTGAATCACATAAGTTATAGAAATTTTATTTTATAGGAGTTATTTGAAGAGTCTTGATGTTAAATCTAAGTGTTCAGTTTCAATGTCTCTCTTTATTTGGATTCTTGAATTCATGTAATACTAACTAGAAAAGTGATAAAATTATAAGGATGAAAGAGAGAAATATGAACATGATTTGTGGTTTTAATAATGTTAATCTTGTTCATGAGAAAATTATTTCTTGAACTAGTTAACCAAATCATAAGTTGCTTAAAATAAGTTACCTATGTTCATAAAATGTAACTTTCTTGCTTTTTATTAAGGTAAATACTCATTAAAAAAATGTAGATGAAATATTACAAGAGTCATTTATTTGAGCAATCTTTGAATGATTGTTGTGGTAAAGAGGGTCTTGCAATTTAGATGTTTATTTTATTGTGCATTACAATTTAATACAACCTAGTAAATGGACCATATCACATGAGATAATCTTTAAGGATGTTGTATTCTCTAGATAACTTATATTATTTTTTATTGTCATAATTTAATTATGGAAACTATCTAGATGAGTTGTTAATTCTATACAAGTGTGACCTTTTGTTATGAATGTAATGCTATTCACATGATGATGAAATGCTTGGAAATTGGAAATACTAATGTTTATTTTTTAAATGAAAGGTTCATTGATGGATGAAACTCTTGTATTCTTCACTTGATAATAGTAACTTGAGGTTGTCTAGTTCAAAAAGGTTTGGTGATGTAGCATTGCTAAATAAAATGCAAAAAAAATGTCATAGTCATTCAAGTAGAAAATTGAAATGAAATAGCTATGCATGAAGAATCTTAGACTCAGTTATTAGTAATTATCCTTCTTTCTAATAGTGATGTTTAAATTTGGTTCAATGGAACTATAAGTTGAATCATGTATGCTTGCTTTAAAACAAGGAGTTTATCCTTAGTGTTATATTGTATTTCAATATATGATGAAATTCTTTGTTCTATGAAAAAAATGTTTTCTTGAGTGCCATGTTGGCGATTGTGAATTATGCGGTTCCTTGTGTTACGTGTCATTCCTTATGTGCCTTCTAGAGGAGTTGACCCCCCTCTTGTGAGGATGTGATTTTGGGACATCTATGTGCAAGGGGTTTTAATGGGAATGACTCCCACAAATAGGCACATCCTTAATTTTGGGTAAGAGTACTCATAATTAATAAAGTATAATAGTATCTTGTATCCATGGGAATATTGTCTTGGTTGGATGAATAAGGATTTTGGATGGTATTGTGTCTTTCTCACACACATGCCCCACCAAAAGTAGGGACCCCCCTTCTTTTTTTCTTTTTTAACTTAGGTTTTCCATTTTCCCCTTAAGGGATAGGTCATTTAAAGTTTGATGGTTTCACCTCTTGGGTTTTATTGGTCATTTAAATATAGAGATGAGTTTTTTTTCAATAATGGGTCCCACATTTGAACCTTGTGGCATTATTAGGGTCCTAAAATAACTAAGTCAGGAGCAAGTTCAAAGATTCCATGAGACCTTGGAATCCCTGAGATCCCTCTCTTCGTGGCATCTGAGACTGGTCTAATACCTGAAGTGTTTTCATCACTTAATCCAAAGGTCCTTGAATTATATGAAATCCTTCCTATTTCTAAATCCATGGGAGCTTGGATTCTTTGATTTCCCATTCCATCGCAATTTTTGCATGTGTTTAGTTTGTTTGTGCTATGCAAATTTCAAGTCATGCATTAATTTCATTCTATAGCGAGTACAGTGACATTAATGAAGGATAATTGAATGGTTTTAAGCTTAATTTTATTCATTATTACTCCATTATATTGTGAACTTAGCATTCAAATTCTTGAATAATTGAAGAGTAAGGTGTATTGGTAAATTTGAGCTAGGGTTGCTAGTTTGAGTGCATTGCTTTCTATATCATCGACTAGGGTTTGAGCTATTTGATGTGTTCTTCAATTTATTGTTGGTTATTAAAGGTATGGCTTCAAACCACTATTGTGTGTTAATTTATAGATGAATCCATTATCAGTTGATTTCATTTTGATTTGATTATAATTTTCTCATAATTTCATATTGCTATGGTCATTTTTATTATTTCATTTGAAATGCAAGAATAAATTAGGTAATAATTCCTATGCATATTGTTTGACATATTTGGGGTTCATGTGATCAACAGTTGATTTAATGTATTACAATGAATTTGTAGCTCAATAAAACTCGAATTTGGGCATCCATTGATAATTGTATTTAGTGCACCATCTACATGATTTGTCGATTAAAACATGGGTATACAAATCAAACTTAGGGTTTTCTCTCTATTGGCCACATAGGTTGTCCATTGGATTGGATTCCTTGATTTTTGTTATAGCATATTTTCCTTTTCATTGATTTAGGTGGATTGTCAAATGCATTTATGTTGAACCCTAGCTTGCCCTTGTGTTTGAATATGTGTTGTAAGTTTATATATCCTTTGACAATATGAGTTCATTGGATATGGGGTGAGTAATATGCTGGCATTAATGGGTATTTATGAAATTGATATTTCCTTTCATGCTTATGCAAATATTCATGAAATCTCAAAATTTGCATCATAGGGAAAAACGTAATTGTTTGTTCATAATTTTGGCCCTTCGTGGAATCCCCTCAAATTTGAAAAACCTGACAACTTCATCCTCCACAATATCCTTAAGAGCGTGGATTATCTGATTTTGATTCACTTGCTAAATCCACGAGTTACTGAAGTCTCTATGGACCATGTATCATGTAATCTGTGAGACCTTGCAAACCCCAAAGAAAGCACCCTTTTCATGAAATTTTCCAAGACTTGAATTTCTTGATTAAATTGCTTTTCATGTATTCTCGATGGCCGTGAATTCCACAAAATCCACCCAGGGTTGGATTCTCTAACGATTACAGTGATGATTTCTTGAATGCCATATTACTTAAGTGATGAATTAATAATCATTTATGTGTTTTGGGGGTTAAAATATTATGGTACTAAGATGATCGAAAGACTAAAAAATGAAACTTAAGATGATGGGTCCACTCTTGTTTGCATCGCTAATTCCCAAAGCCCTTGGATATCCTGAAGTTCTTTGTTTCATGGATTCCATGGATCCTTGGATTTCATGAATTCCTTGTCATCTTCGATTTCCCAAATTTTGTAACAATCCCAAAAACCTGATGTATGCTATATATCTTAAATTTAAGGATTTTAAAGTAACCAAACTTAAGATGATGGGTCCACTCTTGTTTGCATCGCTAATTCCCAAAGCCCTTGGATATCCCGAAGTTCTTTGTTTCACGGATTCCATGGATCCTTGGATTTCATGAATTACTTGTGATCTTCAATTTCCGAAATTTTGTAACAGTCCCAAAATCCCGATGTATGCTATATATCTTAAATTAAGGATTTTAAAGTAATTTCCTTTGGTTTCTTTGCTAATTTTATTATCTCAACTTTTTCCAATGGAATGTTTTAACTCTACTACCTATGTTTCAAATATTTAAGAAATTTTCAAGTAATTATGATATTTGGTCTAATCAGATGCATGTAGAGTCAAGCAAAGCTAAGATTGGTAAGGGAAAGAAAATTGAGCCAGTGAAGGAGGAGTTGTCCAAGGCAGAGAAGATGAAGTATGATTTTGAAGGAAGGCTCCCTAAATCAAAAATTTCTTCTTATTGGGGAGGAGTTGGAGATACAAACATGGGACATGTTGATCTAGAAGACTTTAAGAAAAGAATGTACTATTATGCTCCTACAAAATTGGCTAGAAGGTTGGTGCATATTGGGTTGGCACAGGAAGCAAGGTTTCCCCCATCCATCCAATGTCTAGAAATTATAGTGGAGTGCTCAAAGCACTATGATTCAAAGAGGAGAGTGATTATTGGGCCCCAAGGCAACATATTGGCCAACCTAACTGGGAAATCCTTGGCTGAGGCCTTTGGTATTCCTACTCATAAAAAATTGATGAATTTCAAGATGGATACAACAAGGAAGCTATACATAGATAATGCTAAGAAGGATTTGGAGATGATCAATGCTTCCTGGATTGACAAGCCCAGGTCACACTATTCTAAGTTTCACAAATTATTGTATGGAAGTGACTTCAAGTTGGATTTTAATGATATGGTCACTCTTCTTGGTAGAGTGATGAGATTGGAAAAGGCATTAGTTTTTGAAGATTGGATGTTTTATGTGATCACCCATATTTAGAAAGGTACCAATTACCATTGGGAAGGGTTGATTAGTGACAATCTTGATAAACAACTAAGGGAGGTTCAAGGTACAAGGAAGTTTACCATGACTTCCTATGTTGTTTACATGCTGGCAAGACATTACACAAACAAGGGCTTGAGCTACAAATGGACAATTAGATAAGATAAGGTGTATGATATTTATCCTCAACTCCATCTATCCAGTACCACACATTAGAAGAGGCTAAATTATACATTGACCATGTATATCACAAGGACATCACAATAATTTCTGCATATAAGGATTTCAGCTCAAGCCATGGAGATCGTGAAGAAGTATGGGTATTGGTTCTTACAATTTCCCAAGTTTGTATACATTATAATTCAAAGCTAGTCTTTGGTACCATATAGACTCCCAAGGTTCCCTATAGATAAATTTTTACTATTGGAAGTGACAGGGCAACTGGTTTCCTCTGAAAAAGTTTTGAAAGGTATGCACAAGACATGGATTGGAGGAGAGTACCCTTTGGCAATAAATGAATGGGAGGAATGCCCCACATTTCAACATGCCCAACACTCAGAGACTGAGATGGCTCGTCTCAATTTTCCTATACATACATCTCAAGATAATTTTGATCCTTATGGAACTTCCTAGGAGGAAGCTTCTAGAGATTATAGACATAAGGATGATATAGAAGATTACTAGGTGAATTGCAGAGATAAGTTTGAGGTATTTAAGAGGAATTTTTCTAGGCGGTCATTAAAAATTATAAGTCTTTACAAAATGGTACAAGTCCCATACCAAATTGAAGATGAGGAGGAGGTAATTCAGTATCATGACTCTATGTAATTTCACAATAAGTATCTACCTCCAATAGATTAGGTTGAGGAGGAAATGATGGACTTGAATCATGTCATTGTCCTAGTCCTTAGATATTCCAAGCAATGGGAAAAGCATAAGATATTAGAACTAGAGGCAAAGGGAATAAAGCCAACATATGAACTAACGGGAGAGTTAGAATCCTAGTCCTCTTTAGAAGATGAGTCATAAAAGGAAGAAGAAATAGCTCCTACTTGCCCAAGAAGAAGAATTGGAAAAAGAGCCATTAGCCATCAAGAAAACTAAGGGAAAAAATAAATCTAAAGCTAAGACAAAAGAGCCCAAATACAACCTATTCCAAAAAAGAGGAAGCCCAAAAATTTTATCACTGAGGAGGTAGAAGAGTCATCTCCTAAGCCTCAAACATTCAAAAGGAGGAAATTGATTAGGGGAGAGGGTAAGAAAAGAAAGGATAGTGAAGAAAATTCATAGGATATAGAGGGAGGAACTCAGGAAGAAGGTATCAATGTAGAAATTTTTAAAGAGAGAACATGGGTTTATACAAGAAAAGTATCTCCTTGATCAGGGATTCCATTCGCAAACTTAAAAATAATAGATAAAGTTGTTGAAGAGTGGAAAGAGCTACACAAGCATCCGAGTTAGACAAAGAGAAAGAAACAGAAGAGGTAACAATAGAGAATATTCCTCGTGGTATATATCAAGAGAGTGTTCTTGATGAAGAAGAATAAATAGAAGAAAAAAACACAACATTTTAAGATGCTTCCAAGGAACAAGAGTTGGATGAGGAGCCAAAAACTCCCAAGGATGGCGATCTTAGTAATTTTGGTGAACAAGTTAATGATGCTGGAGTTGAGGAAGAGAAGGAACCTAAAAAGAAAGAAGGGATTAGCATTGAAACTGAGGAGGTAAACAAAGAAGAAAAGAATGAAACAAAGAAGAACAGATAAATAAAAAGGGAGAACAACCTCAAATGGAGGAAGAAATAAATAAAGGAAAATACCTCTAGGGACAAAATAATGTTGAACTCAATACAAACATGCTGAAGTATCAGCTGCTCCTAATTGGTTGAATGAGTGCCTAAAGCCTAAACTAGTAATATTTGAAGATGTGGTTCTAGATTGGGATAGGTTTTTGGTTGGGTTGAATAAACCAATGGAAAAAAAGAAAGCCAAGGTAATATCTCAGATTACCATAGATGACTCTAATAAAATTTTGTTGCATATTACCACTCTAGTAGCAGGAAATAATAAGGAAGAGGTTACACTTACTAACTATGATGTAAAAAAAATTAACTTAGGTCCATCCACCAAAAAGAAAAAAGCAAAGGATCTTAGAGGGTCGGTGGATGCAATATTAAAGAGGCTTGAAAAGGAAGTTAAAGCTAAAGAGAAGTTACAAAAGAAAGTTGAAGAAATGCAGAAATATATACAACATCTTGTAAGCCTCTACAATCCCAAGCTAAAGTCGGTACGTCTGCACAACCCAATATTTTGTCTAAAGATGCAATTACTAAATTGTAGAAGATGAAAGCATCAGCCTAGGTATCTCAAGATTGGATAGTAGGGGTATACCAAAAGGGTGTCTCATTGGTTGAGTAAATATTGTATCTATATAAGAAGACTATTTCTTTCAAGGATATAATACAATATATGGAAACACAATGTAATGCACTAGTGATAAATCTATGATGAGGATGGTGAAAATTCTTGAAATTCCTAAAGATATACTTGTAAAGGAGGAGGTTCTTACTTCACAAGAGATATACAATCCCAAGGAGTTGATTGAAGACTTAACATTTAGAAGGGAAGTAATGGATAAGACCTTGGAGAAGGTTCCTCAAATGCAAAATCATTTAGATGATGTTATCCATGGTTGTACCTTGTTTTTGGAAGTAATTATTGGGAAGAACCTAACCAAAGATTATATGAATATTGATATGCTGAAGCAATGGTTGAGTGATAACTATTCACATGTCAAAGATGAGGTTGTAACTACAAATCACTTAGAATATTACTATTCTGCACAAGTATCAGGGAATCAAAAATTGATTGGGATAAGATATTTAAAAAATGTGAAAATGAGCTAGAATCAATTTCTTTGAGATTAAGATTTATCCCAATGACTAGTCAGGCTGACCTCAACAATGTATTAAATAAATTTCAAGTGTTTTCTACGAAGCAGTGAATGGATAAAGAGGATGAGTAAAGGGGGAAATTTCACATTGAGTTTTGTTCTATACTTCATCAAAAAATTAGTGAGCATGTCAACTACCTTGAGAATAGTTCAAGGCACCTGAATTTAATATGCTAAGTGAAATTTCAATGTAAAATAGTTTTAAGTGTTTATATTTTAGAATTGTATTGGGCCAACCTATTTTGATTGAACTATGTTGGGTGCCCTAATTTTATTTTATTTTGGCTAACCTATGTCATGTAAAACTCTATAAATATGGGGTCTCTCCTCATTTGGAATATTGATTCTGGAAATGTTGCAAGCATTTGGTGAACTTAATATAAGAGAAGGCATTGATTTTGTGTTCCTTTTTGTGTTATTTCTAGTGTGCATGGTTCCTATGTTTCCAAGTTATTTTAGTTATCAATTGTAGATTTAGATACAGTTCATTCATGTTGGTGATAAAGTGTTGAAGGTGTTTGATGAATTTGTTGCTCATACTTTTGGTGGTTTACTGATTGATAAATTATTATGTAAAGTTTTTCTAAGACAAATATTGCATTAAGTTGAATTGTGAATGCTTGTTCATGTTGTGCCTATAATTAAGTATATGTATGGATGTTCATAGTCTAAAAATATTTTAGTTACCATAGAAGATTTCACTATTTTTGTGATAGTATAGGTGCTATCTTGGTTAAGCAGAAATCAATTATTGGGGATTTGTGCACCTTGAATGCTAAGTTTTTTGCATGATTGCACTTAGGTTTTAGATTTATATCTCTCTTAAACCCTTCATAATTTGAAATTTATTTGGAATCTAAGTTATAATAGGATTGAAAGCATCACTAAACTATTGTATTTGATAAAAGCATTAGTTATAGATTTTAAATCTGGAAATTGTTGTTAGGGTTCATATTTATTTCAGATCCTGTAAAACCCTTGCTATAGGCCTAGAATTTTCAATCTTTGTTCTACCATAAATGCCCCTTGTGATTACCATCATTACACATTACCACTATGTTGTGTGTGCATTTTCAAGACTTGACATTAGAGACCTTGGGGTTATTTTCTAAAGTTGCCTACATAAATTACCTTTCAAGAGAGATAAAGTACTTGTACTTTATCTGTGTTGAGTAGTGCTAAAACACCCATCAACAGATGGTACATTATGTACTATGGAGGTGTTGATGTCAAATAGTCTTTTGGATAAATTTGAAATATATGTATATTTTTTCCCCTAGTAGGTAGAGCCCCTAATCCCCGTATATGAACTCCATCGTTAAAATACAATGTGATAGTGATGTACTTGGGTGTTGGTATCTATATGAAGTGTAAATTATCTTTGCATTGTTGGTGATAAGTGATCTTGATGTGTTCCAATGTGGCCAAGTGTTTTTCAATAAAATTAATATTATTTAGTGCCTTAAAGGCTAATAAAGTGTATTATTTTAGGTGTTGTGAGAAACTAGTGAATGTTATTACTCAAGTTTGAGATACTGAGTATCCAACTTGGGATAAGGATGTGGACATCTGAGATGATCTAATTGTGTATACCCTTGTGTTAATTTATGTGTGATTGTGTGTTGGAATTCCCTTGGTGATGAATACTCCATTCAGAGAAAGGTTGCTAGTGTATTATGGGTTAAAAGTGTCCCCTGTTCATTCGAACTATTTGATTCTTGATACATCCCTATGCTAGAAATTGGATAGATGTCAGAGATTACATTCCCCCTTGGAATGTTCAGATTGATATTGCTCCCCCTTTGAGGACCACATTTTTTCTCATAGTGTAAAATCATTTCCTTGTGTTGTATCCCATGGGTTGAGGATGGATATGGTGTGCAAATGTTTTTGTGAGATTCCATTGGGCTACAAATGTTACAAAGATTGTGATTCAGAGACATGGGTATTAGATGTAGTGTTATTTTGTTATCATCATTGGTCTATTCACATATAGGTAATGGTTCATGAGCATTGTTGGAAACTGAGGGAGAAGAATGTAATTGTTTAATTTTTGTTATCATTTATTTGTTGAAAGAATATAAAGTACAAAATTTAATACTTCGAATAGTGGAATATTTTGACATTTCTTGGGTACATAATTATAGGGATTATGATAGGGATATATGATTTGGTGAATGATGTTCTCCTAGGTAATATTTAGTGTACAAATAACTTATTTTACATGCTATTTTAGATATATATGATTATGGCTATTTGGTTCGCATGTCCTAGGTTGTGTGGGACTATGCTTGGTTACTATATGGATATTTTGTGGTTTGAGACCACCATATTATTATAAGTGGTTTGATACAACTATGTTTTCTAGGTATGTGGTTTGAAAACCACCATTCCCCTCCACCCTTAAGTGGCCTGAATAAGTCACATAGTGCATGTAATGTGCCAATTTTTTTGAAATGTGTATTATATTGAAGATTCTTTTATTTTTTTCGCTAGTAGTCTTGTATTTTTGGATGTTTAATTTATGTGGTCATGTTTTCCTCAAGGACTTAATTCAATTTAAATACCTTTTTTTTTGTATTAAGATGTTTCCTTTGCACTATATTTTCCCTTTTACTTTACTTTCTTGAGATTTCATTGTAAATTTTGAAATCTTATTTTTTATCTTATTCAGTTTGAGGCTTCTTTGAACTACTGTCATATGTGTCATGATGTGAACTCTATAAACTGCTATATCTAGGAGAGATCCCTAACAGGTTGTATGGGATTGAAAATGCATTGGGGAATTTTATTTTGTGAGGATGTGGATGTAAATGGTTCTAGTATGGGACAGTCGTAATCAATTCTCCCCTAGATCTTGTGTGTGATACTTGTGTACCTTCCTTCTTGGAGGCTAATCCCCTTACACAAAAAAGGAGGAGGTACTAGGAAATGTATGGAGGGGTCCTAGAGAGGGCCCTGACACCATCTTTCCTAAATATGGCATTCGACACCTTTCCTCCTCATAAAGCCCATTCCCTGAACCTTGAGATATTACTATGTTGTGATTAAGGTGTGATTATTGTAAACCAAATTTTGTGATGCTTATGGATTAACTAAATGAATTTCCATAATAAAAGGAAATGAATGATTTCTTAAAATATAAATTCATTATGCTATTGTGAAATTATTGACCTATTTGTCAATGAAATGATGATTTAAATGAATATACATATATAGTGTAGTTCTTAATGACCATATGATGAGGGGTACTCCCATTACAATATAAAACTCACAAAAATAACAGATAATGTAACAAACAAAATGCAAGAAGGAAAGAAAATATTTTCTATTATCACTTAAATGAAAATATAATTACAACATTATATTTTCTATCACATGGGATTTCTGATTACATTAATTTGCAAATATGCAAATTGGAGCCACCATCTATGCTACTTTGGCCTCCCTTCTATAGTCCTCTTTCACATCCTTTATTTGGAAGGTGTAACCACCCTAGAATCTTCTGGAAAGTGTAACTTCCTCAAGAAGATATTTTGAAATTTTATTAATTTTGGTAGTACAACTTCCCAGGGTCATAAATTTTGATTTAACCATTATATTTTCTATTATAATACCTTTTAGGAAAGCTCTCAAGAAGTATTTCACCTGAAACTAGGGCATAAAGGCCGACTAATTTGTTTTCCACCAATTTTCAGGCCCATCTAGAGCCTCTAAGTGCCTCAAAATCAACTTCAAAGATTTTACTAGGATTTTTGAAAATTGAAATTTTAATATCTCTCAAATGAAAAATGGTATTGAATTTATTTCTTCATCATTGGCTTCAAATTACCATTCTAGAGGTCTATTTAAGATTTTGTATCCAACCGTACATAAATGTGAACTTAGTAAAATAGTAATCCTACCAAAATCAGCCCTTATTGAAAAATAAGCAACATTTTTTTGGGTGATGCAAGATTGCTCTTACACGTTGGATGCTCTTGCATCACCATATAATTGATAAATGAAGTAATATGAAATTGATGTCTATATATCATTGTGTAACATGGATGGATCCTCATTCGAGTAGAAAGTTAAATTCTAGATATTTCTGATATTTTTAGAATACTTGGAAGACAAAATTTGTTATGGTCATACTTGGAGAATTTTGTATGAATATTATTGACAAGTGCTTGTGTTTATCTTCACCTTTAGGGACTTCTAGGAGGAAACCCAATCCTAGGGGAGAGAGTGTTATGCCCCATCCCTTGTGGCCTTATTGATCTTGATAGTTTTTGATGGTTTAGGTCTTATATTTTATGTCATTTTATGTGGGATAATACACATTATTAATGATTGTTCATATACATAATGGATTATCATATTTTAATTGTTAACTAACTAATCTTATATAACTTATGGTTGTTGTGTTTTCATGTGATATCCAAATGAGTTGTATTCCTTATTTACATATGTACACAATGATCAAGATGTTTAGTTATTGGTGATATTACTCTATATTTTATTTGAGTTTCATGATATTAGGTGATTATATACTATGGGTGTGAGTAGGTGTGATGGTAGAATATGATGATTGATAGTTAATGTTTGTTTATAGTAGTATTAGTGTTGTAAGTAGTGATATATTGATGATAAATAGTATGATAAATTATTGCTTAGGAATTATGCAAATAGGGAGTGTCAAATTATATGTTAATTGTGTAGATTTGATTTTCTCATTGATTATTATTATAAGTTTATTCTTAATATGCCATTTGTTTCAATTATAATTAATCATGATAAATATTTTCACCTTTTTCCTAGTTGAGTAAACAAGTTAAAAATGGCCAATGTTGATGAAGGGGTCATATAGCTACTTCCCTTATGTTATTCTTGTGAATTTCTAGTCTTGTCAAGGATATGTGTTTTAACCTTGTTTTGTAAGGGTTTTCCATGTGTGGGAGGTTTCTTTATTATACCTTTGAGTCACTTTTCAAATATGATTACTTATTGTATGTTTTATGAAGTCTTTATGTGATTTTAATGGTATAAAAATTTCCTATGTGGTAGGTCTATGGGTTAGGGGTCTTTTTATTCCATAAAATCCCTTAAATAAATTCTAAATCCCACTTTAATTTCTCACTTATGGAAAGTGAGGAAAATTGGATTTATCTAGGTGGTTGGGAAGTTATGAGGAGTTGGTTTTCATTTCCCTTCTATTTATTATTTCTGTTTGTGAGAAGGGGCTTCTCTTTTCTTCTTCTCTTCTATATTTTTGCTTTGATTTTACTGTTGTCCTTGGGATGCTTTCCCCTTTTGAGAAGGATAATTCTTGGTGGAGATAGAGGAGAGGATGGGAGAGGATGGGAGAGGAAGAATGGAAGAATAGGGCTTGGAGAAGGAGAGGCTATCACATTTTGGATTTTCACTTAATTTGGTAAGGTCTACTCTTTTGTATATCTTTGTTTAAGATGCATGAAATATTGTTTTTTATTTTTATTTTATGTGCAACTTATTGTTAGATACATTTGAGGTATTTGTTGAAAATTATGTGTTTGGTTTTGTCTTGTTGGAGTTCCACCTTGTTTTTGTTTCTCTTAATGCATATAGCTATTTAAGGGTTAGAGTTATGAACTATAGTATGGGTGTTGGAATTATGCATAGTATGTGGTGTAATTTGTTTAAGGAACCATTATGAATAGTGGTCGTGTGTGTAAGGAAAAGCTAGGTGACCATATAGCTTAGTGGTGGATTGAATATCAACCCTATGGTTGGGAGGAGATTTGTTTGGCCATATCAAGTTTTTTTGTCTTATCCTTTTAGGTGCATATATATGTTGAAGTTGGAATCATAGAAATCCTATCAAACTTAAGACACTAGAATTAGATATGAGTCTTGTGAATTGGGAAAAAGCTTCAAGCTTCTAAGAGTAGAGTTTGGTAAATGTAATTGTTAGACCTATATGGTGGTTGGTTCAATTTGCAATTTTTTTTATACTTTCAACTAGATGTGTAAATTTATGGAAGACATTAGGTATGTCTCAATAATTTTTTATAAACATACTAATGTTGGGTAAATATAGACTTTATAAGTGTAATCATGGTAGTCATTGGTGAAATATTTAAGGGAATAAAAGATTGAGTCTTGGGCATCAAACTCCATTCTTGTTGAGATAAATTTAAAAATAGAATTAAATTCTTATTGGATATAAATCAAATATTCTCTTGTAGTAAGATTAATAAAATCATGTATTGAAGGTCTTCACAAATCTAAGTTTTAAGTAATACTAAAAAAATATGATCGTTTCCTCTTTGAATTTCCTTTCTTGATACAATTAGATAAATTTTATATCTAGTTTCAAAAAGATAAATTTAAGATGAACATAATGTGAAAATGTATAAATCATACATATACATATTATTTATACAAAAATACTTAAGGGTTAGGTATAAATAGCAAAATAAATATACCTTATTATTATAGATATATTGATCTAAAAAGATAATGAAATTATTATTTAACAATGAAATTTTTAAAGGTCTCCTTATATCTAAATTATCACTTTTAATATAACTAAAATAAATAAATTTTATTATATATATACTTTAACTTAAAAAAAAGGAAGAGAATATATTCTAAATTCTCTTATATAAGATATAAAAAAAAGGTTATTTGAATTGAATGCCTTTTAATTTAAAAAAAAAAGTAATACAAAGACACTTAAAAAAATTACTAATCATACTTATTACGGGGAATCAACCACCTTGGTTGAACCCCACATGTGACCGACCATGGAGGGATCAACCCCCTCTTTTTGCAGTGCTACCCTTGCATTTTTATGAGGGCTCAATAAAACCAAATAAGCATAATATTAAATAAGATTTAAATCTACTGTTGATTTTAAAAGTTTGTGCTTCTCCCAGATAAATTTATGTGAAATTTAGTGAATGGGGGCCTACTTATGCTCCATTGAATAACCTATGATATTTTTAAAGAAGCTAGCTCTTCCTTGAGTTTGGGGAAAGGGAGAAGGAAATGCAAAAAATAAAATGTAACAACCTCTATAGATTAAACTTAATTAATTATACAAGTTACACATCAACAAGAACATAAAAATGACACATGTCTAATATTCAAAGGAAAGAGGTAAGAAATTATATTAAATAAAATTAATTTTTGAGTACAAATTCCAATATTAGCCGAACATAAAAGAATTATATTCCTTACAATGGACCAATGGTTGTTAATAAGATTATACAATATAACATGACATGAACCTTCCTAGAAATATTCTTCGACATTTAGCTCCTTCAACCATGAAAAAGGTTAGAAAATTATTGGAGCGTGTTCCCACCCTACTACAAAGTGAATCACTTCCCTGGTATTCTTCTTGAAATAAGAATGCTCGACTCAGCATGAGGAGAACTAGAAATGCAACTTTGATTAGGTTTAATGGAATATGTGTAGCAAGCATAGAAATATCTAGTCATATCATGAACATCACAAATATTACACCAAAACATCATCATGTTTGATGCTCAATGAACATACATAGTCAATTTAGAAGGTTACTAGTCATTTTACCATTCACGTTACTAAGTCCATCTTTTCTTAAATGCAATAAGTAAATATTTGCAAGTACAAGTATGCTAGCAAGATATCATAACTACTTGCATGAGAACCATTCAATAATATTTTCATCAGTGCATGTCAAGAAATAAAGTGGATATAATGTATGAACATGCAAGTAATAGCATGGAAGTAGTTAAAATAAAATATTAAATAAAGAAGATATAACTCATGTATGTATGTATGTATGTATATACATATATATTGATAAATATATGAGTATACATTCTTAAGTAGATAAATAACATTACCATATTATCTCCTATTCAACTATCAAGTGACACCAATTTTAATGGATTCAAGGACAAATATTTCAATGGATGGAGTTAAAATAGCCATAAAATCGTTAGCCCATTGATTTTTTAAGAAATCTAATCCTCACCACATCTAAAATCAATTTAACCATGGTGATGTTCCAAATATGATATACTAAGGATTGTTTGGGTCCACAAATACTCAACTAGAATTTAATATTCCTCTACAAGGCTATACATCATTATCATCTACTAAAATTGATATTAAACAATTAATAATATAGCATCAAAAGATCTTATTCCAATTTATCCTCAAATCATGAATCTTTATACCAATTAAATTATTCATTGTCCATTTTTTATTGGATCAAAACAAGTTGAGATAAATTATTGCATAATATTCATACTAACTATAAAAAATTTTCATAAAAAATATCTAAATACATATAACCTATATTGTATTCCAATATATCCTATTTATATTATTTCATTATATCTAATCTTTAATACTATATATAAAGATGAAGATTTGAATCTATATATATACATACATCAATAAATAATAATTAAATACATTAATATTAGTATCATCTCAATTAAATAAGGAATATAATTCTACTTTGACCATGGTGGATTCCATTCAATACCATCAACATATTTTTATTGAATGATAATAATCATTTTAGTATAACCGGTCAAGCAAAACATCAGTCTTGGCAATGTTTTTGCAAACTTAAGCTTTTACTCAAGGAAAACTAAGAAGAACATTGGGTCATGAATTTATGAGAGTTGAAGCTTTCAAGGAGATCATTATAGTTCAATTCTACTCAAGGGAACTGTAAACTGTTATAAGGAGTCACATACCCAGGTCCATTTAGAGTAAATTCTCAAAGATAAAACATGACATTGGGATCTTATTAGGAAAAGTATGCCAAATCAATTATTGTTGCACTTACTAGAAGGTTCATAGGTTACAAAGGATTCATCATGCTCACTCGATAATTCTTAATATGGAAGTTCACTAGACTTAATATTAATCACCCATTAAAAGGAGTATTAGAAATTATTGTAAAATTTTGGGCAGAATAGAATGTAAAAGGGAGAGATGCAAACAAGGAGGAAAGTAATTGAGAGAAGGTAGAGATCAAAACATAAACTGAATAATTTTCCCTGACAAGGTTGTCCCATCTAATTTGTTGGGACAGATACACCACTCTCTCCTTTTTTTAATCTACATGATTGAGGATTGGCTGTAATCTACTAGGGCTGACTTGAAAAATAATGTAGAACTTTCAACTTAAACAAATACAAACTGATTTTATTTCAATTACAAATTGACTCAACTATCCCAGTTTGGAAGGATTTAATACTTATCCATTTGGGATAATACAATGGATTTTATATGCAATGGATAATATGATTGGATTATTCTAGGAGGTGGATAAGAATATATGGTAAAACATATTTGTTCTAATAGAGTTGGGTTGAAAAATTGAACATTGGAGATAAGAATGAGCCACAAGGAAGTGTTGCGTCTCAAAAATATGCAGTAGACGAAAATTTAATCTCTAATTTGTTTTCCTAAATTCTTTACACATACACTAAAATGAAAGACATTCAAAGATAAACAACCATTATTTAATGTATGCAAAAAATAGTGGATTTTTATCATATGTTGTAATTGCGATGTCAATTTTTTGATAAAATGAAATACACAGAGTTGCAACTCTATTTCCCAATCAACTAGGAATACAAAAAATCAAAACATGGAAGCCCAAGGAGACATGCAACATTCCTTTTGTATTCAATAACTAGAAATGACAATACATAAAAGAGTAAAATCAAAAAATAAACTAAGACTACAAATTATAAATTTATAGGAGCCTTCATGAGCTACTCAACCAGATTGGTAACTTTGAGGAGCTCCTGGGAGCTCACCGTCAGGAGCTACGTAGAGCTCGACCTGGAGAAATCACTACTCACTTAAAAAAAAAATACAACTACTATTGTTCAGGAGATTCTGGGAGCTCACACAAAAAATTATTCACAATTTGTTGCTGCTACAAACTTCTTCTTCCAACTAGCTGACAAAATATTCTGCCTTCATCCCTTTTTTCTAAAGAACACATTCCCTCCTAAATTTTTAATTCACCTACCAAATTAATTTTGACAATAGACTTGGGTTGTACATCAGGAGCAAGTGGAAAGGCAATCCTCAAAATAATCTTCCAGCTGCAAATAAAAAATGCTCTGACAGATAGGTGGCAATGGAAGGAGTCTTAGAGACAATTAATATTTCAAACACTCCCCCTTTGTCCTGAGATGACAAAACAAAGATTAATCTTGATCCAAATCAACAATGCCCAATCTGCTCCTTAGGTGCTCAAAACTATCCCTGCTCAAAGGCTTGGTGAATATGACTGCTAGCTGCTGCTCAAACCTACAAAATTCTATTTTAATTTCACCATTTTCAACCAATTCTCAAATAAAATTATACCTGATTTCAATGTGCTTTCTTCTTCCATGAAACACATTATTTTTTGTCAAAGCTATTGATGAAACATTGTCACAAAAGATTTTTGTTCCATCCTCTTGTTCTTCTCTCAAATCTGTCAAGATTCTTCTCAGCCAAATAGCTTGACATGTTTCTGCATTTGCTGCTATATACTTAGCCTCGACTGTTAATAGGGAAACTATAGGTTGCTTCTTGGAAGCTAATGAGATAGCTCCTAAACCCAAATGAAACACATATCCTGATGTTCTCTTCCTATCATCCACACTTCCTGCCCAATCACTGTTTGTGTATCCAACCAACTCGAACTCTTCTATTGTTGTGTACAAAATGCCATATCCTTTGGTGCCATTCATGTACCTTAGGATTCTTTTACCTGATTTCCAATGGGTGTCTCTTGGAATCTCCATAGATCTATAAATAAGACTCACTCCATGCATTATATTAGGCCTAGTTGCAGTCAAGTACATCAAACTTCCAACCAAACTTTTATACATGGTCAGATACACATTGTTGTTGCAATCTTCCTTGATCAACTTTAGACCTACGATTGTGGGTGTTGGTGTAGGTTTTATTTCAAGAATCCTAAATCTCTTCAAGATCTCATTTGCATTTTTTTCTTGAGAGAAAAATATATCATCATGCATTTGTTTTACTTCTATGCCTAGAAAATATCTCAAGAGACCTAAAGCTGTCATTTCAAACTCTCTTTTCATGGCCTCTTTAGAATCAACAATGAGGAAATCATCATCCCCAATAAAAACAAGATCATATACATACAATACAACAATCAAAACCCTACCATTTCCTGTCTAGATGTAAAGAGTGGGCTCACCATCACTTTTGTTAAACCCTTTGCTCATCAAATATGAGTCAATCCTACTGTACCATGCCCATGGAGCTTGCTTCAGCCCATAAAGAGCTTTCAGGAGCTTATACACATTGTGTTCTTGACCTGGAACTTCATAACCAAAAGGTTGCTCCACATAAAATTCCTCTTTCAACTCTCCATTTAGAAAGGCAGACTTCATGTCCTTTTAAAACACCTTCTGTTTGTATTGGGTTGCAATTGCTATGACTACCCACACAGTCTCCATCCTTGCAACATGGGTATACGTCTTAGCATAGTCTCTTCCAAACTATTGTTTGTACCCCTTGACCACCAAACATTCCTTGTGCCTCTCTATCCTTACTTTGGCATTGCACTTGGTCTTGTAGACCCATTTCACCCCAATAACTTGCTTGTTGGGAGGTAAATTAGTTAGCTCCCATGTGTTGTTCCTTTCTGTTGTATCTATCTCCTCATCCATGGCCTCACACCATTTCTCCTCTTTCACAACATCCTCAAAATAAATTGGATCACTATTAGAAAATAATGCAAAATTCATGCTCTCATCAAACTCTTCATCATACCCTTCAACTTGGCAGATCTCCCTTAGACTCTTGGTCTTATTTGGTATTAGGGAGGTGAGAGTGGGGTCTGAAATCTCACTACTACAGTTGCTCTACTGAATAGGCTAGTTTAGGAGCTATCTAGATCTCTCAAGATCTAATCTTATAGTTGTTTCCGGTTGCTTTCCTTTTTGTCTACTCACTTCAAGAGCTTTCAAGAGCTGTCAAGAGTTGTCACGATCCAATCCTATGGCTACTTGTGACTGTCATCCTAACTGCCTTCCAGCTTTAAGAAATGTCAGGATCTCTCTATCTTTGACTATCTTCCTAACTGTCTACCAGCTTCAGGAGCTATCAGGAGCCAATTGGAACTCTCTCCAACAAAATTTTGTGACAATCTATTTAACTGCCTGTTTTCTTTAGGAGTTGTTGGGACCTGACTATTTTTGCTACTGCAAGATCTTGCTAATCTTCTTGTTCATCTTCTTCATCATCCTAAACCTTCAAGAGCTATCGGGAGCTCTCAAGATCTATTAGACCATCCCATCACTCATCCTCTAAGAACTCCATGTCTCTACTAATGACGATTTTCTTGGTGACTGGGTTATACATCTTGTAGGATTTGGACTCTTCACTATATCCCATGAAAATGCACTTTTCACCCTTGTTATCCAACTTCTTCCACTTTTCTTTTGGTACAAGTGCATATGCCACACATCTGATAGAACCCAAAATTTCCATTTAAAATCCTAAGGGTTTCTTATTTAAACCTCATACATTCCATTAAAACCTAAGTGATTTTATTCATTTCTGCCTATTTTTCTATCTCTTTCATGCAAAAAATTCACTTCATCGTCACCCAAAATACTAAAAGTGACTTATACCCTTTACCATTGCTTTAATATTCACATTCTATGTCACTTACCGCTTCACCGCGGCCTCCCACAATGGGCTCGTGGTATGGCGGTGGCGGCTAAAGTGTAGGCATGAAGTGTTTACTACCACACCAAGCGTGGTCAATTCATTGACTATGGAATCAACGTGGTGGTGAGATAACCGGAAGGGCTGCAGTCATCACGGTTACCTCGGTACCACCATCATTTAGAAGGGTGACCACGGTAGAACAAAGGTAAGCAGTGAGGCATTGGTGAGTTGTGGTTAGCGGATGGCTACCGCTACACTGTGACCAGTCAGGAGGAGGACCATGGTGGCACAGTGAGTAGATAGACAATGGAGAGTTAAGCGACAGTGACAGTGGCAGTTAATAAGTAGGTCATCGCAGTACCATGCACAATGAAAATAGAGACAGTGTTAGCGTGGGTAGCGGTGAGGTTAACAGTTAATGCCAAACACTGCTATACCATGGATAGTTAGAATGAGGCCAGCGGTGGAGCAGTGGATGGAAGTTGCGGTTACAGAAATGACTACCGCTATATTGTCAGGGACAAAAAAAAGGGTTGTGGTTGAGCGGTGGGAGAAAGGAATGTGGCAGAGCGGTCAAAGTCAATACCATGGAACCACAGGGTGTAAACACGAAGGTCGTGGTAGAGCGGTAGGTGGAAGATAAAGTGGAAAATTTAGAGTACCGAGATACCACGGGGAGATAAAATGTTGACCGTGATTGAGCAGTAAAAGTGATAAACGACCACAGAGACATAAAGTATAATGAGAAGAAATGTATAAAGTGAAATATGAAGGCCAATAAAATATAAAACAAAATCAAAGGAAGAACTATTGTAAAAAATATTTAATTTTCCGAGAGGCAACACAATTAAATATTTTAATTGCTGTCATGAAATAACAAATGGTTTTACCAAGAAGGTGAAGGGTTGTGACTCTTCAGATATGATGTATAAATATTTTGTAAAATAAGTTGCAAGGGGGGTTACAGTAGGAGATAAATTTTTCAGACTGGGAATGGAAATAATGTACCGACCTTCCTAAAACAAAGCAATGGAGAAAATGTTCATAAATTGGTGAAATCTTATCTGAATTCAATTGTTGAAATGCTATAATTTTTATAATTTTTTATCTTGATTCTCTCCAATTTGAAGTCTTCTAATCATTTGAATTGATGTATCAAGCATAATTTTGATTCATCAAGGTGCATGTTTTCACTTTGTGTGATTTTTATTTGCTGGTTTCTGCATGTCGGAATTAAAATCCTTCAAGTAAGTCACAGAGATTTAGGATTTCTTTTGGATTGTTGAAGAAGAACTTGGTAGGAAAACATTCTTGCACTATTTGTGCAAGACATAAATAAATGAAGTTGTATGCCAGTCATTAGAATTTCATTTTCAAAGTGCCTAATAACTTGAAATAAACCAGAGAAAGAAAACACATATCATTTTCTATTTTTGACTCCATTGCCCATGTGGATAGAAGGCACTAATCTGCCACAACCTAGAGAATTAATTTTATATACAAACAACTTTTTCAAAACCTTTATTTTGAGCAATAGGAGTAGGTATAGTTGTAGTGATTTTGTCTATCCATTTCCACTTCCCATTGTGGATAGATTGTTTCACCAGGAAATACATTTCAATTTGCATCATTCACATAGGTTCACCCACCTTGGTCTAGCAGAACCTAAAGAGAAGAAGGTTCAATTGCATCAATTGGCCTTGTACGCTGGCCAAAAGCGTTGTGAGAACTTGAAAAAATCTCGTGGTTCAAACCTATATTTTTGAGACCCAATAGTTTGGTGACTCTACTAGGGAGTGTACTCAGGAAAGTTTTTTCAGCCTATCCATTTATAGAGTCAATAAAGTTTTACATTTTTTTGGAGATTCCGTTGGGGAAAACCAAAACAATATCATAATCTTTTTCATTTTCCTACTTTCGGGAAAAGTAGGTGGCTACTCTATTTCATTTGATAAATAATGCATGGATGTTGTGGAGCAGTAATATTTTTTCAAGATGGCAGAAGAAGAAAGAAGACAACAATCAATAAGAGAGTTGAAGGAATTGAGACAACAAAGGCTACAATTTGAACAAAAAATGCTACAAGTAAACCCACAATTGTGGCAATTGGGATTCAAAGGTGCTCAAAGTACATCACCAAATAGGTCATCATGTAGTGAGAATGAAGACACAAATTCCAGGAGATCTTGGACACTTCAAGTGCCCCATGATGCAACTGATAATTTTGGCAATAAAGATGATAGGGACACACAATCTGGAGAGTACATCAATAGTGCTTCAGAAGCTGCAATAGAAGAAGATATCATGCCATCCAATAGTGAAGATATGGAGAGTTTCTCCTGCATAGCTGATTGTGATTCAAATTGTGAGGATGAATTAATGGATGTTGATCTACAATAGGGTGGTTATCAAGAGGTTGGAGACATGGTTGAAGATGTGGAAGAAGGGACATGTTCACTCAATAGTGAGAAAGTTTCAGATATGTTAACTCTTGAATACCAGAAGTATGCACATAAAGATGATTCTAAAGTTTTGGCTCCAGCCTATATATGCTTTGACAGTGGAGATATTATGTGTAACAATTCATATGACCCCATTTGCATCTCTCATAGTGATAAGGAGTTCTTTGAAGCTGATCAAAAACCTATTTTTCCAAGAAGAGGTATGTGACTTGAATTATTTTTGCCTACAAGAAAAGGATATTGGTTTGCATGTTATTGATGATGAGTGTCCAACATTTGTTGATTCAAGTATGTACGAGGATGACTGTATGGATCAAATGTATGTGTCAATGCCAACTGGTGATAGAAGAGAAATGGAAAAAAAAATTGATTCAGTTGTCTCAGAGGTTGTTGATGAGATAGAATTTTTTGATTTCCAAGAAAAACATTTAGATTTTTAGGTCCCAGTGCAGCTGCTTGATCATTCAACAACATATGATATTGTGAAAGCCTATGAATGTTTTGTTGAATGTGGATACACTTTGTATGTTGAAGGTGATAAAGGCTTTTCATATGGTGATAGGAATTATGAAATGCATAATGGTGAAATGAATATGAATCAAGTTGAATACAATGATTTCCTGAAGGTTTTCAATGGTTGTGCATGTTGCAGGGCAGGTGGAATGGATAGTTTCAAAAGAAACCTGATGAGCTTTAATTAGAACAAAGTCTATAATAGAGGAAAGTGCAAGTTTTTATTTTGGGGTGGCCTAGGGCCATCCTTTATGGTTTAATTTTTGAACCATAGCAAGTACAAAGAATTAAGGATTGCCAGTGCATGGAAATTTCTTAGCAAAACCTCTTTAAACATTCTTCTCCATGCACAGTAGTTTTAGGAATTCTTGAAGGGTCTGTGTTTGCTAGTACATGTACATTCTCAGGAGTTCCCTTTCTGAAAGCATTTCTTTCCTTTCCATGTATAGTAGTGTAGGGTTTTTCCATTCTCCATTTGCTCCATCTTTCATATCCTTCACCTTTTCATTCCCTCCATTTTCCATTGCATTCATCTTTCATGTCCTTGACTCGATCTGCTCTACCAAAGATATTTTGGATTCTTGTAGTGATTTTGAAAACAACTCATCCCCAATAGGAGCAACTGTTAGAACCCAAAATTTCCATTTAAAATCCTAAGGATTTCTTATTTAAACCTCATACTTTCCGTTAAAACTGAAGTGATTTTATTTATTTATGTCTATTTTCCTATCTTTTTCATGCAACAAATTCACTTCATCATCATCCAAAATTCTAAAAGTGACTTATACCCTTTACCGTTGCTTTAATATTCACATTCTATGTCACTTACGGCTTCGCCGCTGCCTCCCACAATGGGCTTGCGGTATGGTGGTGGCAACTAAGGTGTAGGCATTAATTTTTTACTGCCACACCACGTGCGGTCAATTCATTGACTGCGGTATCATGGTGGTGGTGAGATAAAAGGCAGGGTGATAGTCATCACAGTTACCGTGGTATTGCCATTGTTTAGAGGGGTGACCGTAGTAGCACGGTAGAATGGAGGTAAGCAGTGAGGCATCAGTGAGTTGCATCTAGCGAATGACTATTGCTACACCATGGCTAGTCAGGAGGAGGACCATGGTGGCGCGATGAGCAGAGATAGACAATAGAGAGTTAAGCAGCAGTGATAGTGGTGGTTAATAAGTAGGTCACCATAGTACCGCGTATGGTGAAAATAGAGATAGAGGTAGCACAGGTAGCGGTGAGGTCAATAGTTAATGCCAAACACCACTATACCACAAATAGTTAGAATGAGGCCGGTGGAAGAGAGGTGGACAAAATTTGTGGTTTGAGAAATGGCTACCGCTATACCGCCAGGGACAAAAACAAAGGTTGTGGTTGAGCGGTGGGAGAAAGGAACATGGCAGAGTGGTCAAAGTCAATACTGTGGAATTGTAGGGTGTAAACACGAAGGCTGCGATAGAGTGGTAGGTGGAAGATAAAGTGGAAAAGTTAGAGTACTATGATACCATGGGGAGATAAAATGTTGACCATGGTAGAGCGGTAAAAGTATTAAAGGGCCACGAAGACATAAATTATAACGAGCGGCATTTTATAAACTGAAATATGAAGGCCGGTAAAATATAAAGCAAAATCAAAGGCAAAACTATTGTTAAAAATATTTAATTTTCTGAGAGGCAACACAATTAAATATTTTAATTGTTTTCATGAAATAACAAATGGTTTTACCAGGAAGGTGAACGGTCGTGACTCTTCAGATATGATGTATAAATATTTTGTAAAATCAGTTGCAAGGGGGGTTATAGTAGGAGATAGATTTTTCAGATTGGGAATGGAAATAATGTACAGACCTTCCTGAAACAAAGCAATGGAGAAAATGTTCATAAATTGGTGAAATCTTATCTGAATTCAGTTGTTGAAATGCTATAATTTGTATTTTTTTTATCTTGATTCTCTCCAATTCGAAGTCTTCTAATCATTTGAAATTATGTATCAAGCATAATTTTGATTCATCAAGGTGCATGTTTTCACTTTGTGTGATTTTTATTTGCTGGTGTCTGCATGTCAGAATTAAAATCCTTGAAGTAAGTCATAGTGATTTAGGATTTCTTTTGGAATGTTGAAAAAGAACTTGGTAGGAAAACATTCTTGCACTATTTGTGCAAGAAATAAATAAATGAAGTTGTATGCCAATCATTAGAATTTCATTTTCAAAGTGCCTAACAACTTGAATTAAACCAGAGAAGGAAAGCACGTATCATTTTCTATTTTTGACTCCATTGCCCATGTGGATAGAAGGCACTGATCTGCCACAACCTAGAGAATTAATTTTATATACAAACAACTTTTCCAAAACCTTTCTTTTGAGCAGTAGGAGTAGGTATAGTTGTAGTGATTTTTTCTATCCATTTCCACTTGCCATTGTGGATAGATTGTTTCACCAGGAAATACATTTCAATCTGCATCATTCACATAGGTTCACCCACCTTGGTCTAGCAAAACCTAAAGAGAAGAGGGTTCAATTACATCAATTTTCCTTGTACATTGGCCAAAAGCGTTGTGAGAGCTTGGAAACCTCTCATGGTTCAAACCTGCATTTTTGAGACCCAACAACATCCAAACACTCCCAAGTGCTCAACTGTCCACTTGCATTTTGTCCATGCCTCTGTTGGAATTCTATTTATCAGATATATAGTTGTTGTTACAACCTCTCCCCAATATTTAGTTGGGAGTCCCTTTTCTTTCATCATGCTCCTTTCCATCTCCATGATGGTCCTATTCTTTCTCTCAGCCACTCCATTTTGCTGCAGAGTATAACTGGCTATTAGCTCCTTCTTGATGCCATTTTTCCAAATAAAAATCACAAAATGATTGGAGGTATACTCTCCTCCTCGATCTCAACTTAGGACCTTGATCACGTGTCCACTCTCCTTTTTAGCATGGTTCTTAAACAATAAAAAAAGATCAAATTCTTCAGAATTATGCTGCAAAAAATAGACCCATGTCCTATGGATGAAATCATCAATAAAGGTCATAAAATTTTCGTTTTTACCAATAGATGTGGTTAGCATAGAGCCTACCAAATCCATGCATGCACCAGATCCAATGGTTCTCTTTCCCTTGTAGAGTTGTCTGATTGAAAGGGCTTCCTATGTTGCTTGCCCAAAATGAAAGCCACACACCTAACATTAGGCTCTACTATTCTTGGAAAACCATCAACCATATTATTCTTGGACAAAAGACTCAAGCCAGCAAAGTCTAAGTGTACATACCTGAGATTTTATAGCTTGGAGAGGTCTTGAATGGTGCTCCTGAGGGCTATTGAATGTACTGTTGTACATTTTCCATACATGAGAGGTGCAGCAATAGACTGTGATGAGAAACACATCTCAATCTTCAAAGGAAACATCTGTTTCTTTCTCAGTTGAATTGCTACAAACACTTTCATCCTCTCACTCTTGTCATAAATGATGCATTGACCCTTGTCCATTAGCACTTTGTATCCATTTTGGATCACTTGTCCAACATTCATGAGGTTATGCTTTAATGTAGGAGACAAAAATATATTTTGAACTTCTTTATTCTCACCTTGATTTGTGTGGATCATGATAGATCCTTTGCCCTTTATTGGAACTATTTCATTGCTCCTCCTTCTTATCTTAGATTTCACATTTTTATGAATGAAAGAAAACAAACTTTCATTACCACTCATGTGGTTGCTACAATAGCTGTCCAAATACCAAACTTTTGGGCTACCTTCTTAACTAATGTTGAACATGATGAAGGTTCTGGACTGATTTCCTTCAGCCACATTCACATTTTTTTTTGGCTGATTATTGTGTTTTTTCCAACAATCACTTGCATAATGCCCAAATTTATGATAGTAGTAGCATTCAACATTGCTTTTGGCATTCCTCTGATTCAAAGTGTTGTTCTTTATTCCTCTTCAGGAGTTGGTCTAAGAGCTGCTCACTCCCTCTTGGCTACCTACTCGTCCCGAGCTTTCTCCTCCAACATTTTCTTGTATGGATCTTCCTCTACCTCTTCAAGAGTTATTTTTACCTCTCCCCATACCTCTTGCATTTGGTTGAGCTTTAAAATATTTCTCTTGGGAAGAATTCGTAGACCTATTTAGGTGTTTCTCATGGGTTTGAAGAGAACCCATTAACTCATCAACGAACAATGCTGAGAGGTCTTTTGCCTCTTCAATTGAAATCACCACCACATCAAATTTGGTGGGTAAAATTTTGAGAATCTTCTCCATGATCCTCTTCTCTTCCATGGTTTCACCATTCGACCTCAACTAGTTTAACAAACCGAAGACTCTTGTGTGGAAGTTTGAAATGGACTCGGTGTGCCTCATCAAGAGAGTCTCAAAATCTATTTGAAGCATCTGGAGCTTCACTAATCTGACCTTGTTGATTCCTTTATATCTTGTCTGGAGGATTTCTCAAGCTTCCTTTGCATACTCAACTACTGCTATTTTGGGGAAAATAGCCTCTATCATGGCCACTTCAATCAAACTCAATGCCTTTACATCTTTCTTCATTTTCTCCTTCAACTAGGTCTTTTGGTTGTTTGTGAGAGCTACAAACTGGGCTAGGTTAGTGATATCCATGAACCCATTTATCAAAAAATCACACAAATCATTGTTGACCAGAATGGTCTTCATCTTCTTTGCCCATACATCATATTTCTTCCCATTAAAGGATGGTGGCTGCTTCCAACTCTTCCCTTCACCTCCAACTATGTCTCCTATAGAAAAAACTCAATACCCAAAAAAAAAAATGCCCTAACTCACAAAGAAATGGGGCATATAGCTCTGATACCATGTCAAAATTTCTGATAAAACGAAATACACAATTTTTTTGCTATGTTTCTCAATTAGCTGGGAATACACAAACTCAAAATGTGGAAGAACAAGGATACATGCAAAATTCCTTTTGTATTCAATAACTAGAAATGATAATACATAAAAGAGTAAACTCAGAAAAATAAACTAAGACTACAGATTACAAATTTCTAGTAGCCTTCATGAGTTGCTCAACCAGACTAGTAACTTTTAGGAACTCCTAGAAGCTCACTGTCAAGAGCTATGTAGAGCTCGACCTGGAGCAATTACTGCTCACTTACAAACAAATACAGTTGCTTCTGTTTGGGAGCTTCTAGGATCTCACAAAAAAATTCTTCATAGTATGCTACTGTCACAAACTTCTTCTTCCAACTAACTAACAAAACATTCCCTCCTAAATTTTGAATTCACCTACCAAATTAAATTCGACTATATAGTTGAGTTGCATGTCAGGAGCAAGTGGAAAGGCAATCCCCAAAATAATCTTCCAGCTACAAATAACAAATGCTCTGACAAGTAGGTGGCAACGAAAAAAGGCTTAGAGACAATTAATATTTCCAACAGACCAAACTTGTAGAGATGCATGAAAAATGTGGAAGCTATTTAGATTCAAATAAGGACATTTTTATACACAAAATCATTTTTTGAGAGAGCTAGAGATACTTTCAATTAAATGCGGTTGGTAGGTGTAAAGACACAACTTAACCTTTCTCAGTATCCACTATGCCCACACCCAAAGAGAGCCTTGAGACAAGGTAAGAATACATAAGAAATGCATGCACTGCCATACGTGCATGCAAAATGTGTAGGGAAAATCAACAATTGACACAAAGCCTTACAAAAATAAGTCTCTCAAGTGTGATTGAAGCCAAATATGCCATACAAAATTAAATACAACCCATACAATGAACCTCAAAAGCATGCAATAAAACGGGGAAGTGGAGATAATGCAAGCAATCTTAAAACAATCCCCTTCGATTAATGTGGTCTCGTGGAAGGTAAAGACAATTTTTTTTTTGCATAAAAAGGATTTATTAAAACATAACTATAAATGTCATTGGTAGAGGTAAAGATACACTTATCTATTTTTTTGGTGCCTTACATAGTTGGAAGAGACTAAATAAGGCAAAAAAAATATCGCTTTAATGAGTTATGATATCCTCAAAAGACATGTAAGATACAATTAAGCAGAAGCATTAATAGGGTATAAGATCAGTATGTTAGAAAATACAAAAGTGACATAGAAAATCTTGAGTTTTCAAACATGTGGATGAAGGGTCGTGGTACCTGGTAAAATTGTTCTTCTCGATCACCCATCAAAGCCCTCCTTTCTTTTTTTCACCTCCCTTCCACTCCTTTTGTCTTCTATCCTCTCAAGTAATGGCCTTAACAACCAGTTTTCTTCTCGACATTCCCCTGACATCCCCCCTCCAAGTTGGATACCTAGAATAGCATTGTATGAACCTCTCCTTCTCAAATTATCCTCCATTACTCACTATTTCTAGTCCCCACTATTGTTGCATGTAACATGCATTTTTAATGCATGCAAAATTTTATTCTTACTTTTTTTATTACTTAATAATTAGTTCTTTAATAACTTAATTTATTTCTAATTCCTAACTAAACTTTATTTAATTACATATTTATTTAATGAAAAATATTTCGTACATCCATATATATAATAATAATAATGTATCTCTTACATTATTATTATATATATAATAAATAAATAAAACAATTTTATTTTTTAACTATTTACATTTCATAGTTTATCAACAAAATAGTATTCTCCATTATTTATTTTTATTTTCGCAAAAAATTAATATTCAAGGGCATATTTTTAATTTCTCTTAATAATTCTACTTCCTAAATTTAATAGTTAAATTATGCTAAAAAATGAGATGTGACATCACTCCCCTCTAGGAAGAGACATTGTCTGGATGTCTTATTTCTTAAGCAAATAAAGAATCTCATTACACTAGCAACTAGTCTTTCCAATTCAAGATCCTCAAGGCTTACTTCAATCATGATAGGCATTTTTTTCAACCAAATGCATCCTATTCTTAATTTGCAACACTTATAATAGTAAAACATGCACATTCATGATAACTCAAGCTCACTCATTTGTCAAATGAATCATGCAATCAAATTTCCAAGTGAGTGTGTGTCTATTCCATTATTACCTTTCAATGTTTCTTCTTATCTTCATAGGACTTAATCATATCAATGCTTAAGTAATGAAAATGATTTGCACATTTTCAAAAGCTTTAATTTTTTTAATCACCAACATGCATACCCATGCTTACCATAGCCTTTTAGTTTGTTTGGGCTGGCTTGGTTGCCCAGGTTTCCTCTTCAATGTTCCTATGTTTCTTTATACACACTTGTGCTATTTCTAGCTCATTCAAATGTCAACACCTCATAGGAAAGTCAATATTGTAAAGGAAAAGATTACAATTCCAAAATATAATTATCATTGACTAGGTCACAACTTGATCATATATAGGTGGAAATATATAGAAATCCATTCACATACCTTCCTTCATGAATGATATTCGTGTGTGTCTGTAGACCACCTACACATGTTCTCCAAGCATCCAAGGTATATTGTCCTTACAAAATTATTCTCACATAGAGACTCATTTGTGTTCCAAGATCATCAGTATATATGAGTCAAAAGTAATAATAATCAATCTAGTAGAGCTAATCACAAGATGAGAAATAACTTTAATACCTATTATATTTTCTTATTTGCAAGTGCGTCATTCATACATTAGCATGTTTACAAAGCACATCACTCATACTAGTGATAGTGCATCATAAAAATAGTAATCAAGTAATGATTTGTAATGCATAATCTCTGACTACCTCCACACGTGGCTAGTCAAAGTCAAAAACATGATGTTGGTGTTTTTCCACCCAATCATGAGGTTTTTACCTCCATGGAGATCTTCCTACCCAAAGATCTACCATCCCTAAAAATTCCTAGGTATCAAAAATAATTTGAGGCAGGGGGAGTCTTGATGCATGCCTAATACATCCACATGCATTTCTATCCACTAGAACATGTAATGGTCTTATGCTTAGGATTTTGAAATGGGAAATTAATACATTTCCATATATTTCAATGGTCATACGCTTGACCAAAAATTTTCCATATACAACAATAATGTAGTTCTAGAAAAACAACAAACTACACCCTTGTATTTCCACATTCGGCACCCTCTAGAGAGTAAAAGTCTTCCTCATTCATACTCAAGCATTTCAAGCATATACAAGAAGGCAATATTTAACACATATTACATAAATGGAAAATAATACATTAACTTCAATCATATAGAGCAATTTACATCCCCTCACAATTATCAATGCATACCATTTCATTCATTATAGGTATGCCATTCATCACAAGGTTGTAAGAAAAATTCAATCATGATACTAATACAAGATCAGTATGTTCTCCACAATATACTCCCTTAAATATTCTATTATTGTTCATGGTGAACTTGATAGATCACAACACTTTACTCAACATAGAACCAACAATGTCAAACATTTGGAATAGTCACCAAGAGATTTTCAAATAAAATCAAAAGAGAGAAAAATCAACAAGTTCAACACTAAGTCAAAAATATCGACAATTTCAATAATAAATCAAGTATGACTAAGGTTCGTGAAATCAATCGTCAAAATATTTGGTGCCTAAACCAATCATAAGGATAAATTAAAAAAAATAAAAATACAGATGTTGGTCCTTACAACACAAGAAATATTTCCATCAATAAATCAAAATGAATCATAAACTAGAAACACTTCACCTAACTAAGTGACTAGCACTAGCCACATAGAGGGAGTAATGGCTACATGACACCTTTTGTTTGAGGTGCGCTAGAGAACATACCCAAAAATTTCAAAAATAAAATCATTTTCAACTACACTTTCATGCATTAATTCAAATATCAACACATGCATCCATGCGTCTTCCAGTAAACTAATATTTTCATTTTGATACAGTGCAAGAAGACATGTCGAACAGGAACCCCACTTGTATGCAAAAGTTAGATTCACTCAATACATTACATTCACTTGGAATATTATAATCTCAAGTCTCATTGCATATGATCACTTACATTACATGTTTTCAATGACAAGGTAATGCAAGGGTGCTAAGTTTAGACATTGAAAATTAATCATTTTTATTTGATCAATTTACCCCTTTTCATCTAAATATCCTTTTATCCACATTAATTAAATAATTTTACTATTATTTAATTAATATCCTTAAATTCCTCTAAATCCCTAAGGTATTTAGTTAAATATTAAATACTTTACCCTTTATTCCTTTCCTCTAAGAAATTAAATAAATAATCCATTTATTTAATTCCCTTTATCTCCCATCCTCCATAATCTACACCTAATCCTAATCCACCTGCTAATCCCATCATTAGGGATCTGCAAATTCCTAATCCATGATTAGGAGGTGTCACATCCTCCAACTTTTGCAAGTGGGATCCTAATCCCAATTAGCCACCTAACATTCCTCTAATCTTTCATCAATTGTCCTAACCAAATCCGTACTCAACTCTTCCCTTTCTCCAAGGAATATTAAATTCCTTTTTATTCTACCCACATCCCAATGGAATTTTTAATTCCATTTTTATTCTGCCAATACCCCTCATGGAATTTTTAATTCCATTTACAATCCCCCTATCCTTTCCAATGAAATTTTAAATTCCATTTATTCATCCAAGGTTTCTAAAGAATTTTTAATTCCTTTGGTCAACTCTTGATCTCAACCTTTGATCCTCTTCCAAGAATCAATCTTCATCATCCATTTCAATCTCCCTTACTAAATGACTAACACTTAGCCATTTTTAGTATTTGAATCCATTCTAACCACAATCTATCACATTGATCTCAATCCTTCAATCACCATAGCCAAATCCACCTTCTTTGCACCCAAATCAAGAAAAATCAAGTCGTTATGTTGTTGAAATTGATGTAGGAGCACACATATCAAGCCATGAAAAGGGGAAAACAAACTCATCAAGCTCAAACAAAGTAATATTTTGGTATTTTATTTACAAGTTTGAGTTTTATCCTTTGCCCAATCTTGAGTGTTGTCTTTGATTTTAATCTCTTGCTTGAGTTTATTTCTTGCACTTTAGTAGATTAAAAACACCACATACATATTTCTAGCATGCTCGGTGGGACCCATTGCATGGGTCTTCTTTTATGTTTATTGTTGTTTGAAGTTTTGTAGGTTTTGAATTTCACACCCAAAGAAAAATCTGCCCCCCACAGGTGAGTCCACCTAACACAGGGGCACATCTTCGTTGAGCACAGGTGAACGTGCTTTGACCCTTCCAAAAAATGGCAAGTCTACTGACTGATGGGCGAATCTGCTACCTGAACGGGTGAATATATTGACAGGTGAATCTGTTGATGGATAGGTGAGTCTTCTGACGAAAGGGAGAATCTAATGATGAATAGGTGAGTCTACTGACGGATGGGCGAATCTGCTGATGGGCAAGTCTACTAATGGATGGGAAAATTTTTTGATGGGTGAATTTGTTGATGGGTGAATCTGTTGATGGCTGAATCTACTGATAGGCGAACCTAAGACTTACATAGGAAAATTTGCTTTGCACAGAGGAGATTTTGAGGTAATCTAGAACCTTAAAATTTTCAATCTAAGTTACAATTTGATTTCGGATTTGGGTACTAATCAGTTGACTACAAGTCCATTTATGCTTGTGATATTTTACTAAAGTCTTTGCAACTTATCGTATACCCAAGATCAAAGTACAAAACTACTAATTCATGGATTGTAGGATGAGCGATCGAGGCCCCTTTAGTTAGATTTGTGTGTTATTTTTCATACAAATTTAGGCACACCTATACTTAATTAAAGGGTCAATTATCTTTTTTTCTATGTTTGGGAGTGAATTGTTGATTTATCCACTCCCCTTGCACCTTTCGATGATCCTGAGTGACGAGAAATTGAAATTCATTCCAGTCCAATCCAGTCTACCCAGGAAGTGCTAGTGCATCTAAGCTCTCCCCTTACACTACATGCTAGCCTAGGGACTAGTCAAATCATCTATTATTTCCTTCCTTTAGTGGGACCTTCCTGGGATTTCATCACCTTAGGGACAATTCCAACCATGTGTTACTAGTGGGGTATATAAAGCAGGGAGAGCTAAAGCTATACCTAATCCAGTCACATTGTGTCTAGCAAAGCGTCAAAGCTAGGGTGATACCTAGATAAGACATGTAGGGCTTTTCTGAGTTTCCAGTACCTTGTTGGGGTTCCTGATCCATGCTTGTGATGGGATGTTTTTCATGGTTGTGCCTCATGTACCTAGTGTATATTGAGGATGCATGAGGTAGCCTTGTTTATCCTAGATAGAGACCCATGTTTTAACCGTGGCTTGGTGTAGTGTAGGGGATGCACACTGTACCCTGAAGTTACTCACCACATACTCCCTTAGGTTGAGATAGAAATCATCATGATGTACTATGATAATCCGCGAGTGAGAGAGAGAAGGTGAGCCTGTGGTGTCTTTTGATGACCCTATGCCACTAGATCTCTAGCTATCTTCCTTCGCAAGAAAGGGTGATCTAGAGAACCACCTTGGTATCATCGAGTATTAACCTTGGGGTGTCCCCTCAAAGTCATGGGCCTACATCAAGTTTGTAAACCCTTATCACTAATTCTAGGATTGTGTTGCCTGGCATGTTTTCTTGTGTGATACTAATTCTTATCATCAGTCTGAATCAGTCTAGCTTTCTATCTATTGTTTGTTGTGTTTTTATCCTTTGCCATAGTCTACCCTTGCCCTCAACAGTGAGTTTTCTTGTCACAGGGATGAATTTCCATTGTGGACAAGTGATCTTTCCCTGAACAAGGGTGATTATTTGTCTTGAGTCTAATCTAGGTCATCCTTATGGAAAAATCATCCTTCTTAGGGATGAATATTTATGTGGGTCCCTCTGTTAGGTGACCCTACATCTTCCTGTTCCTTAAATAAGTGATCCTGCTCCTCCCATAAGTGAGTTAGTGTCCAGTCTATGTTATCCCCATCCACCTATTCCCTGAATAGGCGATCTTGCTATCCATAAGGGTTATCTTGTTTCCTGTCTAAGTCACCTTTGTTTGTACATCCATTAGAACAGGTAGTTTTTTTGTTTGTAGGGGTGATCTCATGTCTACTCCATACCATCTTTGTCTATACATCCCCTAGAATAGGTGATCTTGTCATCCTCATTGGTGAGTCTATATCCATTCTGTGCCTTCTTTTTCCATACATCCCCTAGAATAGAAGATCCTGTCATCCTCATGAGTGAGTTTGTATCCATTTTGTACCCTCTTTGTTCGTACATCTGCTAGAATAGGCGATCTTTCTCTCCTCATAGGTGATTCCATGATTCTTGTTTGTATATTCCAAGACATAGGCGGTCCTATGACTCCTAGAGAGGTGATCCCATGATACATAGAGGTGATTCTATGATCCTTTAGATAGGAAATACTATTAGTTTGACATGTGAACCCATTAATTGCAAAGGCGGATCCATTTTCCATAAAAAATCTAGTGAGTTAATCCTTCATGTCATGATTAGCCTATATCTTCATCAGTCCAAAACTATAGTCCAATAATTTATACTCTACATATCCATCTCCAAATGATCACTTTTAGCTCATCAACCCTCATCAATCTATCCAAACATCATCCCCTTTGAGTAAGGAGTAAGCTAAACCTATCCTTTATCCATTCAAAAATTATCCTCATCATTTTAGTCACATCCTTGAACTTGGGATCCCCTCACACTATATCTTCCAATCATCCTAATCTAAACTTAAATCCCATCCTAATCTAAGCTTCAATCCAATCCTAATCCAATCTTAAATCAAATCCCAATCTGAGCTTAAATCAAATCCCAATTTGAGCTTAATTCACATCCCAATTTGAGTTTTATCCCATTTGTAGTGTTCCTTAATCATCTCAATAACTAGGAATATGAATTCCTCTACCTGGGGATTGGACATCACAACCAACAACCATAATCTGCTAAAGAACCTCATTTAATTATCAACCTGAGGACTTAAACTTGAAATGGGCCAGCACAATATATGCACTAATCACCTTTTCAGACATGCATGATTTCCTAAGATGCTTTATACTGGAATTCTAATTACTGGGATAAATTTACTGAATAGCTTGCTTTGGAAATGAAAAATTGAAAGATAAACTACTCTACATCTAGTGTTTGCAATAAAAGACACATTAACTTCTATGAAAGAAAATGTAGTTATCCTAACTTACAGAATGAAAGTATGGGCAATTCCCTAAGTGGGCCCCCTTAGTTAATGCCAAAATTAGACAATAGATTAGGCGAAAAACATCATAAACTTTATTGATTCAAGATAAAACAATACATAGCATGCAATCTCTCTTGACTGTATTTTTGAAAGTAAGTATGTGTTTACACAATAATCTTCCAGCCCATTCTCTAAGGGAGAATGGGCTATTTATTGAAAACTAAATCTAATTGCTAACTAACCTTCCCTTATAAATCGGGAGGTCTTTATTACATTCAACTAATTTAGCAAAGTGGTGGATAGAAATGAAAGAACTGAGTCAAGTCAGTTTATCAGTCTTAAACTGCCCTCATCCTAGATTTATGCACCATTAAGACACCTGAGCTATATTTTTGAAACACTCCTCTTGTATGGTGGATGAGTTGAAACTGACTTCCTATTCTTTAGCAACTAAATCGTTCTCATTGATTTGGTCTTTTACTTGCGAGTGGGAAATTGAATTCCTTCCTCTTATCGTGGTACCTACAAAATATCTTGCCGGCTATTCCTGAGGTAGAGAGTTAGCTCAACACGTTCAACATTTGAGATGATTCATGATTTTATTTATACATCTATTTAAGCATTAATCTAAAGAAAACATTATTCCAAGCGTGGTTGTAGGAGGTTTGTCAACACACAAAGTTTACTAAGGCATTCATCAAACTAATAAAACATTTAAAGTAATAACCATGGAAGACTTAGTGTAATATAATTATTACATTAAGCACAATTTTTTTGTGTTTTATCCCATAATTAGCACCAAATGTTTGTTTTAGCATAATGAAAAAGCATAAAAGTGTTTGCAAAAGTATGATCTAGATGTGCCAAAAACTAGGCTCATCATTCCCCTCAACCTACTATTTGCTAGACCCTTCAGCAAATCTAGCATTTCTTCTCCTAGAAAATTCTCTTAAATCAGCATTCCGCTACTATCCACACTCTCCATGCTGGAAACTTCAGAAGTGAGATTGCATTTCCTCTAGCCTTTGCCATCTTTTATCCTTAGAACTCTTGTTGTATATGGTGTTGTCCCCCTGCATAAACAATAATGGCCATAGGAGAATAGGTGGTTGCATAACCAATGGCAACCAATTCTCCCTTTTTTGTCCTGGCATTCCTCATGTATCTCTCTGCCCTTTTGGTTGCTGCATACAAGGTATTAGGAGTGTGTGGTTCTGCTCTTTTTAATTGGAATGGAAGATTTTCCCATCTTGTTTGAATGTGTAGATTTGTAGCACCAAGATTATTGTTTATTACTTGGGAATATTGAGAAAATATTTCTTGCCTCAAAGGCTCAATCAATGGCCTAGCTCTTTCATCTCTCCACAATTTCTTCCAATCAAAGTAGATACCCATTCCATTCTTTGATTCATTCCTCACTAATAATGGCATATTGACTTCATCATGCAGATGAGTATCAAATTGTTCCCCCCTGCTTATCTCATTGGTCATCCAAGAGATCAAAGTGTTGATATGAATATCTCCAACATAACATAAGGGGTTCCAATCTTTATGCTAGGGTACGGCCAAATTATGTAGATAAAACTCACATAGGAGATTCCTGATGTGCAGAAGTGAATCTCTATATGCCTCATTAAATTCTTCTGGGGTATCTAATGAAGGACTTTTACCTTTCCAAATTCTAATCAGTTGGAAGTTCAAATACAACTCTCTAAGATACATTGCATAAATAGGTGAAGGTGCTCGACACTGCATCAGACGTGGAACAAGCTCTACCACCTGGTTGAGAGTGTCATTTAATTTAGCAATTTCCAAATTCTTGTTCTGGATTATTCTTTGTAATCTTTCAATTTCAAGTGCAGAAGTAGTCTATTGATGCTGGAGTTCTTCAAAACATGCCATCCCTACAGCAAAGTGTGACATAGAGAGGAGGTCTATGATTATAGCTTACTGTAGGTGATCCCTGTATTTCTTCAGTTATATCCACCTTTTTTTGTTCCTCTTCTCCCATTACCTCTGTATTATCTGATGGTTCAGAGTTTTCCTGTCCTGAATTACCTTCCTGGTCTTCCTGGGCATCAGGAATCTCATCAGTCATGCCAATGCTGTCACCCTCTTCTTCTAATGGAATCACAATTGTTACCTCCTCCTTCCCAATATTTCCTACCTCTTCCTATAGTTTTCCTACCATTCTTTCCTGTATCTGCTCTGCAATGGCAGCCAATTCATCCAGGCCCGCTCCTTCAGGTGTACCTATGGTCTCCACAACAACAGGTCTCTCCACTTCTAGTATAAGATTGGAAGGTTTTGAGGTTGGTGGTTCGACAGAAGTAGCATCAAGTGATTGTCTAAATTCCTTGTTCTCGAGTCTAGAACTCCTTCTTATGGGATTAGGAATTGTCTTACGCTTCTTTGAGGGCTTTGCCGCATGAACAAAGAGGTTTTCTTTTTGTTTCCTTTTTGCAGGCTTAGGGGTTGCCAGAATGGGTGACTTCCCTTTATTAATATTGGAAGAAGACTCAGGATTTTTGATAGGGGATTTTTCAAAAAGAGGAATGTCATCTTGTGAATTGGATGATTCCTAAGCAGGGGACATAGTGGCAGAAGTATGGCCTATGGACTGGGAGGTTCGTCATTTGAAGGTAAGAGGTTCCCCTCCAAGTCCCACATTTTGAATTTTGGGATTAAAATCAACAATGAACTCCTTCCAGGTCATTCCTGATGTATCTTGAATAGATTTTTCAACAAGTAATTTAATAAGGCAATGAAGGGATACAAAGTTAACCCTACCCTTTCTAAATTCAGCAACACTATTGGATAACAAATTGTAAGAGAAGTCGAGAACATTCATCAATAATCCATGGTGTAAGTGAGACAAAATTTTAAAGTGATGGGAATGCAAGACTGAAAACCTACCTTCATAGGTTAAGTATTTGATTATGTATCCCGCCCGTGACACCTAGTCCTGTGGTAGACTCAACCTTTGTGCACCATGATTATCTACACATAGTGGAGGGTCATTCAACCGAGTAAACTCTACCCTGGCACTCTTTGCATCCCTCCCTCAAGGAAATGTTTCTCTGACTTGAGGTAAGCCCATTATCTCAGCAATTCTATCAATTGATGCATTCACTGTTATACCTCTAACTTTTGCTTCTCCTTCTTGAACTGTCCTTGTAAATTCCTCTACAACATCTACATCAAATGTTTCCAACTTCAGGAAGTAACTAAGCCACCCATATTTCCTGAATGGTGGCACATGCAGCACATCCTGTAGTAGGATGTTATGATCTGTAGGCTCATGTCGAATCGGCTGACCTCCCATCTCCTTAGTTTTTTGTAATCTAACCCTTTAGGTGATGATCTCCTGGCTTTTGTTTTAAAAATTCACACAACCAGAACTTCCTGCAACCCAACTCTACAGTTCTATCCTCCCCTCAACCAAAAATTTTGAACCCCTCTTCAAAAGATACAGAAAATATAGGAAAAGGAATTCAAACATTCAATTTCTTTGAAGGAGAAAGTAATCATAGATAAGTAAAATATATTTAGGTTCATTATTGTAGGAGGTATGGTGTTCAGTTCATAAACTGGAGATTTTAAATATCTGGAGCTCATGCCGAAATGACAGTGATAATGGATGTGACAAGGCATTTTGGCGATGGAAACAATGATGTGGCAAAAAGATATAAAATGGAAAAACGTGCCCAATTGTGTGGAAAGGTTGAAAGGGACGGTAGTCATATAGGAATGTAATTTGAATTAATTAATACCTAAAATAAATGTAATAAATAAAACAACTAAGCAATATTAAAGTGAAGTGGAACTCACTTGGATGGAACTGCCGTAATTACCTTATGTGACTTCACTTCTTCATTCAAAAATGTGATCTGTAGAAATGTGGATGGTATGGAGAATGACAGGTGGATGAGGTGGAAGAAAGAGTATGAGTGGACGGATTACAGATGGACTGAGTGAATGGAATGGGGATCTAAGTGGATGAGCCCTTTATTATGATAGTTTTATGTACTTTTATGCATGGCCTAGGGAATTGAGTGATAACTCTATCCCTTTGGCTGCAGGATCAACTGTTTCCTACACAAACTCAAACTGGCTCAGAAATTCTCCCCTATTGATGGGCTTATAGTAGAGCTTGAGACGATGTCCATTAACTAATAGCTTGAATCAACCTCATCAATGGTCCTCAATTGTACAACACCATTTGTGAATACTTCCTCTATCTCATATGGACCCAACCATCTAGTTTGCATTTTTCCTTGATTGTCCTTATACTGTGAGTCATATAACAAAGCCCAATCTCCTACTTTGAATTTCTTTTATTTAATGTACTTATCATGCCATTTTATTCTCTGATTTTGTATTATCTTTGTGTGGTGCAGGGCATTCTTTCGGAGCTCATCCAAGGCATTGAGCTACATGACTCTTTCCTTTTGTGCAGTTGTTAAGTCCATGTCCATTTCCAATGCTACTCTTAGAGTCTTATGTTCAAACTCTACTGGCATCACAACTATTTTACCATACACCATTTCAAAGGGTGTATATCCTGTAGCAGTCTTCATGTAGTTCGGTAGGACATATAGCTTCGGGTAAGCTTGCAGCCCAGTCCTTTCTATGCAAATCTATAGTCTTAGTCAAAATGGCCTCTATATCCCTGTTGGTGATCTCCACTTGACCATTAGCCTTTGGATGATAAGGAGTTGATTTTATGTGCCTTATGTTGTATTCATTGACTAAGGTTGTAATTAGAGTAGAGGTAAACTATGCCCTCTGATCTATCACTATTTCCCTAGGGACACCAAATCTGGTGAATATTTCCTCATAGAGGAATTCTACTACTTTATTATCCCTTGCATGCTTCATAGGTTTAGCTTCTACCCACTTCGTCACATAATCTGTGCATACAAGGATATAGGACTTACCATTTGAAGGTGGATCAATTGGTCCTACAAAATCTAGTCCCCATTTGTCAAAGGGAGTAACAACCAGTTGTGGGAACAGAGGCATCTCATCTGATATGGTTGGCCTTCCCATCCTTTGGAATTTGTCACATCTCATGGTGTATTTGGCTGCATCTCTATGTAGAGTTGGCCAATAATAGCAAGCATTTAAGATTTTCATTGTTGTCCTTTTTGCAGCAAAATTCCCACCACACGGCTCATCATGACTTGCATGAAGTATATCATGAGTATCTTCCTCTCGTATGCATCTCCTCATAACTTGATCTGGCCCTATATAAAACATGCAATCTGCAATCCAGGAAAAGTTAAAAATTTTCTCTACCAATAATCGCTTTTCCTTAGGAGAGAATTGAGGAGGAGTTCTTCTTGCAGTAAGATAATTTTCTATATCCGCATACCAAAGGTGAATAACTTTGAATGCAAAAAAATTCTCATCAGGAAAGGAATCCTCAATAAGTGCAGAGTTATCTTGAATTTGAATCCTAGACAGGAAATCGGCAACCACATTGACTTTACCTGGCTTGTCCACAATTGTAATATCAAATTCCTGCATGAGCAACAACCACCTTGCCAGTCTTCTAGTTATTGAGATTTTGTTCATAAGATACCTGATTACTGCATGATCAGTGTGGAAAAATATTTGATAGCCTGTTATATAATGCCTGAATTTATTGAGAGCATAAATGATTGCTAACATTTCTTTTTCTATAACAGTATAGTTGAGCTCAACCCCCTGCAAGTTTTTGTTGATGTAATACAGTGCATGTTTAGTTGAACCACCCTTTTGTCCTAAGATAGCACCAATGGCACAATTTGATGCATCAGTATGAATGTTGAATGGAAGTGACCACTCAGGTCCTTTCAACACAGGTGCTTGTGTAAGGGAAATTTTCAGATCAAGGAATGCTCTTTCACATTCCTCTATCCAGGAAAAATCTGCATCTTTCTTCAACAAATTGTATAGAGGAGTTGTTGTTTGACTGAAGTCTTTGATGAATCTTCTATAGTATCCAGCATGTCCCAAAAAGCTTCTTAGTTCATTTTGCTTGGTAGGAAAGGGAAGATTAGAGATGACTTCAATTTTAGAAGGATCAACTTGTATCCCTGCAACAGAAATATAGTGACCAAGCACTATTCCCTCTTGCATCATCATGAAGAACTTCTAACTATTTAGTGACAGGTTATGATCTTCACACCTCTGTAGTACCTTCTTCAAGTTGTCCTGTGCTTCCTCAAATGTTGCACCATAAACAGTAAAATCATCCATGTATATCTCCATGCAGTCATATGAGATATCTGAGAAAATACTTATTACATCTCTCTGAAAAGTTGCAGGTGCATTGCAGAGACCAAAAGAAAAAACAGAGTAAGCAAATGTCCCCCAAGGGCATGCAAAATTAGTCTTTTCCTAATCCTTCGGAGCAATCTTGATTTGATTGTATCCACTGAAGCCATCAAGGAAAGAGAAATACTTTTTCCCTGATAAATTATCCAGTACTTGATCAATGAAGGGAAGAAGAAAGTAATATTTCTTTATTGCAGAGTTGAGCTCCCTATAATCTACACACACCCTCCATTTTCCTCCTTTCTTAGGAATGATAACTAGTGGGGAGACCCATTGACTATCTGATATTGGGTAGATAAATCCAACATTCAACATCTTCTACAATTCCTCTTTAACAATTTCTCTCAAGGCTGGGTTGATTCTCCTTTGGGGTTATCTAACAGGTTTGAACTCACTATTGATGAAAATTCGGTGTGTACACAGCTTTGGATCAAGTCCTTTCATGTCACTATAATCCCAGGCAAAAGCAGATTTATGGGTAGTAAGCATTTTGACTATTGATTCATGTTGCTTGCTGGTAAGTTTATTGTTGATATTCAAGGTTTTCCCTATAGCTACTTCTACTTGGGAAGTCAATTCAAGCATGGATACTTTAGACAGAAAGGGCATGTCTACTTCATAGGGTAGTAATGTATGCAAACAACCAGTTGTTGTAGGATAATGAGATGATGTAGGTGGAGGAAGAATAGTCTGCAAAGAGCATGGATTTTTTTCACAATGAGGATATTCGGTAGCATATTTATTCAGTAGGATATTGGACAGTATATCTTCTTCTTCTTGCTATGCAATGAAAGGTTCTCTAGTAATCATCATTAAATTGGCCACGGAGTTCACTTCCTCGCCTTCTCTCAAATCAGGCCAAACAGCTTGTCCAAACTCAAGTTGAGGTTGGGCTGGAGAATATAGGGTAAGCTTCTTTGTGTTATACCCATTAGATATTGTCATGTTACCAGTCCTACATCCAATATAAGCATCTACAGTAGCTAACCACGGCCGTCCTAGAATTACAAGATAGCCTCCTAATGATACTTTTGGAGACAAAATCATAAAATCGGTAGAATATTCCCATGAATCTAGGGTGACAACTAAGTCTTCCACTACTCCATTAGGTTTGGCTGTTGAACTATCAGCAAGTTGCAAGACTATAGGTGTAGGTCTCAGGTCAGAAATACTCAATTTAAGCACAAGGTCTTTCGTCATGATATTGATAGCAGCTCCAAGATCTACTAAAGCATTCTTAATTTGAACCCCATTAATATTAATTTCAACAATAGGGCTGCCGGGGTCTGAATATTTTGGGATGGTAAGCTTGCCCAGCATCAAATCAGAGAGTTGGCCTAAAACATGAATAGTCTGAGGGTCTTTCTTCTTCCTTCCCGGCTTCTTTAGACATGCTTCTTTGATGGTCTTGTTGTAAATAGGTACTTCCTTAATTGCTTGAAAAAAAGGAATTTTTACAGATATGTGCTTTAGTTGGTCAAAAATGTCAAAGGTAGGCTCTTGCTTTTTCACAATTTCACCTTCCAGCCTTTGTGGGAAAGGAGGTGATGGTGTATTGGATACCTTAGGTAATGATGGAGTCTATATTGGCTCATTGGGTTGGACTAGGCCATTGGCATCTTCTTCCTGCTCAATCTCCTCAGATGGCAATTCTGAGATTATAGGAGGAGATGGTGTGGGTAACACAGTTCCTGAACGTAAGTTGATATTATTCAGGTTGAGAGCATAGGCAGGCTTATTATTAGGATCAGCAAAATAAACTTGTTGCTGCTACTGCTGTTGAGGTTGGTTATTTGGATTGGGTGCTTTTTGAGCAGGCAGTTGGGTTGGCTTTGGATTCTGGCTCTGATTAGCTACAGGAGGTGGCATAATTGACTGCTGATGGGGTTGCTGCAAGAAACCAGTGGGTGGATTTGACCATTGTTGGCCTCCTCTCCATTGGTTATACTGTTGCTAATTCCCCTGTTGAGGTTGCCACTAATTTTGCTGTGGTGACTACAAGTTTCCTTGTGGGGGTTGCCAATGGTTTTGTTGAGCATTTGGCCAAGGATTATTCCATTGAGGTTGATAATATGGCCCATAGCTTGGAGGGTACTAATTCTACCACTGATTATTATATGAACCAAAATTTTGCAAGGGGTCTTGAGGCATACCTTGTCTTGGGGCCCATAGCCTGCACTGAGCAACAAAGAACACATCTTCCTCTCTTTCAATGGTTTTGAACTCAGTAGGAAGATGTTGCACCTCCAAATTGACCACTGCTTTGCATCTGCAGTCCCTCTTCCTCTATCTACAGTGAGGGTAATATTCAGCCAACATCGCATCAAATTCTTCTTTCTTCCTTCTTGCTTGCATGGTGTCCAGCTAAGTACCTACATCATTTATAATATCTTGCTTAAAGTCAGACAAAAAGTTAGAGAGTTTTCCTTTTGATACGCCTAAACCACTTCCTTTTGCAATAGAGGGTTAGAACCCCCTGCCTTTCTTCATATTTTCCCTAGAGTAATTGAGACAAATCTTCTTAATGCCATCCCAATTACTTTGGGTGATATCTCCTCCAACCATGAGGTCTAGTGCTTCCATGCAAGTATCATTGACTCCTCTTAGAAATAGGTTTTTTAGACTCCTCATTTAGCTAGTGCTGAGTATTTTTCTGCACACTAAACAGAAACATGGATATATAGTCCTCCAAGGTTTCATCCTCCTTTTGTGACATCTTGAAGATGTCATCTCCTCTCATATCATTTCCCCTACAATATTCTTTGTACTTTCCTAAGAACAACTCCTTTAATTCATCCCAAGTGGCTGCTGCATTGCCTCCTAATCCCATGAACCATCTTAAGGTTGACTCCTTTAAAGTACAAGGAAACAATTTCATCTTATGAGCTTCAGTAGTATAATCATAACTCCTACATAGGATGTCAAACTCAAACAAGAAGGTATGAGGGTCCTTTGTAATAAGGCCATAGAATTTTGGAAGCAACGAAGAAGGGATATTTTTGAGATTATTATTGTCATGCAACTCAGGGAGTGGAAATGGAAAAGTAGGCCTTGCCATCCTTGGTGGTGGTCTTGGGTTAGCTCCTGGCTGGTAGACGACAAGGGCAAGTGGATTATTATGGGGGTGATGGTTATTGAAAGTGTGCAGGTTATTCAATTGTGTTGTGAGTAAATCAAGGTTATCAGGCTCATCAAACAGATCAAACTAATCTCCGAGGAAGAGGAAGATGAAGTGACTAGGTCCTGACCAGCATCCAAATATGGTTCTTCTAGGACAATTTCTGGGGCAATCTCTGGGTCGTTTTCTTGGATATCTAAACTTCTAGGAAGGAATCTTCTAAATTGGTCTCTTCTTCTAAGCATACAATAAGAAGTAAATCTAAACTATGGAAAAATGCTGGAATAGTGAATTTTGATCTAAACTCTAGGAATAAAATTTCAAGCTACCTACTAGCATGCCTGCAATAGGTTTTTAGTTTGACACCATTCCTGGCAACAGTGCCAAAAATGTAGTGTTCCTTAATCAACTTAATAACTAGGAATATGAATTCCTCTACTTAGGGATTGGACATCACAACCAGCAGCCATAATCTGCTAAAGAACTTCATTTAATTATCATCCTAAGGACTTAAACTTGAAATGGGTCAACACAATATATGCACAAATCACCTTTTCAGACATGCATGATTTCCTAAGATGCTTTATACTGGAATTCTAATTACTGGGATAACTTTACTGAATAGCTTGCTTTGGAAATGAAAAATTGAAAGATAAACTACTCTACATCTAGTGGCTATAGGAACAGACACATTAACTTCTATGAAAGAAAATATAGCTATCCTAACTTATAGAATGAAAGTATGGGCAATTCCCTAAGTGGACCCCCTTAGGTAATGCCAAAAGTAGACAATAGATTAGGTGAAGAACTTCATAAACTTTATTGATTCAAGATAAAACAATACATAACACGCAATCTCTCTTGACTATATTTCTAAAAGTAAGTATGTGTTTACATAGCAATCTTCCAGCCCATTCTCTGAGGGAGAATGGGCTATTTATTAAAAACTAAATCTAACTGCTAACTAACCTTCCCTTATAAATTGGGATGTCTTTATTACATTCAACTAATTTAGCAAAGCGGTGGATAAAAATGAAAGAACTAAGTCAAGTCAGTTTATCAGTCTTAAAGTGCCATCATCCTGGATTTATTCGCCATTAAGATGCCTGAGCTATATTTTTGAAACACTCCTCTTGTATGGTGGATGAGTTGAAACTGACTTCCTATTCTTCAGTAGCTGAATCGGTCTCATTGATTTGGTTTTTTACTTGCGAGTAGGAAATTGATTTCCTTCCTCTTATCATGGTACCTACAAAATATCTTGCCGGCTATTCCTAAGGTAGAGAGTTAGCTCAACACATTCAAAATTTAAGATGATTCATCATTTTATTTATACATCTATTTAAGCATTAATCTAAAGCAAACATTATTCCAAGCATGGCTGCAGGAAGTTTAATAGTAGAGGTTGCATGAGGTTTTTCAACACACGAGGTTTACTAAGGAATTCATCAAACTAATAAAAAATTTAAAGTAATAGCCATGGAAGACTTAGTGTAATATACTTATTACATCAATCATAAAAAATTTGTGTTTTATCCCATAATCAGCACCAAATGTTTGTTTTAGCATAATGAAAAAGCATAAAAGTGTTTTCAAAAGTATGATCTAGATGTGCCAAAAAATGAGCTCATCACCATCCACATCCAAGGTCTTCTGATATCTAAACGAATCTTAAGATCTTTTCTTCCATGTTCTTCTATTCTATCCTATTTATCTCTTCCATGTCTATACATCCCCTAGAACAGGTGATCTTTCTCTCCCCATAGGTGATTTCACGATTCTTGTTTGTACAGTCCAAGATAGGTGGTCCTATGAATCCTAGAGAGGTGATCCTGTGATACATAGAGGTGATTCTATAATCCTTTAGATAGGAAATCCTATTAGTTGGACATGTGAACCCATTAATTGCAAAGGCAGATCCACTTCCCATTCAAAATGTAGTGAGTTAATCCTTAATGTCAAGATTAGCCTATATCTTTGTTAATCTAAAACTATAGTGCAATCATTTATACTCTAGATATCCATCTCCAAATGATCAATTTCATCCCATCAACCCTCATCAATCTATCCAAACATCATCCCCTTTGAGTAAGGAGTAAGTTAAACCTATCGTTCATCCATTCAAAAATTATCCCCATCATTTTAGTCACATCCTTGAACTTGGGATCCCCTCACACTATATCTTCCAATCACTGTAAATATGAACTTAAATCCCTTCCTAATCTAAGCTTCAATCCAATCCTAATATGAGCTTAACTCAAATCCCAATCTGAGCTTAAATCAAATCCCAATCCAAGCTTAATTCACATTCCAATTTGAGTTTTATCCCATCCACATCAAAGGTCTTCTAATATCAAAACAAATCTTAAGATCATTTCTTCCATGTTTTTCTATTCTATCCTATTTATCTCTTCATCATATTTTTTTTTCCTCTGATCATATATTCCCATATTTTTAATCCAATTTCATCTGATCCAATATTATGAATCATTATCCTTCATCAATACCACCAAAAATAGTAGTCAAGGGAAATCCCAATTATGTCGATGATGATAATGAAATTCTTGTTGATCATGATGAGTACGATATAGACCAGCTTGATGCTATTGTTTCTAATAAGCTTTCCCAAACTATCAACCAAAATCCAATCCCTCATCCAAGCTATTCCATCATGTCTGCATCCAAATCTAATAAAAATATTTATGCTGCCTTTGACAAGGGATGTCCATTATCTTCCCCATCCACATATCCATCATATCCTTCATCTACATCTCCCTTTTATCCATCACCCACATACCCATGTCATTCCACATCCATGTCTCTATATTATTCTCCATCCATATCCTCCTATGTTCCTCCATCTTCACACAACAACACCATCACCTTCACCCCTAGTCCAAATCCTCCATCCTATTATCCTCCAATGCCTAAACCTTATCCACCATCCCAATATTCATATCTTAATCCACCATCCCAATCTTCCCATATTAATCCACCATATCAATCTTCCCACCTTAGTCCACCATCCCAATACTTGTACATTAATTCTCCATCCACTACCTCTGACGTTAATCCTCTATCCACATATTCCTATAATAATTCACCCTCCACATCCTCCTATATCACTCCATCCTCCATTCCAATATATTTTAATCCTCCATATAATCTTGATCCACTCACTAATCCTAATCCTCCATCTACTCTTAGTCCTACATCCAATCCCATCCACTCACCTAATCCTAATCCTTCATCTATTCCCATCACCCCAGCTAAGCCTAGAATATGCAAGTATCTCACCCCAAATTTTATCCAAGGACTGATGACAAAGAAGACATCCTCAAATACACATCCTGAATTCGTGGATCCATCCAATACCACTCCATCATGTACAATCACTAGGGATGAGGCCCTTCTCCATCCCACACCTATAATTCCTATTACCACTCCTAACACCACCCAAACCATTGAAACCATAAAACCCATCAAATTCATTAGATCCCCATATCCTACTCCTAGCACCACCCAATCCATTGAAGACACCCAAATCCAATGCGCTCCCCTAGTCCTTGTATCACAGAAATCCAATCCCATGACCTTCATGAATCCTCTATCCCTCCATCTCCCCCACTTGAGGAGTCCCTTCAACACTCCTCCCTCATCATGTCACCCACATGAGATGAGTAATTCCAAGAGATTTTTTAAATCATACCATAATATCCCCTCCTACACATAAATATCCTTCCATCATATCTACCCCATCTCAAGATACTAGTCCCTCGTCCACACCATCCCATGATCCACTTGTCACTCAAGATCCAATCACTCTATCTCATGAGCCCTTATCACCCACTACCACAAATCTAGATCCTGTCATACCACCTAATCCCTATCATGGTCTCTTACCACTCATTCCTCCCAATCAAGATACTACTATCCCCTCATCTCCCTCTCAAAATCCTTCATCGCCACCTAACCCTACCATCCCTACACCACTTTTATATCACCTTTGTACCATTACACTCATCCATGGTTGTTTTATTACAAAATAAAAACAAAGCATATACACCACCTATCCTCCTCCACCTAATAATGGACTCGCATCATGTTTCCGAAATAACAAGCATCTTACCATAGATTGAATGTTCAAGATTATGAACTATCAACGAAAAGGTTTAGGCCTTCATGAGCAAGGTATTTTGGAGCCCATCCATGTCAAAGAACACCCATGTGCACAAGGTCTTGGATATATCTCTCAAGATTCACAATCTAAAAATGTTGGTACAACCTCCATACATCCTCAATGATCCTCTTCTAAAATAATAAGAGGAACTTCCCATCGCTGCACCAAACCATTTATCGCCATCCCCCATCCTCCATCATGTCACCTTAAAATAACCACCCATATTCCTCCTTCATCCTCCAAATCCATTTTGGGTCCTTATGTCCCTCCATCCACCATCACACATCATCCATGTATTAAGTCCATTTTGGGCCCTTATATCCCAAAATCACCTCCTCCACCTCATCCTTCTCATCCTCGCATCCATCCATCACCTATCACTAGCACACATCATAAAAATCATAACTTCATAATCCCTAATCACGATCAACAAGGGAACCCCTCCATACATGCTATCTCACATCCTCCATCCACACATCGCCTCCAGAATGGTACCTCTATCACTTCATTCATGTTTCCTCCACATCATCCATCTCCTCATACCCGTCCCATTTCTATTAAATGTACTTTGGATGCCAAAGTAAAAATGCATAAGTCTAAACATCTGCATGAATCTAAAAGCCCTCATGTCCCCTTCAAAAGACATGTTGAAGAAAACAAAAATCCAATCCAAAATCCAAATCAATCGCAAAGGTTACAAAGGGCCACTAAAGAAAAAATCAAAACCATGTGGATCCCAAAGAAAAAAGATGCAATGCCTTCAAATGAAAAATTTGTAGCAAAATCCAAAGTTCTTATTCCAAAGGCTAACGATTCACATCCTCCATATCCTAAATCTATTTTTTTTCCTTATGTCCCAAAATTCACTATCCCAACTCCTCCATTACCCCCACACTCTCCATTCATCCTCCTATCCTTTCACATGCACCACCATATGTGCCAATGTTGGTCTTGAAAATAGTCCCCCATCACACATCCACCCCATCATTCCATCCATACACTTTCCAATACCCCATCCATTATCCCACATATCTCCCCCATCAAATCTCTTTAATCCATTCTCTTGCATAATCCACCCATTCTAATAAGGTTGTCCTAACATCCAATAGACATTTCATATATGGGATCTTCTTACCTCATATAGAACTTGATGTGTGAGTCCTTCATCCATCCCCCTATCACATGTCTTACAAATCTATTTATCCACATCCCTCTCCTTACGCATCTCCATCCGCATACAATACAAAAAATTCAAAACATCCAAAAAATCCGAAAATTCAAAAAATCCAAAAAAATAAAAATAAAATAGTAAAGAGAAATAATTTATCCAATGGTAAAAACTTGGCAAAAAAACACCTTGAATAAGTACCATGATGAAAACCTAGCAAACAAGTGTCATGTCTAAATCCCCCATCCAATTTACTTCCACACTTGGGGGAAACTTCATCCCCTCCATCCATCTCCTCCATCCCACCTATCTTCCACATCCTACCCATCATATCCCATTTACCCCAATCCCTCCATCCTCCTTATGATATTGATATAGACAAGGGAACCTATCTATACATGCTTTGGACACTTCTTGGTATACATCCCCCTTATCCATTCACTACCATATTCCTTATCCTGCCCCATCCACTTTCCTTATCCATTCATCCTATGCACATGCATCTACCTCCCTTGTCGACCCGTCATGCTACAACCCATCTCCATTCCTTATCTGCCCATCCTTCTATCTTCCATCCCTCCTAACTCATCATACATGACATATCTATAGTGTGACATGTTCTTATTACTTTGTGGCATAATCCTTGGAGACATCATTCATACAACCTATCATCCCTTCCATCTCCCTACCATTATCTCTACATCCTCCTTCCATTAATCCCTCCAAAACCTTTATATCCCCATCCATCCATCCAAAAGAAAAAAATCCTTTCCATCTTCCAATTCCTCATGTTCCTTCATCCATCCATCCCCCAATCCCTTCCCTCTTTCCAAATACTTATTGCTCTATCCATCCCTCCTATCATCTTTCCATCTCTCTATCTTTATCTATCCATCCATTTATCTCTATTTTCATTTCATCTCATAATCCCTTATCATTTGTGTCTAGCTATAGGCTACCCCATACTCTCCAATGCCATCTATCTCACTATGATCACTCCTATCTATTTCAAACATCTTTCCAATATCTTGTCGCTTTTCATCACTCATATATTCCTCATCTCATCCTCCCAATTTGTATTTTGATGTTTTGGATAACTATCCCATTTCTGAGCTTCCTGCAATCCATATCTGACATATCAATCATCCTATCCAAAATATCTATCTTGTCTCATCATATTCACACCATCCTTGTATCTACTTATCATTGTCATCTCAGCATCCCCTATCCATTGTCTATCATTTGTCTTTTGGTAGAGATACATTGCCCCTACACTTTCACATAGGCAAGGCTAATCATTTGATCAACCCCCAAGGAATTTTTCCATCCAGTCTTTATCATCCATCAAGGTCTCCATTTTCCTTTTTCCTCTTTTATCCATGGTTAGTTGGCAGTCTTTTATCGAACTATGAGGTCTCTGCACTTTCACATAGACAAGGCTAATCTATGATCAGATCTTGAGCCCCTGGGTTAGTAGGGTGTGTTTTGGTGTCATGTCATGTCATCAAGTATGTCCCTATTCAGCTGGTACCTAACAACGAAGGTCACTAGTATCTTTAGGTTTAATCCATTTCAAGTATCCTAAGTCATGTTGATCATCTAATCTCTCCTCCATCTTTGGTATTAACAGGATGTATCCTTCCTAAATTAAATTGTGCTCAATCCCATCCACTTCCTGATCCTATGGCAAAGGACATTTGAAATTTATTGTGATATTTTGGTGCTTTTACATTTTGTTTATATTTTGAACTTCCTATTATACCTACTCAAGGTCACCACGATCCATCATATCATGGTTTTCTTTGACTAGTAAACATAGGGGCATATCTTGATTTTTGGTGTGCTTTTGTCTTCCTAGTTATCCCACGTAGTTCCCACCCAAATCCCTTTTGGTATTGTTTTATGCTAGGGCATCCTTTGTGTTTGTGGTTTTCCAACATTGGCCCTACCAAAGCCCCCATGACTTTGGGATATTGGACTAACCTTTTGTTTGTTGTGTCAGTCTTATGAATTTGATACAACATCACCTTAGTTCCTCATACCCTAGCACATAGTACCTCATGCTATATCAAACTAAGTGCTCATTGCATGGTAGCATAACGCTTAACAACTAACTTTACTTATTTGGTTACTATCCATTCATCTCCTCATCTATCAAAAACCCCCCATCCATTCACCCTAAATATTTCTCATCCATTCATCCTTTACCACTCCTCATCATCTATTTATTCTATCCATTTTCATCCCTCCACTTTCTTCATCCTCATCATATCATCATCCCTTCAATATTCTTAGGATAATATAGATTTGTTATTCTAAGCATCTTTTCATCCACCCTCATCATTTCACTATCCCTTCAATCTTCTTAGGATAATATAGATTTATTATTCAAAGCCTATTTTCCTCCATCATCTTCATTCATTTCGACCATCCCACATCTCAATCGAACCCCAATCCATTCGACCTAGCACAAAGAATCTAATCGCATATTTGGTCTTGTTCCTAGCCTTGCTACAAGCCTTGATCCAATCCCCATCATTATCATCATCAGGATGTATCCTTCCCTATCCTTGTCTTGTTTTGTGATGTATCCTTCCCTCATCAACAACACTCTTATTATCATCATTGGGATGTATCCTTCCCTATCCTTGGGTTATTTTGGGATGTATCCTTCCCTCATCTTCATCATCATGATGTATCCTTTGCTATCCTTTTGTGTTGTTTTGGGATGAATCATTCCCTCATCAACAACACTTCACCCACCATCAATCCATCTTGTCTTGTAGCTTGATCGGGGAAATATCATATTTGTCCTTGAATCCATTTGTGCTTGCTTACTTCTCATCTTCTCCTTTCATTATCTCTTCCTCCTCACATCCCATATTCTATCCATCACTTTGTCTCATCTTCCCCTACCCTTACATCATCTCATCCATTTCAAGAGCACACTTGTTTCATCTTGACCCTACATGTCCTCTCGAGGGGGCATCCTCAATCCCTAATCTTTATCTTCACTCTCCATCATCCATCATAGTCACTCCTTTGATGGCGTGCATCTTCCCTAATATAACCATCTTCTTCTAGGTGCTATATTTTAATCTTCTTTGAAATGGTGCCAATTCATAACACCATCTCAAAGAGGGGTGAAATGTAGACACTGAAAATTGACCATTTTTATTTGGTCAATTTACCCCTTTTCATATAAATATCCTTTTATCCACATTAGTTCAATAATATTACTATTATTTAATTAATATCCTTAAATTCCTCTAAATCCCTAAGGTATTTAGTTAAATAATTAAATACTTTACCCTTTATTCCTTTCCTCCAAGGAATTAAATAAATAATCCATTTATTTAATTCCATTTATCTCCCATCCCCCATAATCTACACCTAATCCTAATCCACCTACTAATCCCATCATTAGGGATGTTCACATTCCTAATCCATTATTAGGAGCTGTCACATCCTCCAACTTTTGCAAGTGGACCCCTAATATGAATTAGCCACCTAACATTCCTCTAACCCTTCATCAATTGGCCTAACTGAATCCTTAGTCAACTCTTCCCTTTCTCTAAGGAATTTTTTTTTATTTTTTATTCTACCCACATCCCAATGAAATTTTTAATTCCATTTTTATTCTCCCAATAGCCCTCATGGAATTTTTATTTCCATTTACAACCCCCCTATTCTTTCCAATGAAATTTTAAATTCCCTTTATTCATCCAAGGTTTCTAAGGAATTTTTAATTCCTTTTATCATTCTCATGCACATTAAAAAATAAATTTAATTCCTTCGGTCAACTCTTGATCTCAACCTTTGATCCTCTTCCAAGAATCAATCTCCACCATCCATTTCAATCTCCCTTGCTAAATGATTAACACATACATTTTTGGCATTTGAATCCATTCTAACCATAATCTATCACATTTATCTCAAGCCTTCAATCACCATAGCCAAATACACCATCTTTGCATCCAAATCAATCAAAATCAAGTCGTTATGCTACCGAAATCGATATAGGAGCACACATATCAAGCCATCAAAAGGGGAAAACAAACTCATCAAGCTCAAACAAGGTAATATTTGGTTATTTTATTTACATGTTTGAGTTTCATCTTTAGCCCAATCTTGAGTGTTGTCTTTGATTTTTATCTCTTGCTTGAGTTTATTTATTGTATTTAGAAGATTAAAAACACTACACACACTAAAATTTCCAACCAAGAATACATAAACTTATGCAAGACACAAAATTTTATTCACACACAAGAACTACCCACACAAGGAACTTACACAAGTTACATCACAAGTCATTTTCCTATGCTTGATACAATGATATCCACACACTTATCAAGGTCAACATAATGTGTTCATTAGCTTGATCGACACAAAACCATCATGATTTTCATTTTACGTTAAAAACTTAGTTACTTTCACTATGTTGGGTAGGTTCATCTCAAATCCAAGGTTAATAAAAGAAGGTTACACATAAGATAGAATTTTCTTTATCATATAATGGCTCAAAAAGAAAGAGAAGCTATTTCCAACTATGGCCACAATTTCAAAACACAACAATCATACTTGATCCATTTAAGATTCCTCGAGAGACTATGAGAATTAACCACATAGGTTCTTACTCAAATATCATGAATAATCCAATCTAAAGACATAATTCATCATCTCAACAAATCTACTAGGTTAAATTCACAAATACATTTAGAACTTCCATTGATAAATTTAATAAGGCATCCTTATGATAATGAGGTTCCATGCACACCATACAAGTACAATAATGATATTATTATAATCATCTTAGGCATATGAGTCCTTGTAAATCCATCGCTATCATCATGCATAATATAGCTCAACATCATCCAATTTTACCTTCAATATATATTAGTATGCACACCATACAAAATTTGGGTCAACTCCTAGAATTTAAATGCATATTTAACATCACATACATATACTCTTTAATCGGATCTTTTATTTTCATGCAATTGATATCCTCATGATGCCTACATGCATTCGTTTTCATCTTATGAGATCCTTCATACACAAAAATGACTTTGAAAGGGCACTCTACAAATTTTTAGTGTAAAGCAAGTTTTCCTTTCACGAAATGCAAGATCTCTGAAATTTATTAGTGTGAAATTTTAAGCATTAATTGCACAATCATGCCAATATCAAGTACATACAATCATATCATAGAACCTTTTGGAATTTTTACTACAACCCAAACGTATTTCCTAAAAGCTCCTATGAACTTTCCATATTCAATAATAAATGTCTAGGAAACGTATGGCCAACTTGACAAGAAAAGCAATAAGGATAATTCTCCTACACTTTGGACTCTATAAAATCTAGGAGGGTATTCCCTAAAATGTGCTCTTAGCATACATCATTAAACGATTCATTTGCACATAGGTAAGTAACATATAGATTCCCCATTTGCGTTAAAGGATGAAATCCTTCAAGAAATTGGCTATTCCTTGAAAAGGCTCAGGTCCAATTAATAGAGAATCGCAAAGTCAAATCAAAGTAAATTGATAGGAAATGTTTGAATAAAATATCCTAAGGCCATAACTAAAAACATGAGAGAATAAAACGTGATTAGAATTCCAGTGCCATATCCCAAAGCATGGATTCAAAAGAGAAAACTGAACTACAAGGAAAATATCATCTCAAGCATCCATGATCTATATGAATCGCATTACAATCCACATATCTATACCTAAATATATTACTTCTTTATGAATCCTATTATTAGCTTGCATGAACTTACTACTTAACTAAAGCATTTAACCAATCATTTGAACCAGAGGTATGGTTAAACGTAATTTGCAATAAAGAACAAATGAAGATCAATGAAAATCATCTTGGATCAATATTTCATTAATAATTCATGCAAAGTATCACAATAGGAGAGAAAATAAACTCAAAAAATTTGCCTAGTTAACACAAACATTCTTAAGAACCCCATGATTGACCAAGTTCCCTTATCTGACTCAAAACATTCTAAAACCTGGACTTACATTCATACTTTTTGTATCACTAGAATCCTACTTCTCATATCTCAGATATTTCAACAGACCTCTCTCATGGCCCAGAATTCCCTTTTATAAAACAAGGGAGCCAACAAGCCTCAGGCCAAAGAGTGCACATGTCCACTCATAATTGAACCGCTAATTCCCAATTCAGTTATAAAATCATAATATGGGCATGGAAGGCATAAGACAAGAATCATCATTATTGTTATGGAAGAAGAGAAAACTGCCCTCCAAAGGGCCGCTTGTTCACGTTGTAGAAGGAATCTTTAACTGTTTGCAACACTTTACTCCAGCTCAACACCTTATACTTGAATTTGAAAGGAGAATGCACATTTTCTAATATAACCTCTGGGGCTAGACCTGTACAATACATGACCAAGTTGCATTTCCCACATAATAATCATATTTCAAATTCATCCCTAAACACCTTTTTCCATAATTCAAAATCATCCTTAGATGGCCAATTAAAAGCCATAACCCAATTAATTTTATTCTCATATGGTGCATACTTCAACATGACTGATGTGGCCTTCTTATCAAAGACCTCTAAGAAACTGATGAAAAATGATAATTTCTCCAATGTATTCTCCAACATACCAATATCAACATTTTTGCATATCTCATGGGTCTGAGAAATCGTGATATTAGTCGCCTGATCCCTCCAAATTTGCAAAGGTTTTATCTCGTCTTGACTATGCAGAATATGTGGCAAAGGAGTTAAGTCATGTCCACAATATATATTCTTTAACCCTTTGATCTTTAACTCCATAGGGGAAACATATCCTTGAAAATTCTGCTCAACAACACCTTTGACAAATTGATAGGTTTGAATTACCATAGGATATTTATCCCCATGTTGTTTTTCTCCCACTGCCATGGACTTCAATTTCTCAATTTTGGAGCTCCATCTATCTAGCAATGGGGTGGCCACCTCTCTATCCTTTGGGAACATCCTAAGTGCCTGCAACATTAGAGCATAATTTGAATGAACACTATTCATTCTTCCCTAGACCATCCTGCTTAAATGTTTCATTATAGTGTCCACAATCATTGAGTTTCTCTTTCCTTTAGACTCTCGGATTTGCTGCACCATCCCCTTATATTCCTCAACCTTCTAAATTAATTTCTCCCTAGAAAGTCCTTCTCCTAGGCTATTATCCCTTTCAACTACAATAGGCACTTGTCTCATGTTATATGGAACAATAGCTAAGGACTATTCTTATGAAGAGGATTGAGATTGTTCAACGGGTGGGTTAGAGATAGTGCGGCTAGAACTGCCCTTGACACCTCCATGTTTCCATTTGTTGTTTTAACAAGGCCAACTCAGTTTCTAGTTTTGCCACCTTTTGTTGACTCTTATTATATTCAATAATAACATCAATGTACTAGCCTCTAAGAGTATCCCGATCCTTGGTCAGATCCTCAATAGTTTCCTTGGTGAATGTAGCAACATTTACAACCATGTCAGCAGAATCCAATGCTAGGGTAACAACAACCCTTCTTATAACTAAGTGACTACTGAAATCATATGGTTTTGCAACAAATGGTTTCTTGGATCCAGTGGATAGAGACCAGATTGCCAAAGCATCTCACTCTTCACTAAAAGCTGCCCCCTTGAGTGCTAGCATAGCTTCTTCATCAGTTGCAAGAAGTGGCCTACTAGCCCTTCTTATTGTATCGAACACCACAACATCGGCAATATCCCATTCAAGGAGTAACAATACTCCACTTTTCTACACTAATGCTCGACCCTTCTCTAGTGTTATTTCTCTGAATTTTTCTTTCATTTGTTCTCTGACCTTAGATTGAATTACCATCTCTGGAAGCTTAGGGTGCAAAATTCTTTCTTGTGCCACTTTCTCAACATATAATACAACATGTTATCTCCATACAAAATCTTTAAAAGCACTAGTTTGAATAAAAGAGTCATCCATCATGAACTCTTTATAGGCCTCCATTCTTAGATCATCATTATTTGTTACTCCCCTCATTTCATCCTTTCCCAACCTAAGAGAAACTGCCCAAGAACTTGATGGAGTTCCTTGATGCATTTTTTTAGGAGTAACAATGATCTCTTCATCTTCATCACCATCACAATCAACCAACTTTTCCTTTTCAATTTTTTGCTTCTTTGGTGATGGAGGACAAGTTTGGTTAACAATTCTAGGAGGTGAATCCAAATCAACAATATTTCGCATTGACTATCCCAAAGAAGATGTTGCAACACCTTTGGAAACTTCACCAGCTCTATTTCCCCTTTTCCTAGAGAAAATTTTTATCTTCTTGGGAGGTTGATAAGTAGGCCTCTCCTTCAATCTTACCTCAGGGTACTCCTCGATATTTTGTGATTTTCCACTTTCTTCCACAACCCATTCATCCTTTAAAATTCCAACCAAACTCCCAAAATTATTAATGGCATGCATAGCCCTATTAAATTCACCATTAATACTGGGTATATGATTAAAATAAGGTATCTTTTCTTGCTTTCTCTTCACCATCTTGGTGAAGGCGAGGTATTTTTCCTTTTTCTCATCTTGTTCTTCTACATCAAAAATGTTCCTGATAATATCTTTAGGAAAATTGAAGTCATGGAAAAAAGTGCCAGTCTAGTGCTTAACCTATATTTGAGAGATAAAACCCTCAAGATCACGATTCTTAGGGCGTATAGTCTTGAATGCATAAGGTCTAAGCAGTGTGTACAAATCCTTCCATCCTCCCTTTGCCATAAAATAATATGCAAAAGATGTGTATTCAAGGAAAAAGGATCATTTCTTTTGTTCTGCTAGCAGATGTACTTCTTGAGCACACCCCAACTATCTCATGATTTCTAGAAAACCAATTCTCAGGGTCACATCCCTCGGAAAAACATAAGGGTTGACATTTGTGCCAAACACTCTAAAAATTGTTGTATTATGGTAAGGGATGATATCTCCCCAATTATGTGTCAATTTCAATTCAGGCCTTCTCTCCATTGGCCTCAAGAAATCATGAATTTCTTTAGGAATCCTGGGAGGATCAAGAACAAGATCCTTCTTTAATTTTGATCCAAAGACATTTTGGAATATTACATAATCAAACTTGTGATCATGCATATCAAGGATCCTAGTCCAATATTGGACAGGCATTTCAATATTACCCTCCCTTTTCTTCAATTCCATATCCTTTTCAAACACTGCCTAGCCTCTATATAGAAACATGTGGATCAGCAGGGAATACCATTTGAAACCAACCAACCTCTTTCCTTCCTTAAAAGCCACTAGACACCCATGCATCTTCTCTGCCAAATAAGTGGAAAAGTCATACACCACGTTAAAACCTGGATGTTGAATGTTCACAGCCATGTACAAGACATCGATAGGTAGAGTATTCTTCAAACTGATTCATAGTATTTGGCACAAGGAACAAATTGTCCTCCATAAATAAGTAGAGAAATAATTTACAAGGAAAGGCTTTGGCTCATTCTTGCCAATTACCACCTGCTTCTTAGCCTTTCCTTTTCCTAAGGCTTCCAAATGAGGCACCAAAAGAGATGTTCAGAACAAATCTTTGGTTTTTCTGCATTCTTCTCTGAAGGCCTCAAGATTTATAGCAACCATATCCTGACTCCATTCATGCAGATCAAATATTTCTGCAATTTCTTCTTTGGTTATCCTTACCATTTCCAAGCCAGAATGGGTCCTAACAACTCTTCTTATAGGGTCATACCTTGCAACAACATCCTTTAACAAGTCTACAACCAAGTAGACATTAGGAACCACCAGCTTTCCCAAATCTAATCTCCATATGTTACATAAAGGAACACATAAATTTCTATTCCCAAACCAGTTTGAGAATAACCACCATCCAGTATATGGCAATTCAACCTCCTGAGCTGCACATTGTTTGGTAGTTAATCCTTCTGCGATCAATGACCCATAGAAAAAATATTTTCCCTCAGGCCTCTTGGTAGTAGAAGGCTTTAATAAATCTATGATGTCCTGGGAAAAGGGTCTGGTAGTGGCCTCAGAGCCAGAGCTTTGGGCTTTGGACGCCATTTATATAAGACAAAATAATTCGAGCTAGGGTTTTTATATATCTAACAATTATAACTCGCACCCTATAGCTTTAAGTAGCAAATGCTTCACAATTCTATAAATCTCAACAATTATCAAGACTAGCCCTAAGATCCTTTAAAGAAAATCTTACTCGAACAATCTTTCAGGAATGAAATAGGAAACAATTGATAATAGTTCTTTAAGCAACCATAAAGCTTTGTGAAGACACAAGTGATGGTATACATGTTACTTACGCTTTCACTCTATAGAACGCTATTGACAATGGGGCTAGATGATCACAAGAATGGCTTGCTTTGCTCGGCACTAGGCAATTCCTCTTCAGTGTGGAAATAAACACAAAAATAGAAATTCGCTAATCTTTTAGCATTTAATTATGTGAGCAGAGTCAAACTCGACCATTACTATTCACTCACACGAGATAAAACAGCTATAGTACAACACCAGTCTATTCAAATGCAAGTCGTTGATCAAAAACAATGTAGGCGAGGAGAACAGTTTAGATTAAGTCAAAACAGTTTGAAAATGCCACGTCTATTCACCAATCTTCAAGCAAACAGGAAATTCACCTATCGAGCACCACATCAACACAGAATGGGCCCCACCTTGGTCTTCCATTATATAGCATTGGCATCCATGCATCAACAAATCGCTTACCTCACAACATTATTGAAACTGAAGTTTTAATTGCGCGAGGTTAGCGAGAGATGACCACGATGTGTCGGTAAAGAAACAAATTTTAGCATCAGCATCCATCGTCGGTCAGTGAACAAAATTGGTCCCCACCATCAAATGCGACATGTTGCAGCATCTTAAATGGCTCGCACCACTTTTATGACATCAACAAGAAACCTTGCGAGGTGTGCAAGGAATGGTCCAGATGAAGATCACTTCATCCAATGGCCACACAATATGCACATGCGAAAAGGTTATTTATAAAGAAGGGGATTGACTATGTGGATAGGGAAATGACCCTTGAGGTCAAAAAAATTATTTAGAGGTTAATCTAAAAAAATTTATTAGCCTGACACTATGGAAAATATAATACGGTCAGGATGCAAAAAAAACTGAGAGGACAGGTAAAAGGGGCCGAAAAATTCATGACCAAAAGGGATAACAATCTGACTTAAATGACCAGCCACCGTTGGTAATAAGTCAACGTTCAAAAAGAAAACCCATGACCCAAACTCGTTTGTAGAACCCAAAACTCAACCAATTACAATTGAGGATAAAATAAACCTACAAGGGGAAAAATTTAAAAGCTCCACCAGTGGCTCCGACTGGGGATGTATGTCCCTTGTGGGCATAGCAAGATTCCAAAATCTTCGGTTACGTAGACCAGACACAGAGAGGACCAAAAACCAAGGACTTGTCTGGACAAGACAAGTAGACAAAAGAAAACACACCTATATACACTACTTATAGGACTATACAACATACATGGAAAAATAGCTACTTCAAGAGAAATAGTATTTCAAGAACTTTCCATGTACTGGCAGTTCAAGAACTTCACCTGCAAGTGATTGTAAGAAATATGAGTCTTCTCCATGTGTATCCATAATTATATATGGGCCTAGCCAGAGGGGATCAAACTTTCCATGCTTTCCCTTATCTTCAGATCTTGCATTCCAAAGAAACACCATTGATCCAATATCAAATTTTCTCTCAACTGCCCTTTTTTCATAGAGGTGCTTTACTTGAAGTTGTAGTCTTTCATTTCTCTTATGAGCCTCTCTTCTAGTTTCGTCCAATTGATTCAATCCATCCATTATGTGTTGCATCTCATCACATATATCATCATCATATTCTTGAACAAATTCATACATATTCAAGAGGTTTTTTTTGGGGATACGTGCCTCCATCCCATAGACTAGGTTAATATTCGAATCACCAATTGCCTTCTTGACAGTTGTCTTGTCAAGCCACAATGCCAGTTTTAATTTTGAATCCCAAGCCTTTTTGTTCTTCTCAATCATATGTTTGATGATCTTCATCGGACTCTTATTACTGGACTCTGCCTATCCATTTCCTTAGGGATGATAAGGGGAAGAATATGAAATAGTTATACCATATTGATTACATAAATTAATAAATTCTTTAGATCTGAAACACATTGCATTGTCTGAAACAATTCTTTTAGGTACCCCAAAACAGATTAAAATATTATCAGTCAAAAAACCAATAACAACTTTACTTGTGGCCCTTCTGGCTGGGATTGCTTCAATCCATTTAGTAAAATAATCAATTGCCACCAATATCCATGCATGTCCTCCACTATATTTTTCAGATGTCTCCCCTATGAAGTCAATACCCCATTGTTTGAAAGGAGTTGAAACAAGCATAGGTCTCAAAGGCAGATTACCAGAAAACTTTTGACATGCGTCACATCTTTTGACATACTTGTGAGCATCCTTGAATACAGTAGGCCACCAGTATACTGCTCTTAAAATTTTATGAGCCATTGCCTTAGCCATGTAATGGACTCCATAGGCTCCTTTATGCGTTTATATCAGTAGATCCTCAGTTGGTCTCCATCCACACATCTGAGTATAATACCTTTAGGGTTCCTCCACCAGAGCTCACCATCAATAATGACATACCTAATTGCTTGAAATTTAAGGATTATTTTCTCAGTAAGAGGTATACCTTCAAGACATCGCATTGTTTGTAGATACTCAACAATCCTCCTATACTAGCCACAAGTTTGCATATCAAAGATAGGTGCAATGCTCTTTTTCTCTAGATTTTCTTTAGTCATTAATTTGGCTAAACCTTGACCCCTTACAAGCTTAGTGATTTGTATGTCGATATTAAACTCTTGGATTATGTTTATCCATCTACATCTCCCTCCTGTAGTCTCTTGCTGAGTGAAAATATCTTTAACTGCAACCATTGGCACATATGCAACAACAATTTCTCTCATCAGGTAGGGCTTAAAATTCTTAACCTCCTTTACCAATGCATATGCCTACTTCTCTGATATATCATATTTTAACTCTGAAGCTTGCAATTATTTGCTAAATAACGCAATTGGCTACTCAAAACCATCATTGTTTTTCTATAATAACACTCTGGATATAGTATGAAAAGAAGAAAAAGTAAACAACTGGAATGGTTTTGAGTAATCAGGTGACATGAGAATAGGGGCCTTCTTGATTGCATCTTTGATAGCCTAAAAATATTTGGATGGTTCTCCTGTCCATACTATCTTTTCTCCCTTCTTCAGCATCTTAGATATTGGGCAAACAGTCTCAGCAAAATTTGTGATAAATCTTCTTAGAAAATTTATCTGTCCAAAGAAAGATTGGATGCCTTTTACATTTCTTGGTTGTGTAATTTTTTCAATAGCAGTTACTCTTTCAGGATCAATCCGAACCCCATCCTTTGAAATAAGATGCCCCATTAGTTTTCCTTATTTTACCCTAAAGGCACACTTCCTAGGATTCAAAGATATCCCATATTCCAAAGCTCTGATAAAAAAATTCTCTAAGTGAGGACAATGGTCCTCCTCACTTTTTCTATGGGTAGTAAGATCATCTTGGTAAATTGCAAGGAAAAGATCAAAAAAATCAGCAAAGGCTAGATCCATAGCCCTTTGAAAAGTTGCTCCGACATTTATTATTCCAAATGACATTCTTGCATAAACATATGTTCTCCATAGTGTAGTGAAAGCAGTCTTGAATTTCTTAGACTCTTTAACCATTACTTGGTTGTAACAGAAGAATCCATCTATCATGGATAACAATTCACATCCTGTGACCTTTTGCAACAAAGCCTCCATATTAGGCAATGGGTAATTATCCTTTAAAGAAGCAGCATTCAAGTTTCTAAAATCAACACATAACCTAATGTCCCCATTTTTATTTCTAACAGGTACCAAGTTAGAGACCCAAGATGAGTGCCTAATTAGTTTGATGATTCTTGCCTCCCTTAGTTTAGCAAGTTCTTCCTATATTTTGGGTTGCAGAGTAGGGTTAATCGGTCTTTGTTTATGCCTAAAAGGCTTCATGTCAGGTTTCAATGGGATTTCATGTTGGAAAAGATCCTCCCTATATGCTTTAAGGTCCTCATATGACCAATCGAAAACATGTCTATATTTTCTAAGTAGAGTAATCAACATGATTCTAACATGTGGCTTCATTTTTCTTCCAACATAAACCTTCTTAGGAGAACTTTATGTTCCTAAGTTTATCTCTTCTAGGTCCTCCTTATGAGTGGGTGCTTTCATCATATTTGATATATCCGGACAATCAAAAACTCTTTCAAGTGCAACTAAACCTCGAGCGATGGTATTTGTTTTGAGTTGAATCACCTCATTCCCAAATTGGGTTTCCTTCCCATTAATTTCTATTACAAACGAGCCAAAATCAATTTCCTGACTCTCATAATGATCCACACAATGCAAGAATTTTAATATGTTTGTGTCATCATCAAACACTTTCTAGTTACAGATGTTATCAAGTATTGTAGGCCTATCTATACTTCTATTTGTGAGATACCACCAAAAGTGACATCATCTAGTTTGATAGTTATGCTTGCTAACAAGTTAGCTCTAGCATTTTGTCCTCTTTCAATCCATTCAATACAAAAAGGACTAAATCCTTCAATAGTATCCCATACTTCATTTTTGTATTTCCTAAGCCTTTTATCTTTAGTTGCAAAGAGGGATCTAATCTAGGAAGCAACTAACTCAGAATCTCCCAAGACTTTTAACACTTTAATACCATGCTTTGAAGCTATCTTTAGACCAAGTATGAGAGCCTTATACTCTCCAACATTCTTAGTACAAGAAAAATTCAACAAGAAGGAATATTTGAATATTTTACCTTGTGGGGAAATGAAGAAAATTCCTGCTTCTGAGCCATCTTTGGAACAAGCACCATCAAAATGAATTATCCATAAGTCACCTTCTGATGATATCTTCACTACTTCTTTTTCAATAGGTGTTGATGGGATCTCTTCTTTTGTTTTATCTTCTTCAAATCGGAAGTTTTCTAAATTAGTTTCCACAAAGTTAATTCTGATAGGCTCTAGTGGTTCCTCAACATTTTCAATCATGTGAGGGGCTCTCTTTTCCCTATCTATTTTAACATCTTTCTGTTCAATAGAAAATGTAGCAAAAGACAAATCACACTATATGCTCCCACCCATTGAAGCACTCCAAGGCCTAGATAATAACATTCCATAAGTAGGTGGGATATCCACCACTGTAACACTCATGTGTAGCTCTTTCTTAGGAAATGCTACCAGTCTATATGGAACATTATTTATAATACCTATGACAAGCACTTCCCAAGAATCCATTGCATAACACTTACCATATGTATACTTTTAGATCCATTGCATGCATTATTTTTACTGGAATCACATTGTTAGAATCTCCTGAGTCAATCATACAATTTCTCAACATTTTCCCATCAACAATCAAACTTAAGAAAAAAGGATTGACATGGTTGGGATTAGCAGTAATAGTGGTACCTAGGTATGTTTGAAGGCTTTCTATGATATTTTCTTCCACAATTTTTTTCTTTTCTTGATCCTCTTTTGAATTTACTTGATCAGAAACCACTTTACTCTTTCTACTTGTAGGAATATTGTTGATAAGTGCAACAGTCTTATCCTTATTTTCATCTATATGCATCATTTATAAGAAAGGAATAGTAACGCTAACTTGTGAAAGTACTTGGAACATATCTATTGAAGTGTACTTTGGTAATTTAGGAAAATTTGTGTTTTCAGAAATTACCTTTTCTTTTCCTTTGGGAGTTTCATCATTAGAAGAGTGTTGATTGTTGTCTTTGATGTTATAGGGTACAAATTAATTCTTTGTCTTGGTTCTATCAACTTTCTTTGCCCATAGCTGGGGCTCCCTTATTTCCTTAGGCTTTGAAACGACATTCTTAGCCTCCAAACTGGTATTTGTTCCAGTTACATCTTTTTCTTTTATGAACAGGCTACAAGGCTTACCTGAGTCACCTGGAACAATTTTGTTTCTCAATTATATGATATTCCTTTCCCTAGCAACTAAGGCAACAATGTATTTTTCAATTTCTTCATCGGAAGGTCTTCTCAAAACAGTATTATCCACCTCTAGTTCATTCACAAAATAGTCATCATTGTCTCCTTCATTCAAAAACACTTGTTGGTGGTGTACATCATTATGTTTTCTCTGAACATCAAAATCCATGGCACAAGGCTCATCATCTAAGGTATAATCATCATAGGTGAGATCAGTTGGTCCTAATAATACATTTGTCATTGTATCCCGATCCTGGAGAGAGCGAGCATCTCCCTGATCATCCTAAGATTCTACCATATTTTGTGTTACTGCACATTGTTGTGGAGAATGTGGCATTCCACACACTTCACACCAAGGTTAATTTTTTGTGGCATTCAGAGAATGCTTCTGTAAAGGTGAAACTTGATTGTTTCTCTAGTTTCCTTGTAAGGGTTTTCCATTATTCCAATTGGTATTATAGGGATAATCCTGTAGCCTAGGAGGCCTATCATTTCTTTGAAAATGAGGCTTGTCATTTTTTTCTTTTTTTTGCAGCAGGGTAAGGACTTGATCTATCTTCTCATCAGCAGCAGTAGGTTTACCAACCTTTTCAGTCTAATTTTTGGTGCCTTCAAATTTTTTAGGATATTCTCTTCTCCCTACTTTACCAAAAGCTCTTCTATTATTTTCAATGTTCATCGCCATCTTATATGCCTGCCTCAAATTTTGAGGGTCTTTATCTCTTAATAAATAGCACATTTTAGCATCATAAGAATTACAATACTCAACTAAACATGCACTTTTATTAGGCCTCAAATATGCAGGAAATCTTGTCATAGCTTTTTGGAAATGAGCATTAAACTTAGTAACCAGTTCATTATGCCCCTTGGTAATATTGAAATTATTTAATTTAAATCTGGGGTCAATCTGATCCCTATATTGTTCCCTGAAAACTCTGCAAAAGGCATCTCTGGAATCAATACTAGCATTAGGTAACCCTCTATACCAATCCCCAACATCTTCAACTAATGATTGCATAAAGTATTTCATTGCTACGTCATCATCCCATAGCTCAAAGTCTTCAAAAAAGCCTTGAAAATATTTCAAATGGTCCTCCCCACTAAAAGCATTATTACTAGTGAATTTTGGGAGATGCTTTCATGCATTATATGGGATTGGATTAGGATACCCCCAAATATTACCAAAACACAATTGTCTGTATCTATCAATTTGGAGTGCTCCTCCACCACGTCCACTTTTGAGGGTTCTTTTTTGCTCACAATATCTTTCTTATCATCCCCCCTTTTACCCTTGTCACCATTACCTTTCTATTTATCCTTGCCAGTGCTTCCCTCTTCGTCCTTAGAGTAAGAGCTGAAATTTTTATGACCACCTCCACCTCCACCACCTTGGTTACCACAACCCCCACCTTTAGGAATTTGCTTCTCATAATTCTTTCTCAGCGACTCATTCTCACTCTTTCCCGAACCAGAAGCTTGGGGAGTAGGTATAGATATCTATAGGAAAGCTACCTTTCTTGCCATTTCAGCATTAACAGCTTCTATTTCGGCCTTTCTTAGATCAACTTGCAACTGATCATTTATTAGTTGCAATCTTAGAAGCTCATGATTTTGGGGAAAATCTGATGATCTCGGGTTAGCTTCATTATTTTTTTCATCACTAGTATTAAGATGGATTTTATAATTTGAAAAATTGTAGGCACTTTTCTGAGGTTGGTCAACATGAGCTTTCCCATGGTCTACAAAGGTTGTCTTCTTGGATCCAGCAAATGGATCTGAAGTTTTGGTAGTTGATATAGAAGGGGTATATGTGGGAGTGGTAGAAGTTCTCATAGAGACTGTTGCTTTAGGTACTTCATGAGCCCTATTAGAAGCTTCCTTAGCCACCCTTTCCTCAAAGGTTTTTCTCTTAGCTTCTTCTTCCCTCATCTTTTCAACTTTATTTTTTTGGGCATTTCTTTCAGACTGCTTAGCCCAAAATATTTCCATATTCTCTTTTCTAATTTTGTAACTATTTTCTTCTACCTCTTGCAACCTCTTCACTTCTTCAATTAAGGTTGGCATATCCTTGTCTATATCCATTTCATTTTGAAGGATATCTCCTACCTCACTTGGAGCAGGAGTATAGTAAGGTTGTTCTGCCTGATCTTCATCTTGAAGAAAAGGAACTTCCTCATTCAAAGAGGTCCCTCGTGGTTTGAAATTTTGTCCAGTAAAAATGGACATAGTACCAGGTTTCGTGGCTTTTGGGAACTATTTATCTTGTTCCCAAAAATCCCATCCCTCCTCCTCTTTAGACATGTCAGCTTCAACTTCTCGAGCCATTTCAAAAGGAAAACTACCATGATCCATTTTAGACACAATAACTTCAGAGGAATCTCCACTGATAAAAACACTATTCATTTATGCATTTAAGGTAAGAGAACAAATAATAGGAGATGAAACAGACTTGGGGTATCATTTACTTTTACCCATTTCTTGTCATGTCTCGGTTCGAGCTCTAGCATTGGCTCCAGGTTCTTTTTTGCATAGTTTCTAGTCTTCTTCATGGTCTTTGGTGTACAAGGACTCTCCTTTGCATGTTGATGCTTGTACTTTGTATGAATAGTTGTGTTTGAGATATTAGAGTCGCCACCCAAAATGTTGGGAATTATGAAGTGATTGCACTTCGCTTTTGCACTCGTGACTTTAGACAAGAGTTTGAACATTACCTAACACACTGAAAAAGAACTTAGGAAAACTAGACACATGCGCTGAATATGACAAATTAGGCACACAATTTAAACCAAGTATATTGCAACAAATGATTCTGACTAAACCAATTCTGCACTAAAGATTTTTCATTCAATATTTCCCCAACAGAGTCGCCATTTTGTTGGCATTTTTTACTACAACCCAAATGTATTTCCTAAAAGCTCCTATGAACTTTCCATATTCAATAATAAAAGTCTAGGAAACATATGGCCAAATTGACGAGAACAAAAATAAGGCTAATTCTCCTACACTTCAGACTCTATAAAATCTAGGAGGGTATTCCCTAAAATGTGCTCTTAACATACAACATTAAATGATTCATTTGCACATAGGTAAGTAATAGATAGATTCCCCATTTGCATTAAAGGATGAAATCCCTCAAGAAATTGGCTATTCCTTGAAAAGGCTCAGGTCCAATTAACAGAGAATTGCAAACTCAACTCAAAGTAAATTGATAGGAAATTTTTGAATTAAATATCCTGACGCCATAACACAAAACATGAGAGAATAAAATGTGATTAGAATTCCAGTGCCATATCCCAAAGCATGGAGAAAAAAGATAAAACTGAACTCTAGGGAAAATTTCATCTCAAGCATCCATGATCTATATGAATCGCATTACAATCCACATATCTATACCTGAATCTATTACTTCTTTATGAATCCTATTATTAGCTTGCATGAACTTACTGCTTAACTAAAGCATTTAATCGATCATTTAAACCAGAGCTATGGTTAAATGTAATTCACAGTAAAGAACAAATGAATATAAATGAAAATCATCTTGGATCAATATTTCATTAATAATTCATGCAAATTTTCACAATAGGAGAGAAAATAAACTCAAAACATTTTCCTATTTAACACAAACATTCTTAAGAACCCCATAATTGACCAAGTTCCCTTATTTGACCCAAAAAATTCTAAAACCTGGACTTACATTCATACTCTCAGTATCACTAGACTGCTACTTCTCATATCTTGGATATTTCAACAGACCTCTCTCACGGCCCAGAATTCCCTTTTATAAAACAAGGGAGCCAACAAGCCTCAGGTTGGAGAGTACACATGTCCACTCATAATTGGACCACTAATTCCTAATTCAGTTATAAAATCATAATATGGGCATGGAAAGCATAAGACAAGAATCATCATTACTTTTTATGGAAGAAGAGAAAACCACCCTCCAAAGGGCCGCTTGTTCAGGTTGTAGAAGGTATCTTTAACCGTTTGCAACACTTTACTCCAACTCAACACCTTATACTTGAATTTGAAAGGAGAATGCACATTTTCCAATATAACCTCTGAGGCCAGACCTGTATAAAACATGACCAAGTTGCATTTCCCACATAATAATCATATTTCAAATTCATCTATAAACACCTTTCTCCATAATTCAAAATCATCCTCAGATGGCCAATTAAAAGCCATAACCTGATCAATTTTATCCCCATATGGTGCATACTTCACCATTACTGATGTGGCCTTCTTATCAAAGACCTCTAAGAAACTGATGACAAATGAAAGTTTCTCCAATGTATTCTCCAGCATACCAATATGACCATTTCTGCATATCTCATGGGTCTGAGCAATCATGATATTAGTCGCCTGATCCTTCCAAGTCTGCAAAGGTTTTATCTTGTCTTGACTATGTAGAATATGTGGCAAAGGAGTTAAGTCTTTTCCATCATATATAGTATTTAACCCTTTGATCTTTAACTCCATAGGGGCAACATATCCTTGAAACTTCTTCTCAACAACACCTTTGATAAATTGATAGGTTGGAATTACCATAGGATATTTATCCCCATGTTGTTTTTCTCTCATTACCATGAACTTCAATTTCTCAATTCTGGATCTCCATCTATCCAATAATGGGGTGGCCACCTCTCTATCCTTTGGGAACATCCTAAGTGCCTATAACATTAGAGCATAATTTGAATGAACACTATTTAGTCTTCCCTAGACCTTCCTGCTTAAATGTTTCATTACAGTGTCCATAATCATTGAGTTTCTCTTTCCTGCAGACTCCCGGATTTGCTGCACCATCTCCTTATATTCCTCAACCTTCTGAATTAATTTCTCCCTAGAAATTCCTTCTCCCAGGCTATTATCCCTTTCAACTGCAATAGGAACTTGTCCCATGTTATATGGAACAATAGTTAAGGACTGTTCTTGTGAAGAGGGTTGAGATTGTTCGACAGGTGGGTCAGAGATAGTGCGACTAGAACTAGCCTGCCCTTGAGACCTCCATGTTTCCATTTTTTGTTTTAACAAGACCAATTCAGTTTCCAGTTCTTCCACCTTTTGTTGACTCTTATTATATTCAATAATACTGTCATTGTTCTAGCCTCTAAGAGTATCCCAATCCTTGGTCAGATCCTCAAGTTGCCCTAGTGAATTTAGCAACACTTACAACCATCTCAGTAGCATCCAATGTTGGGGTATCATCAACCCTTCTTATAACTAAGTGACCACTGAAATCAGTTGGTTCTACAACAATTGGTTTCTTGGATCCAGTGGATAGAGACTAGATTGGCATCCCACTCTTCACTAAAATTTGACCCCTTGAGCACTAGCATAGCTTCTTCATCAATTGCAAGAAGTGGCCTATTGTCCCTTCTTATTGTATCAAACACCACAACATCGACAATATACCATTCAGGGAGTAACAATACTCCACTTTTCTGCACTAATGCTCGGCCCTGCTCTATTGTTATTTCTCTAAATTTTTCTTTCATTTGTTCTCTGACCTTAGATTGAATTACCTTCTCTAGAAGCTCAGGGTGCAAACTTCTTTCTTGTGCCACTTTATCAGCATATAATGCAACATGTTCTCTCCACACAAAATCTTTAAAAGCACTGGTTTGAATAAAAGATTCATCCATCATGAACTCTTTGCAAGCCTCCATTCTTAGGTCATCATTATTTGTTACTCCCCTTATTTCATCCTTTCCCAACCTATTAGAAACTGCCCCAGAACTTGATGGAGTGTCCAGTGGGAATGATGGAGTTCCTTGATGCATTTCGTCAGGAGTAACAATGATCTCTTCATCTTCATCACCATCACAATCAACCAACTTTTCCTTTTCAATTTTCTGTCTCTTTTGTGATGGAGGACAAGTCTGGTTAACAATTCTAGGAGGTGAATCCAAATCAACAATATTTGGCACTGACTGTCCCGAAGAAGATGTTGCAACACCTTTGGCAACTTCACCAGCCCTGTTTCCCCTTTTCCTAGAGGAAACTTTTATCTTCTTGGGAGGCTGATAAGTAGGCCTCTCCTCCAATCTTACCTCAGGGTACTCCTCGATATTTTGTGACTTTACCCTTTGTTCCACAACCCGTTCATCCTTTAAAATTCCCACCAAACTCTCAAAATAATTAATGGCATACATAGCCCTATCAAATTCACCATTAATACCGAGTATAGGATTAAAATCAAGTATCTTTTCTTGCTTGCTCTTCACCATCTTGCTAAAGGCGAGGTATTTTACCTTTTTTCTCATCTTGTTCTTCTACATAAAAAATTTTCCTGATAATATCTTTAGGAAAATAGAATTTATGGACAAAAGTGTCAGTTCGGTGCTTAGCCTTCATCTGAGAGATAAAACCCTCAGGATCATGATTCCTAGGGCGTACAGTCTTGAATGCATAAGGTCTAAGCAGTGTGTACAAATCCTTCCATCCTCCCTTTGCCATAATAAAATCTGCAAAAGCTGTATATTCAAGGAAAAAGTATCCTTCTTCTGTTCTACTGGTAGATGTACTTCTTGAGCACACCCCACCTATCTCATGATTTCTAGAAAATCAATTCTCAGGGGCACATCCCTCGGAAAAACATATAAGGGTTGACATTTGTGCCAAACACTCTGAAAATTGTTGTATTATGGTAAGGAATGTTATCTCCTCAATTATGTGTCAATTTTAATTCAGGGCTTCTCTCCATTGGCCTCAAGAAATCATGGATTTCTTTAGGAATCCTAGGAGGATCAAGAACAAGAGCCTTCTTCAGTTTTGATCCAAGATAATTTTGGAAGATTACATAATCAAACTTGTGATCATGCATATCAAGGATCCTAGTCCAATATTGGACAGGCATCTCAATATTACCCTCCCTTTTCTTCAATTCCATATCCTTTTCAAACACTATCTGGCCTCTATATAGAAACATGTGGATCAACAGGGAATATCATTTGAAACCAACCAACCTCTTTCCTTCCTTAAAAGCCACTAGACACCCATGCATCTCCTCTGCCAAATAAGTGGAAAAGGCATACACCACGTTAAAACATGGATGTTGAATGTTCACAACCATGTACATGACATCGGTAGGTAGAGTATTCTTCAAACTAATTCCCAGGATTTGGCACAAGGAACAAATTGTCTTCCTGAAATAAGTAGAGAAATAGTTTACAGGGAAATGCTCTGGCTCATTCATGCCAATTAGCACCTGCTTCTTAGCCTTTCCTTTTCTTGAGGCTACCAAATGAGGCACCAAAAGAGATGTTCTGAAAAAACCTTTGGTGTTTCTATATTCTTCTCTGAAGGCCTCAAGATTTATGGAAACCATATCCTGAATCCATTCATGCAAATCAAATATTTCTGCAATTTCTTCTCTGGTTATCATTACCATTTCAAAGCCAGAATAGGTCCTAACAACTCTTCTTATAGGGTCATACCTTGTAGCAACATCCTTTAACAAGTCTACATCCATGTAGACATTAGGAACCACCAGCTTTCCCAAATCTAATCTCCACGGGTTACATAAAGGAACACGTAAATTTCTATTCCCAAACCAGTTTGAGAATAACTGCTATCCAGTATATGGTAATTCACCATCCTGAGCCACACATTGCTTGTCATTTAATCCTTCCACGATCAACGGCCCATAGAAAAAATCTTCTCCCTCAGACCTCTTGCTAGTCGAAGGCTTTAATAAATCTATGATGTCCTGGGAAAAGGGTTTGGTAGTGGCCTCAGAGCCAGAGCTTCGGGCCTTGGGCACCATTTATATAAGACATAATAATTCAAGCTAGGGTTTTTATATATCTAACAATTATAACTCACACCCTATAGCTTTAAGCAGAAAATGTTTCACAATTCTATAAATCTCAACAATTATCAAGACTAGCCCTCAAATCCTTTAAAGAAAATCTTACTCGAACAATCTTTCAGGAACAAAACAAGAAACAATTGATAATAGTTTTTTAAGCATCCATAAAGCTTTCTGAAGACGCAAGAGATGGTATACTTGTTACTTATGGTTTCACTCTATATAACACTATTGACAATGAGGCTGGATGATCACAAGATTAGCTTGCTTTGCTCGGCACCAGGCAATTTCTCTTCAGTGTGGAAATAAACACAAAAATAGCAATTCGCTAATATTTTAGCATTTAATTATGTGAGCAGAGTCGAACTCGGCCATTACTATTCACTCGCGTGAGATAAAATGGCTATAGTACAACACCAGTCTATTCAAATGCGAGTCATTGATCAAAAACAATGTAGACGAGGAGAACGGTTCAGATTAAGTCAAAACAGTTTGAAAATGCCACGTCTATTCACCAGTCTTCAAGAAAATAGGAAATTCACCTATTGGGCACCACATCAACATGGAATGGGCCCCACCTAGTCTTCCATCATACAGCATCGGCGTCCATGCATCAACAAATCGCATACCTCTTAGCATTATTGAAACTGAAGTTTAATTGTGCGAGGTCAATGAGAGACGACCACGATGCGTCAGTAAAGAAATAGCTATCATCATCAGCATCCATCATCGGTCAGTGAACAAAAGTGCTCCCCACCATGAAATGCGATAGGTGGCAGCATCTCTCACGCTTCACACCACTTTTATGACATCAGCAATAAACCTTGAGAGGTGTGCGAGGAACGGTCTAGATGAAGATCAGTTCATCCGATGGCCACACAATCTGCACAAGCGAAAATGTTATTTATAAAGATGGGGACTGACTAGGTGGATAGGGAAATGACCCTTGAGGTCGACAAGATTATTTAGAGGTTAATCTAAAACAATTTATCATCCCGACACTATGGAAAATATAATATGGTCAGGACGCAAAAAACACCAAGAGGATAGGTAAAAGGGGTTGGTAAAGTCACGACCAAAAGGGATAACAATCTCACTTAAATGACTAGCCACTATTGGTAATAAGTCAATGTTTGAAAAGAAAATCCATGACCCAGACTCGTTTGTAGAACCCAAAACTCAACTAATTAGAGTCGAGGATAAAATAAACCTACAAGGGAAAAATTTTAAAAACTCCACCAAAACCTATGTGACAATAATAAAGGTAATCGAGTACTCACATATACACACTCCTACAACCAAAACCTTTACACAACTCCTTATTCTAAAGGTACTACACTAAGAGTGATTAATTTCACTTCTAAGAATTTTAAAACAAGGAATATCATTATTTTCTTATTAGGTATGACTAAATTGAAGAGACTCGTGATATATATATTTACTCACTTATACATCATGCTATCAAGTTTCGCAATTGAGAAAAGTGAACTCGAGACCCTAGTGTTGAACCTTCGGCTCTAATACCAAATGTAACGACCTCCATAGATTAAACTTAATAAATTATACAAGTTACACATCAAAAAAGCACATAAAAATGACATGTCTCCAATATTAGAAGGAACGAGGTAAGGAATTATATTAAATATAATTATGTTTTGAGTACAAATTCCAATATTAAGGCGAACATAAAGGAATTGTATTCCTTACAATGGACCACATGGTTGTGAACAAGATTATACAATATAACATGACATGAACCTTCCTGACAGGATTCTTTGACATTTAGCTCATTCAACCATGACAAGCGTGATAACATTATTGGAGCATGTTTTCACCCTACCACGAAGTGAATCACTTCCTTGGTATTATTCTTGAAAGAATAATGCTCGACCCAACACAAGAAAAAGAAGCAATGCAACTCTGATTAGGAGTAATGGAATATGTGTAGCAAGCATATAAATATCTAATCATATAATGAATATCACAAATATTACACCAAAAAGTCACCATGTTTGATGCTCAAGGCACATGCATAGTCAATCAAGAAGGTTACTAGTCAATTTATCATTCCTTTTGCTAAGTTCATCTTTTCTTAAATGCACCAAGTAAATCTTTGCAAGTACAAGTATACTAGGAAGATATCATATCTACATGCATGAGCACTATTCAATAATATTTTCATAAGTGCATGTCAAGAGATAAAGTGGATCTAACGTATGAACATGCAAGTAATAGCATGGAAGTAATTAAAATGAAATATTAAATAAAGAAGGTATAGCTCATGTATGTATGTATATACATATATATGGGTATATATATGAGTATACATTCTTAAACAGATAAATAATATTACCATATTATCTCCTTTTCAACTATCAAGAGAAACCAAGTTTGATGGATTCAAGGACAAGCATTTCAATGGATGGAGTTAAAATAGCCATAAAATCTTCAGCCCATTAATTTCTTAAAAAATCTAATCCTCACAACATCTAAAATCTAATCCTCACATCTAAAATCATTTTAACCATGATGAAGTTCTAAATATGATGTACTAAGGATTGTTTGGGTCCATAAATACTCAACTAGAATTTAATATGTCTCTACAAGGCTATTCATTGTTACCATCTACTAAAATTGATATGAAACAATTCATAATATAGCATCAAACGATTTGATTCCAATCTATCTTCGAATCATGAATCTTTATACCAATTAAGCCAATCTATCTTCAAATCATGAATTTTTATACCAATTAAGTTATAAGTTGAGATAAATTATCGCATAATATTCATACTAACTATAATTTTTTTTTATAAAACTTATCTAAAGATATATCACCTGCCTTGTATTCCAGTATATCCTCTTTATACTATTTCATTATATCTTATCTTTAATACTATATATAAATATGAAGATTTGAATCTATATATATATACATACATCAACAATTGATAATTAACTACATTAATATTTTTCTTGAATTCAAGGTGAAGATCCTAATATTATTAAATGAAAATCTATATATATTAGTATCATCTGAATTAAATAAGGGATATAATTCTACTTTAACCATGGTGGCTTCCTTTCAACATCATCAAACATATTTTTATTGAATGATAATGATCATTTTAGTATAACCAATCAAGCATAAAATGAATATTGGTAATGTTTCTGCAAACTTAAGCTTTTATTCGAGGAAAACTAAGAAGAACACTGGGTCATGCATTTTTTAGAGTCGAAGTTTTCAAGGAGATCATTTTGGTTCAATTCTACTCTAGGGAACTGTAAAGTGTTATAAGGTGTCACATACCTAGCTCTATTTAGAGTAAATTCTCAAAGATAAAAGATGATATTGGGATCTTATTAGAAAAAGTATGCCAAATCGATTATTGTTGCACTTACTAAAAGGTTCATATGTTACGAAGGATTCATCATACCCATTCGAAAATTTATAATATGGAAGTTCACTAGACTTAATGTTAAGCACCCGTTAAAAGAAGTATTAGCCATTATTGGAAAAGTTTGGGCAGAATAGAACGTAAAAGGGAGAGAAGAAAATAAGGAGGAAAGTACTTGAGAGATGGTAGAGATCAAAACATAAATTGAATAAGGGCTCTGTGTGAGCTGGAGTCCCTGCTTTAAGCAGGTCTAGGTGTAGGGAAAATAGTATTATGAGTAATTTGCAGTTGGTCTTTGATCATTGCTTTTGGTTTTTTTATACTGAATAATCGGAGATTTTGTCAAAGAAACATTCCAACCAAAGGAGGAATCGCCCTGTTGTTGTTAATAATAAAGGCCCAACATGATCAAATAAAATAAAGTGAAGACTATGTTGTCATGTTGATAAAATAAAAGGAATGTAATGAGTGGATTTTGTTCATACCCAAAAACATAGATGTTTGCTGGATGGATCATAGGTATAAGAGATTGAAAGTTTGCTATACTAACAGTCATTTACCATTTGCAAAATACTCTTCAGTTGAGTGAGAAAAGCTTCAATCTCATCATAGAGCAGCTCACAGATCTCATGGCGCACGACATCCACCTCATAGCCCTATCCTAGGTCTTTCTCAAGCCGAGGGTAGAGGTATTAGGTGAAAATTAGATAAACTATGACATCCAACTTGTTGGGTATGGTGTATCCCTATAGATTGAATAAAATACCACATATTCGTTAAAACATTCTATAGAACATCCATTGAAGTTGTTAAGCATGACTTAATTTAAAAAGAATGTTTATGAAATAAAAAAATTTCTTAATCTAAATATGTAAGTAGATTTCTACAACATATTAAGAGCACAAAAGTATACCTCCAAACAGTGAACTTTATTATCTTCAGTCCAATTACAAGAATATGAACTAAACAATGTCAAGGGTGGCCAAATATTAAGAGTAGAGCAGTGTACGCTCCAAATAATGAACTTTATTATCCTCATTCCAATTAACAGAATAAAGGGTAGCCAAATATAGCACTCTAGGAGAATAAGCACTTTCAAGGAGCAAACAAACTTTCTAGATACAAATATTATACACCACCATTTGCAAAAGAAACACAAAAAACCATCATAATTTTGATGCTCTTCTTCACATAAACTATCTCCACACCAACAAACATTGCTCCTGTAATCCAAGCCGATTTCATGTTAATAATTCTGGAATCTTGCATAATGTAGAGGTGTATATGTGCTGAAATTAATTGAGGTGGCTGTAGAAATAGACATGGAAACAAAATGTAGTTTTTTTCTAACATCAAGACCTGTTCACTTTAGAATTTGAACCTCCAAGATCTAGTGTCAAGAATTCAAATGGCTAGAAAATAAGACTGATATAATTTAATGAATCAACCAAAAAGTTCAAACAACATGAATTTTTTTTACTTGAGACATTGGCTGAGTAGAAGCACGAAAGGAAAAAATTAAAGAAGAATTCCGCCATAGAAAAATAAACTCCCGTGTAATTTGAAACTGGGAAATATCAAATAACTGGGAAAGGGAAGTATAAAGATTTGTGCAAAAAACAAGCCTGCAAGAATAATATATAACACACCTCCTTCTGTATGGGAATTTGATTGGTTCTTTGTTGGAAATCGAAGTAGTGGTGGTGCTTCTCCTCAAAAGGAGCCTGCCAAAAGAACAGTTTCTAAAATATCACTACCAAATTCAAAATAAAAAAAGATCATCCAGAACCACATGAGTTTCATACATGTACAAAGAAGCTAGGTGCAAGATTACCACTCCTTTCTCAAGCTTGGCAGATTGCATCCCAAGATTTGCAAGTCTTCTACAGGGATCTATCTCCTCTTCTGGAGGTTCTATAAGGGAAACCCAAATTGTATCACCCAAACCATCCTGCATAGAAAAATGAAAGCTATCAGCTTATGCAAATGATAAGGTACAATTTTTTTTCGCATATCTTGACATGGAAATGAGGAAGAGAATCATTAAAAGAAACCTCTAAAAGTGGTCCAATGCCAATTATAGATTTCATTCGCCCATCTTAACCTTCACAAGCTTTAGTAACTCCCAAATGCAATGGATAATCCTATCCTAAGACATTCATCTCTGCAACAAGTAAACAATATGCTTGGACCGTTTGTCTTATTCAGTGTAATCTAGCTTCTCAAATTGTGCACGTCTATCAGCTGTAAGTGAAGATAGCGTAGGTCATAGTCTATCCCCACAAAACACAAATATCCACTCTGATGTTTTTAATACCAACCAATTATGTTATCCAAGAAATTACATGTCCAATTAATTAGTGACATTTTGAAATTATCTTCAAAGGAGTTATTCTTTCGTGTCATAGCAAGTTAGATAAGGAAACAAAAAAATTTACTTCCAAAGATTGATCTACCACTATGCGGCTGCATTGGGTACCAATAGGATATTGGAAGAATAGCTTCCAATTAATTTCTTAAAAATCACTCTAAAACTCTCTTAGAATAAATTGCTAATCATCCTCAACTCCCCTTATATTTCAGTCTCCAAAGCCTGAACAGGTTGCTGCAACAAAGTTGTGGATATGGGAGGTCCTATGTGTGTAGAATTTGATGCACCAAAAGATTTTCACGCACAAAATTTATATATTTGTGGTTTTCATGGCCCTTCCAGGTATGAACTATAATAATTTTTTTGGTAATTTAAACCGATTTATTTGCCTGTCAGTTTCCATTGATGAATTAATTTGTGGAAGCCTAAAAGATGTATTTAGATTCTAATGTATTTTGAGACAGAAAAATTTTGGCATTTTTTGCTAGGTAAGAATTTTCTTTCTTGGGCTAAAAGAGAAAACATTATAAATACTTTTATAAAGCTCTCGGTAATTAAGTTTTTTGTGAGATCGACTCGTATGAGCTGAACAAAGAAAAATATGAAGATTAGAACCAAAAAGTCAGAAGACCTAGTTGCAATCTCATAATAATTGACTCAAAGTACATTGAAAAAGAGGAGAGAGTGGACAAGTTAGAACTAAGGGAAAATGGGATTTGTTCAGAGTATAGCTCTTTTTTTATTCCAAAGGGAGAATTCAATGATTCACTCTAACATTGATAATAATGTCTGTTGGAGACAATTGCCTCATGTATTTCTAAAGGCAAATTTGACAGGGCTTTGAAGATAAATTATGGCTTTTCTGGTATAAGTAATATCTCCTATAGTGGCTCTATCTCATAAATGGAAAACCTAGGACGTGTTAGGCACAATTCAGGGTTCAAAAAAATTTGAAGATCCCTATACAAAGATAGGACCAAAAACTTAGACAGAGCTTTGACGATGAATTCTTGCCTAGCCAGTATGGGTGGACATATATGTAATATCTCCTATATTGTCTCTATTGCATAAACCAATGATTTATGCTTTTCACATCACATTGCACAAAGAATTAATGATAGTTATAAGAAATTTTTGAAAGGTGATGCTTGGAATTGGGGAAACTAAGGTTACTTCACAACAAAATCTAGAAGGCAGGACTTTAAAAAAAAAAAGGAAAAAACAATTATTGGTATTAAAATGCCATAAACTTCATTTAATCTTCTCAAATTTTAATGATAGAATTACAACATCAAGTCAACAGATTTTATGCATCTTTTGAGCCTATCCTAAGTCAGACATTTTATATGCACTAAAAACTAACCCTCCATCAAAAATAACACCCCAGGCAACACTAGCTTCCCTTAATCCAAGCCATTCTCCTATCAGCATTCCTTAACTTACATTAGCATTGAGTCATAATCTTTTGGCTAGCCATTTTCCATTTTTAATTTTTAATTTTTAGTTCATTGGAGACATGTCAAATGCTTCTTTTGTATACTCTAAACTACATGTAACTTAACGGTCCTGCTAACCCATTTGGTCATTTGTTGACATTGATATTCTCTCACACACAAGATATGTTCTATTGATTTTTCATAGGGTCTAGCATGCAATAGAAGTAAGCATGGCTCTGCTCTAACTTACTAAGATCTTTTTAAATGTCTATGTTTCTATGTGCTTTATCTTTTGTATCATCTTTAATCTTTTCAGCCATCGCCAAGCCAGTGCACATAGCTTCAGTGTTTGATCAAAAGGTCGCAATGCACTATTGAGGAAAAATCTGGTCAATACTTAGTTCTGTGCTACATCACAATCACATTTTTTCCATTCAGTCTGACATAGAATTTCTAGGTTTTTGCGGGATTTACACGGTTTTGCAGAGGCAGGCTTGTATTCTAAGCACCTAGAGGTGAATTTCATACATCAAGGGTTCCATCAAAAGTACACTTGTGCATAATAAAGCACAAGCACATGGGATTTCTTATAAATGCAAAATATAATATCAATATTATCAAGATTTTATTACAGATAGATTGTTTTATGCCCACAATACAAGCAACAACACAAAGGCACAAGCGTTACAAGGAGTGACACCAGTTTTGATTGCAGTATTTCCTAAGTTACCGGAT